>VXBN01002265.1:96784-216678 GCA_013397395.1 Sinosuthora webbiana
CCGCCCGGCCGCCCGCCTGCCATGGCCGTGCGGGGAGCGGCGGCCGGGCCGGCGCCACAGCGCCCCCTGCAGCCGCGGGGGACTCACCGCCCTGGACTGGGTCTGGGGTCTGGGGTCTGGGGTCTGTGGGTTGGTAACGCCGTCCGTGGCTGTTTGTTTGTTCGCCTCGTTACACACACACACTAGTAAGGAGCTGCTATTCCTTTTTCCGTATCTTTTCCTGAAAACCCCATAATTTCAGAGTTACAATAAATTGAAGGGAAGGGAATCACGATTGCTATTCCAAGGGAGGTTCCCACCCCCCTAGACAAACACCCTGTGTTTCAAACCAAGACACATGCCTAATATGGCAAAATAAAAACAGGACTTAGCAAACACACAGTATTTAATGGAGTGTTTCTTCTTCTTTGTTGATACTAAAAATGCATTCTGCATCAGTAAGAGTGTAATACACTACTCTCAAACTTGTCAGGAATAAAAGGTCAGTTTAACTCCTAAAAATAACTGCAAACAACTTTATTTACAAGCCAAGGCCTTTGATCAATCAGTGTTGGATGTCCAGAGCTGGAGCACAGCTCCATATTAATTTTTTTCAGCTAAAGTGCCAAAAACTGTAAAGGAAGAAATAATTTAATCTCTGCTTTCCATCAGTGGGAAACTTACTGCTTCCGTCCTGGTGCCTTTGATTTTTTTAAAGAGCTCAGGAACATTTTTGGGGATCAAACTGCAATCCTGCTTCCAGGAGACACTCCACATGTCCAGGCTCGTATTTATGATAGCTGGCCTTTTGTATGTATATGTGTTCAGTAATGAGTGCCCTCCATTTCCCCCATTCTTTTTTCTTTGGTCCTTAATAGGGAGCTCAGTTCCAGGAAAATTCATCCCCAATGCACATGGGGGATTTTAACTTGAGAACATGAAATGCATTGAACCAGGTCTTATGCTAGTAGTGAAGTTACATTCATTAGCTGCTCTGGCTCAGTAGGGTTTGGGATTAAAAATAACTTTCTGACCATCCACTTGAAGGAATATTAAAGAACATCATCAGGAAAAGCGTAGGGAGGGAGTAGTATTTATGTGCTGTGCTGAGGAGAGTTTCTTTTGTTTGAATTTCTTCTTAGAGGAAATGTCTTTGGAAGGGGTGCAAGAGGCTGATGATGTGGGATTAATGGTGGGAATTTGTGCAGTTTCTTACAGAAATTATTGGATGGGATGGGAGGCACTGAGGGGAGCTGTAGGAGCGCAGGTCGAATTGGAGGCACAGATTAGCACCTCCTCAGTTCGGTGTGGGGTTTTGGCTGATGAGAGGGCTCTGATGTCAATATCTAGGGAGAATATATTTACTTTGCCACTTCTCTGTGGTGGGATTGACTTTAGTCAGACCATTTTCCATTGCTGCCACAGAACTACTAATACGTGATTCACAGAATTGTTCAAGTTGCAAAAGACCCTTAAGATTATTAAGTCCAGCTGTTCCCCCAGCACCACCACCATGTTCACCACTGACCATGTCCTCAGGTGCCACATCCACAATTTTTTTAACACTTCTGGGGATGGGGATTGCACCACTGTCTTGGGCAGTTGCTGGACAACCCTTTCCATGAAGAAGAATTTCCCTAATATCCAATCTAAACTTTTCCTGGCACAGCCTGAGGCCGTTCCCTCTCCTCCTGTCCCTGTTCCCTGGGAACAGAGCCCGGCTGTCCCCTCCTGTCAGGGAGTTATGCAGAGCCACAGGGTCCCCCCTGAGCCTCCTTTTCTCCAGGCTCAGCCCCTTTCCCAGCTCCCTCAGCCGCTCCTGGGGCTCCAGATCCTTCTCCAGCTCCGTTCCATTCTCTGGACACTCTCCAGCCCGTCATTGTCTTTCCCAAAACTGACCCCAGGGTTGGAGGTGCAGGAGTACAAAAATTGACATTTATAGAGATGCGTATAGGGCAGCCTTCATCCCTTAGTGGTTAAATTTTTTGAAATCTCTTCTTGATGTAAACAAGACTAGTGAAAAAATCTTCCATTAATTCTGAGATTAGGGGGATATGCAGAAATGGTCAAGGACATTTTCCAAATACAGCTCAAGTGTATCCAGAATAATTTAAAGCAGATGTACATAATAATGGGACAGATTCAGGTCACACGGAGGGAGGGGAGTTGTTAGATAAAATTCTGCAGTTATGTAATTGAAGATCAGGATCCTAAATGGTATCATTTATTTCTGGCCTTCCATAGATGCTCTCTCTTTGTGCATAACTATTCTCTTTTTTTACTGCTAATTCAAGAATTTTTGATTTCCTTCAGGTAAATCAGTATCAGGCAAATTCAGGGACAGGTGTCACTAAGGGAACTGTTACCCAGTTTTTGTTAGACAGTCACTGAAATAGATTTCAGATGTTTTGAAAGTAAAAGTACAGCCATTAAACCAAAAATATTCTGTGGACTACAGATGCATTGTTAATGTCTCCCAGGGGCACTACCCTCTATCATTTATCTAAAATTAGATGATGGTGGCTATCAAACAAGTCACAGAATTACCAAATAAATCATAAAGAAATTTCATTTGCTTGTAAACATTTTCAGCTGAAATATGTGGCAGCTTTCATACAGGAATTGAAAGGAGGTAACAGAAACACTATTTGAAAATGACAATGTACAAAAACATTATAGGTTTTGAATCATTTCTTGAAAAGAGCAAACCTAAAAACTGCTGTAAAGTGATATATTTGGTTTTCAAGGAATACTCTGAACATTTATGAACACTTACAAACTCCATCCAGCTGCATGTGATGCCTACAGAGGTGTTAGAGTTGACCCCTTCAGAAATCCAAAGGGCATTTGTAGATAAGACATCTGAGAGAGCTGCCAGGCTCTATAAAATTGCTCCTAAATGGCTTAAATCAGCCAAATTCCAGGGTGAATTGCAGAGATCTGCTGACATACTTAAAGTGGGTTGAATTTTTTGAAGGGACGAGCAGAGGTATTAAATTGCTCGACAAGCTCAGGTTGTATTCTCTAATTTGCATTTTTGCAGTTCAGTCAAAGAAAAAGTTGTTAACTTTAAAAGAGGCAGAAGTGGATGGAAAGTATGGAAGTGTTCACTGCTGGGATCTGCTAAAATTGTTTAATATAAAGAGAAAAAGGTATCTTTGTGAGCCTTGGGTAACTTGACTCTTTCTGAAATGTCTAAGTAATTGAATGTTGGATTTAATTATTGTTACTAATGACTTAAGTGTAATATTTGAAGTCCACTCTTGGCAGTATCAAACAGGTGAGGAGCTCTTGGGGAGGCTTGTGACAGAGCTGCTCCGTGTCCTTCCCCATCCTGGGAGCCCCACTGGTCTCGCTGCCCCCACCCCTGGTCCCGGCTGATGGACCCATCGATCTGTCCCGTGTCAGCCTCACCAGGCTGTCCAGCCTGCCTGCCGTAGGCGGCACGTGCTCTCCTGCGAGCACTGACCCGCTAGCATTCCAGGCCCCTGATCTAATTAACCTTCTGCTGGTCTCCCTGCCCACTCAGTCCTCTTGTGCTGTCTGTTCCAGTGTAAATCAATCCAGAAGCAAAATAAACAGGAAAGAATCATGGATCTGTCTTCCATGAGGAGCCATGTTCCTTTTACTTTCTTTTACTTTCACAGATCATGGGATGGTTTAGGTTGGAATGGACCTTAAAGCCCACTCCCTGCTGAGGGCAGGGACACCTTCTCCTACACCAGGTTGCTCCAAGCCCCGTCCAGCCTGGCCTTGGGCACTTCCAGGGATGGGGCAGCCCCAACAGAGCCCAGACCCACCTTGTCTATAATCACCTTTAGCCACAGGTGAAACCACTCCCAGTGACATCGCCTTTGCACACACTGTTGCATTTCCTGATCCCACATGGAAAAGGCCTTGTCTAAACCTTACTAAAAATAATTTCCTAATAAATTAATATAAAAACTTTTCCCCATTTGGAAATCGTTGTGGTTAAGTGGAAGGCAAGCGCTCCAGACCTGAAGTCAGCAATTCAGGTACTGAAGTCAAAGATTTTTGAGCTCTTTGCAACCAGTCCGACGACTTCCATCACAGATACAGCCTGCAGAGCACAAACACATTGCAGTGAATTGCTTATTTCTAATAACATAAATAAAAATCCATGAACAGCTCCAAGACAGATTAG
Organism: Sinosuthora webbiana; assembly: GCA_013397395.1. Taxonomy (NCBI): domain Eukaryota; kingdom Metazoa; phylum Chordata; class Aves; order Passeriformes; family Sylviidae; genus Sinosuthora; species Sinosuthora webbiana. Next base: position 100,929 of record VXBN01002265.1, read on the forward strand.
TCTCCCAAGCTGCAGTCTGGTTGGAAGCAGAGGTAATTTGTCCAAGGAGCACAGGGATTTTTCTTTTTTTTTTTTCTTTTTTTGGTAAGAAAAATGTAAGCAATCAGCCTTACTTTGCACTGCAAAAACAAAAGAAATCAAAAATAAGACATTCGGATTCTTTTGTAGTGAGCTGTACAGAAATTAAATGTATCTTCTAAAAAGTGAAAGATAATATTCAAAAGATTACATGAAATTCGCAGTCAAATTTTAGGTAGTCAGTAATAGCTCTGCTTCTCTCTTTTAATCCTTAATCTTCAGAAAAGCCAGGTAACTGCAGGATTGCATGTCAGAAGGAACTAAAAGCTCTCAGAGAAATGTGAAACAGGATGTCCTTTCAGAATAAAATACTCCCCGTGTTCAGGTTATCTGGCATTTTTATTAGCCAGAGCATTAAAATGCTGGGAACAATAACTCAGAGCCTGTGGATGGAATGCTGCCGCATGCACAGAGTGATTGGGAGTGGGACAAACAGCAGGAAAACCAGGAGGGTGAGAGCTTCCTGTTCCCAACACAGAGCCAGGGAAGGGAGGGAATCCCAATCCAGCCCCAGCCAGTGGACTCCTGTACCTGTGCTCAGCACTCCCTTAGGAGAAGTCCCATCTTTGTGATAATGGGATAGTTGAAAATCCAACATAAATGTGACTTAATTCTCTGATGGCCTTTGAAGCTCCCTTCCAACCCAAACCATTCTGGGTTTCCCCTTGGAGCCAGGCCAGATGCCATCGGGTGCCAGGCTGGATCACACTGTGGTGGCGCTGGTGTCCTTTCCAGTGCCATTTTACTGCAGAGGGGTTTGGCATTAAACTCTCCTGCTGACAGCCAGCCAAGGCTTGTTGGGGTCCACCAGCAGAGGGACAGGATGGGCTCTGTTCTACTGGGCAACAAACCAGAGCACTTCAGTATCCCAAGTTGCATTGTGCCAACAAAAGAATTGCCCTTTTTTCATTTTCCCTGTAGAAGAATTGTTTCTCCTGTTTTCATTAGGAGCTGAATTCAGCCTTCCCTGCCATGGTTAAGCTGGTATGTAGTGGCTTTAACAGAAATTTAGAGGTGTATTCAAGACTTGTCTACTCTAAAGCACTTGAAAGACCTGGATGGGCAAATGTAGCTGGCTTGGAGATGTGACAGTGTGCTGGGATACAGCATTTGCCTGGCTGTGAAATTCTGGGAGACTGTTACTGAATGATTCCATGAGACATAAATGACAGGAACAGCCAAGTAAAGCTGTCAGCTGGCGTGAAAACCCAAGTTACATGGTTTGATGGCCAAGAGGAAGCTGACAGAGACCTGCCTTGGTGGGAAGCTACAGTCACCTTCCAGCACAGCAGCACAGGAGCTCCCAAGAACCCTTTTCCTCCTGTTGCTGTGTGTTTTTATATAAAAATATAAGCTTTCTGCTGAACATAGAGGGATATCAAGTTACACAGCCCATAGAACTCTTTAAAATACTAGCGCACATGCAGTGTGTCAGGGTTTTATTCTTCTTTAAAATTCTTAGCACTAAGCATTTGGTTGTTCCTTTTGGTATTATTGAGTGTTGATACAGAAGCACATGAGCTCATGTAAGTGCAGCAGCTTCAGACAATCCGCATGTTGGGATCTCTTTAATCCACTGTTTGGCTTTGGGTTTGCATTTACACAGCTGGGCAGTGTGTTACTGGTTATTGATATACCTCTATTATTGGAGTTGCCTAGGGAGTGTGTCAAAACTGTTGTAGCTGGTTATAGCAGTGGTGTCAAAAGTTAAAAATATCTCAGGCAAGTTCTGTTATCAATTCTGTGCTCAAATTTCCTGGTGAGAAAGGAGTGTGCTGAAGTGAGTGTAAAATGTGCTTGCAGCACCAATTGGATAACACACGTGGGAAGGGAGAAAAAACCAGTTATGCCCTTTCACTGAACTTAGGAAGAGAGTATTAGGTCTTACTGTCAGCCCTGAGAGGCAATTTACAGCCTTTTTCTATAATACCCATTCACAGGCACCTCAGAGCTGCTACGTCTGTTCTTTGACATTCAGTTATATGATTCCACTTATTTTTTAAGACTTAAGGAGGGAATAATCCAGTACAATGGAGCTTTGCTTAAGTTCAAAGTTATCTGTGCTTTGAAAACCAGGTTATAATAAAATAATTGATAGTTCTGTATGAAATATGGAGGTCTGACAGCTCCAGTGCTGTGGTTCAGCTGGTGATACCTTGTACCATGACCAGCATCTTGCAGGGAATGAGCATGGAGTGACAAGACAAGGCAGAAGAACTTTAATCTGAAGGAGGTCAGAGTTAGATCAGATATGAGGAAGAAATTATTCCCTGTGAGGGTGGTGAGGCCCTGGCACAGGCTGCCCAGAGAAGCTGTGGCTGCCCCATCCCTGGAAGTGTCCAAGGCCAGGTTGGATGGGGCTTGGAGCAGCCTGGGATAGTGGAAGGTGGACTGAGATGGGCTTTAAGGTCTCTCCCGTGCCAAACCTTTCCATGATTCTGTGCATTATAGTCACAGACTGGTTGGGGTTGAAGTGAACTTGAAGATGTTGTGGTTCCAATGCCCTGCCATTAGGACTGTTATCCAAGCACATAATTATTATCCTCTATGTCTTCAGTGTACCTACACAATGACTTGGGGTAAGCTTGTAGTTTTCTGTATTTTACAGGTGAAAGCCAGGTTCGTGCCCCTTGGAGATGTTTTAGGGGTAGTTTAAAAGAAGGGGAGGTTAAGGACAAGATTAAGCTCAACCTCCAAGGAGTGAATTTTGGTTGGGAGTTGCTCCCAACACTAAGCCAAAGGAAACTGGCTGTGCCCAGTGCCCTGCAGCTGCCTCGCCTGGGCACTCCTAAATCCTAGCAGGTGAGCAGTGCAGAGGTAGATCCAGCTGTTCCTTTCTGCCCAGATGTGTAAGTCAGCATCATTTGAATATTTTTAGTATCATGGTTGTGAAGACAGAATGGGGAATGCACAATAAGCTGTGAAGCTGATGCCGTAAGTTTTAGCTTTCATATTTTCCAGATTCTGTACTGCATTAGTATATAACTCTGCACTTTATATAATAAACAATCTTTTTCCAGCCTAAGAACCAAGGACACCTTTGCAGCTTCAGGCTCAAGAAGTGTAAACAACAGCAAATTGAGGAGAGCAATCTGGGAGGATGGGACTTCATAACCTGCAGCTGTGATTGGGCCATTAACCCCAATATGTAAATGGACCAAAACTTATAAAAATGTAAAACCATGTGATACATTGTCCGTCTTGGGTATATCCTCAGCCAGGCTCTTGTATTGCCCAAGGTGTATCCTTTGAGGGCCTTTTTAATAAATACCTACTTTATTCCTTTAACGCTGTCTAGCCTCTGTTCTAGGTAACCTCTCAAGGCATCAATGCCATATCCAGGGAATGGCTTTTACCAAAAAAGTCTACCTTTAAAAAGGTAGTCTATCTTTTTAAAGAAATAACCTTGGAAATAAAAGTCTCTCCAGTTTTCATTTTACATAAATGTCTCTGTTCTGGCTTGGGCTCCTAGAGCCAGTAAATGCCCACAGATTGACTGTGGGTGGTCAGCAGTTCCGCAAACTGGGCCATCCGTCTAAATTTGTCTCTCTTAAATCTTTCGGATTCACGTCAGCATTGGTTCAAGCAGTACAATGGGGATTCAGTAACTTAGACAGCTTATGTGGACCTACTATAACATCCATTTTCATAACAGTGAAGCCACTGTGGAAGGACAGCTCCAGATGCTCAACTCCCAGAGCTGGTGGTGCTTAGGAATGCGGTCATGGTTGCATGGGAGATGCTCCCGGGTTTTTAATTTGCAGTAGTGCAGATGAGACATCCAAAAATTGCTGTAAGCTTCTGTGAGCTGTAAGCTCTATGAGGTTAAATGGGAATTTCTGGAAGCAACTGGCTTAAATTTCTTGATGTTTTGTACATATCCCAGATTCCGTGATCTGTGGGTTTCAGTTACAGTTGAATATCAAAAAGCAATATTTTATTGAAAATAGCATCCTTTTATTGCTGCTGCAGGCTGAGTGCTGGAGGAGCCCAGACCAGGACAGAGCTGGGAAATGGAGATGGGCTCTTTTCCAGATTGTACATTATCAGATGAATAATTAAGTGTAGACTAATTGCAAATCTTAATTAGTCTCCTATAACTGCACTAAGCACAGCATTACTTCAGTGTAATGTGGTAAGAACTTGACCTTCAGGCTTTAACCCTGCTGCTGGTGTGAGCAGGAAGGAACTTGACTTTCGGAACCCAAATTACATGTGTGATACTACAAGTCAAAAACCTCCACAGACTTTTGTTATAAAATTAAAAGGATACAGAAATACATGCCAGTATACATGCTTTTTTGGGGTGCGCATTGCTAGCTTGAAGCCTGTCTGTGCTGCTTTCCCTGCAAGTGGTGGAAGAAAATTGAAAATAATATTAGGAATGTTGGTTTTGGCCTGTTTTGTTGACTTGATGGGGAATTGGCAGGCAGGCTACTTTGTGGCATGACCCATAAGGGTGAGTGCCGAAGGTGAGTTGTATCTGGAGAGACTCGATCTCCATATGACCACGAGTGTGTTGGGGACAGCAGGTGACAGTGGAAGTTGCACGTGTATTTTCTGTCCTGGTCTTTGCTGTTAACTACTGCGTAGCACAGGTTGGTTGCCCTGCAGCTTATGGAGCACCTTCCAAATGGCTCTCATAGCCTTGTCTTCTTTATGAGTAACTTGGAGACAGTTTCTGTGCCTCCAAAAAAGTGAGGGAGGAGAGCAAACACTCTCTCTTCTCCAGTGCTTGTCCAGAAAATCTTGTTTCCTGGTAGCTCTGGTGCTTCTGCTACAGGGACAAAATGCCTAGGTGTGCTTCCATGGGAGGTGCTGAGAAAATAATGAGCAGTGAGAGGAGAAGAAACAGTTAACATTTGAGAAAACTTATATCTATGGTACATAACCTAAAATTAATGACCAGCATGGAATGGTAAAACACTTGAATAACATGAATAACCTGAAAACCCGGGTACTGAGGGTACACAACAGGTAGCGGTGTTGTGTTGGTAAAACCACTGAGCAGCAGCCAAAGTAAACAATTCCTGTCTGAATCCGGTTTTCTTCTCCTTAGGTGATACTGAGCAAGAGCTGGGACCCCCTCCATCTGTAGATGAGGCAGCGAACACACTCATGACTCGCCTGGGCTTCCTCCTCGGAGAGAAAGTCACAGAGGTTCAGCCAGGGCCCCAGTACAGCATGGAGGTGCAGGACGAGAACCAGGTATGACCCCCCGCTCCTGATCCCAAATGGCATGGGTTGGGATGACTGTGGTGTTTGTGAGAGGGGGGTTATTGTCTGATTCTGTGACAATGAGGTGTCTCCTATTGATGAAATAATGGTGCTGAGGTAAAGGTTGTATCCTCCTCATCACATGGTGACTCATCCTTACAGAACAGCAGGCCGTGGTTCAGGGATCAGCCATGTGAGACAGCTTCTGTTGTTTTTCTGTTTCTGCAAATGTAGGAGTGGGCAGTGTTTCTAATCAGATTATAGTGACCAAAATAATCTGTACTTGCCTGGCATCTTCTCTGTGATTTTTCAGAAGAACTTCAGTAGTGTTACATAAAGACTCACAGTCTCTGCAGAAGGGAGAGGGCAATAGTAATAGCATGATTTTACAGATAGTCACAGTTCTTGCTCATATTTGCCCAACAAGGTGATTTCATGCTTGAAAACAGATAAAGGAGGCAAATCATAAAATCCTCATTGTGATGGAGCTTGTTACACCCCTGGCTGGCTGGAAAGCTTTGGGCTGTGATATAGATTTTGTAGAAACTGTCTGAGCCTGAGTTTCTCCCTCCTTCTCCTCAGGTATGGACAATTTGCAGTTTTGCTGAGAGTGAAAATAGGAGGCCTTTCCCCTCCACCCCGTTTTGTATTTAAGTTCACAGATGGATAGTCCAGTATGTAGCAGAAGAGCACAAACCTCAGCAGCCACTTGCAATTCTCTGGTCTTTTAATTGCCATTGGGTGACTCTGCATGAGTCACTCAGAAATTTAACATAAATGTCATTCAGAGAACCTGAATTCCTTAAGAGGAGAGTCAGTGAAAAGTGGCCTGTCCTCAATGCAGAACAGATACGGACTCTTGGAGCAAGTCCAGAGGAGGCCACAGAGTTGGTCCAAGTGCTGGAGCCCCTCTGCCCTGGAGCCAGGCTGGGAGAGTTGGAATGATCAGACTGGAGAAGAGAAGCTCCAGGGAGACCTTAGTGCCCCTTCCAGTGCCTAAAGGGGCTCCGGGAGAGCTGGAGAGGGACTTGGGACAAGGGCCTGGAGGGACATGAATGGCCTCCCACTGCCAGGGAGCAGGGTTAGATGGGATGGTGGGAAGCAATTCCTCCATGTGGGGGTGGGCAGGCCCTGGCACAGCGTGCCCAGAGAAGCTGTGGCTGTCCCTGGATCCCTGGAAGGGTCCAAGGCCAGGTTGGGTTGACTGACTGACACAAGATGTTTTTGATCTCCTGCATGAGCTAGTTTGATTGAGAGCCAAGAAATGTGATTTTGTAAAGTTTTTGCCTTTAACACATATGTTACACTTTTAACACTTTCCATTCAATTTTTTAAAGCAAGTTGTGGATTTAAAATGGACTATAGTATACATTGGGCTAGAAAATGTCCTTTTAACAGGCGCCTATTTCAACTGAATACTTCAAAGCCAAGCAGAGCTTTCTACTATAAATGGTTCCTTTTGTTGTTACCTTTTGACAAAAATTAAAATGCCATTTTTTCTCTAAAGCCAAAGATGTCTTTGGTGAATAAATAGAAAAAAAAAAAAACTAAAAAGAAATAGCACAGGCTTGTCCTCTAAACTAGATTGGTATCTTGGGCTGTGTGCTAATTTTTGCATGAAAAAGTTTTTTCCGGGGCCGTTGAATGCCATTCGTGTTTGGGAGAAGATAAAGAGAGGCTGGTTCCTCAATTACCAAGTTGATTTTTTCCTTCCTTTGTAAGTGTCTCCTGATGTCAGCACTTGCCTTGAATCCTGGAATACTCAAGGTTGGAAATGACCTTGTGAGGTCAACCCATCCACGCACCCCCTGGAGGCAGGGCTGGCTTCGGGGAGGGACCGTGTTTCTCAGGGCTCACCCAGGCAAGGTTTGAAGATCTCCACTGATAGAGATCAGGGGACTCTCCTGACAGCCCTGTCTTGGGGCTCACCTACTTTAACTGTGAAAAACATTTTTCTTCTACCTAGTAGAAAATTTCCTTCGTGGAACCTGTGTCTGTAGCTCCTTGTCCTTTCCACTTCTGAGAGGAGCATGGCTGTGTCTTCTTCCAGGCCCTGCAGATAATGGAAGGGTGCAGCTATCCTTGGATCCAGTGTAGCTGTCCTTTCTGTAGGCTGAATGAACCTTCTCCATCAGCCTCTTCTCATCTCTCCATCAGCCTCTCCACCTCAGCCCCAGCCATCTCACATTTCTGGGGCTCTCCTCTGACTGCCATCTCCCACTGGCTGTCTCAGCAAACAAATCCTGTCCAAGGTAAAGCTGCTTCTGAATTGCAGCAAATTTTGGGAAAACCTCTCCAGATCTCCATCCCAAACTGAATTTTTTCCTCTACCCTGCTTCCAGTCATGTTGAAAATCACTCAATGAGACGTTTATGGGATTTGCAAAGATTAATTCTTCTATTAACCCTTGAATAATTAAAATCTGATTGAGACTTTGACCAGTAGTTTGCACTTGAATCTAAAATTAGAACAATCTTCTGGGTTCTAATGTGTTAATTTACATGAGCTGAGCAAAGAAAACATTCTTTGTATCAAAAGCTGCTGCTTGTTATTCCAGCCATGCTTTGCCCTCTCAGGCGAGACAATAATTATTTGCCATCTCACCAGTGCTTAAACTGAAAGGAAGATAAGGAATGGGAGTATTTGCACTGAAACTGCCCAATCTCTGCATTGCCTTTTACCCTAGTTGCCTTTTTTTGAATATATCCAAGGATATATTCTCTAGTCCAGATTGTAATAAAATAGTATGTTTTCTGTGCTTTTAATTGTGATTTCCTTAATGGGAGATCCCAAATGCTGAGGATTAAATCCTTTTTCTCCTACTTTTTGGGAGATTCTTTCTAACTGTATCATCTGCCAGAGCAGCACAAAGGACATTGAGGCTCTGGCAGAACAGAGTAATTTTTCAAAGTTCAGTGAAAATGTGACAGATGAAACAGCAGCAATAATAATACAGAATGTTCTGTCAATGGAAATTTATGTTTAAAACTCACACAGAGGAACATTCTTCTATATCAATACAAAAATAAAACATGTCAATCAATGCCAAGTGATATACTGTGTTATTTCATAATTTCCAGTTGCAAGGAGCTTGTTCTTCAGGAGCTGCATTGATAACACAGCAAATAAAGGAACTTCTATCACTTCTGGCATTTCATGAAACAATAGTTTTATCAGCTGGAGGGAAGATGAGTGTACCATCCTTGCACTGAATTTTAATTTGCTTTAAAGTGCAATGATTTCTGTGTTTTAAAGTTAGTGGATGTTATTTTGTACTGAGATAAGTTTCAGTGGGGATTTGTTTTAAATGACAGTTAAAACAAAGACAGAAAAACTCCCCCATAAAGAATTTATAATGGTAATAAAGCTTTACATTCTGGAAGATCCCATATGTAAACTGATAGAATTTTTAGATGCTGTAATTTGAGATTGGCAGGCACTTCTGGAGATCATCTAAACCAACCTTCTGCTTCAAGCAGGGCCAGCTGAGATCGGGTTGAGTTATTCCCCACCTGGAATTCTCTGTACAATTCTGGTGCCCCCAACATAAAAAGGACGTGACACTGAGCAGAGCCGGACAGAGGAGAAGCATCACCCCCTTCCCCTGCCAGCATGACTCTTCCACATGCAGCCCAGGATACCCTTGGCCTTCCTTGTCCAAAGCTCCCCAGTTATATTACCTTAAACTTGATGCAGTTCATTGAACTGTCAGTGAGTTAAAATAAAATATTGGGAAAAGCTGATTAAATGGCTCAGGTGTGCTGATGGAAGAATCCCATCAGCTCTGATAAATCAGTTGGTAGTTCCACTGTGATGGATAGCTCAGTGAAAACATCTGTGTGGCACAAGCCAAAAAGAGCCCTGTATTAGGTTATATTAAGAATAATAACAAACCTCGTCAATTTTAAAAGGACGAAAATAATGGAATATTTTCACTGAATATGACACACAAGTAGTTTGTAATTTGGCCACTACAATGAATGAGCTAGAAATAATTTTATAAAACTAAAAGCAGATTTAGAAAAATCAGTAGTGTATTTAGACATCTGAAAAACTTGCAGTATGAGGAGATGGAAAAGGTTCGTGGAGAGAGAAAGCACATGACAGGTGATGTAATGAATGTGTGAAACCAGAATATTCAGAGAGCCAAAATTACCAGAGCAGCCAGCTTGTCTACAGTTCCTAGAAGGCAGTGGGGAAAAAGGAGAGGTACTGGTAAGTGCCTAGAACATGAAAGAATGGAAAATAACAAAAAGTGGCGCTTTAAATTGGATGGAGAGAGGAGAGTGTTGCTTTGCTTGTCCCAGGTAATTCAAGAGAGATGACCATGTGTCAGCAGCCACCACGTACACTGTGGGTATTTTAGAGTCACTGGATCATCAAAGTTGGAAAAGACCTCCAAGATCAAGTCCATCCTTTGACTGAATCCAACCATGTCACTAAACCATATCACAAAGTGCCATATCTACTTGTTGTTTGAACGCTTCCAGGGGTGGTGACTCCACAACTGCCTTGGGCAGCCCATTCCAATGCCTGACCACTCTGTCAGCGAAGAAATTTTCCCTGATACCCAACCTGAAACTCCCCTGGCCCAGCCTCAGGCAATTTCCCCTTATCCTGTTGCATGTTGCTTGGAAGAAGAGACCGACCCTGATGGATACCGCAGGGAGAGTATAAATTAACATGGAAATACTCACAGTTCATTTTCTGCTGTGTTGGGATGTCTGTGTTAATACACAAACCCGCCGGCAGAGCTGTGACATTGGCACTGTGTCCCTGGTTTTCTGGTGCGCTGATCCATGTTGGGGATATTCTGTAATTAGGCTGAGATCGATTCAGCTCCCTCTGGCATGAGAGCAGAGCTGTGGGGTGGCCAAGGGGCTGCCCTGTCCCCCCTGCCAGGGATGCTCTGTGCTGCCTCCAGCACCAGGGCAGTTACACTCTGAGTAAGGATTTTCACAAAATCCATGGGGATGCTTGGACAAAGTAGGTTTTGTCCTGGTGGCTTCACGTGGTAGCTGCCTCCTAATATAAAACACCATGTTCAACTTCAAAAAAGTCTTTCCCAGACATTTTTAAAGTTTCAAATATGGAATAGGGAGGAGGAAAAAAATTACATGTCAAGCCTGTTAAGCAGTTTGCAGGTATGATGCTTTCTGCTTTCAAATGCCACAGAGGAGGGGATACAAAGCCACACAATTACATGGGGATGCTCACACAGAATAAAAGAAATCTCATTTAACCAAATTCCATATGGGGAATGAACCTCTGCTGTTCCTTACTTGGGACCAGGGTCATTGTACAGTGAGTGAAGTGCCTGCTGAGCCCAGCTTCAGCCAACAGCAGCAGTGCAGGAGAACTGGCTGTGCACTGCACTGTCCCCTGGGCCAGGGAGACGTGATGTCACCTGCCTCTGCAGAGCCCTAAAGATGAACTCAAGGGAGGATCACTTGCTGAAACTCCCATTTTTTAACGCTTCATTTTTGCCCATCCTCGAGGGGAAATGGACTGACCTTCCTGAGGGTGTGGCTCCTCCAGTGCCCACTGTGTAAGTGGGCGACTGTTCTGTTGGTCAGTCCTGTGCAAGGAAAGTGTTGAAATGGCCCATTTATTAAAAAAAAATACTCTGAAGTCCATTGTAAGAGTGATGAAGTTGGTGTGTTGAGTACACAGGAAGCCACCTGTGCCTGCCAACCCCCTTGACCCTGCATGGCAGTTCTGTCCCCTGCAGATGCTCCAGGATGTGTCTGCAGCAGGGAGAACCTTTTTCCAGGAGAGCTTCTGTATCCAGTAGCATGTGGTTAAAACAAGGGCTCTGTCACACATCGAATTGTATTCAAAAATGATTTTGGATTTTTAATAAATTCATCTCCCCACACAGGATCAGGTGGATAAATTCCTCCAGGTTCTTTGGACACAGTATCCTATAGGGTCTTACCAAAAATCACTTTTAAAACAGCATCTTCTTTGTGCTGCTTTATTTTCCATATTATTGAGGGTTTGTTTGAACTTCATCTGGTTGGGAAAGCATGCCTGGGCAGGGAAGGGCCATCTGGTATCTGAATAAGGGATCTCTGTTGTTTTCCTGGAATGGAGGAAACATTTATAGAGCAAAATAAAAATGGCAGCCACACAAGGATTCTCAGCAGATGGAAATGGCCCAGAGGATTTTGTAGGATTTCCGGGATGTGATAATTGTAGCTGTAAGTAAAGGTGAGATCACACTGTGTGCTTCCCGCCCCAGAGCTCTCCAACAGAGGCACGGAGTTTACCTTTCTGTCACGCTTTTTGCTTATTTGTGCTTTTTTCTTTTAAGCTTTCAGTTCGATACTAACAAAACAATCAAAACTCCTGATCAAGTATGGAATCAGGCTTTTGATACATACCACTATTTATGTTTCCTGTGGCTCCTATTGAACATGGAAGCTGGGATCTCTGAAGCGTGAAGGAGAAAATGAGCCCAGTGTCTGCCACAGGTGGGGGGTGGCCTACCGGATGTTTTCATTTCGAACTGTACAGCACTTTTTAACCTCAGCAGACAAAGCAAATCCTCAAGTGTGAGCTATAGAAAGACTTTCCCCCTTGCAGTGCCTGTGGTGAGTGATGTGTTCCTGCTTCCCCATTTTCCAGAGCTCAGCGGTGACGCAGCGCATCAGCCCCTGCTCCACGCTGACGAGCAGCACAGCCTCGCCGCCGGCCAGCAGCCCCTGCTCCACGCTGCCGCCCGTCAGCACCAGCGTCACGGCCAAGGACTGCACCTACGGGGCCGTCACCAGCCCCACGTCCACGCTGGAGAGCAGAGACAGTGGCATCATTGGTGAGTGCTGGGCCGTACTCCTCCTCTTCCTCCTCCTCTTCCTCCTCCTCTTCCTCCTCCTCTTCCTCCTCCTCACTGCTGCTGGCTGAGCCCTGGTGCTCTGGGCTGGTCTAGCAAGGGTTGGTTTATAGTCAGAGAATCCCAGGATGGTTTGAGTTGGAAGGGATCTTAAAGATCATCCTGTTCCACCCCCCTGCCATGGGGAGGGACACCTTCCACTATCCCAGGTCGCTCCAAGTCCCATCCAGCCTGGCCTTGAACACTGCCAGGGATCCAGGGACAGCCACAGTTTCTCTGGGCACGCTGTGCCAGGGCCTCGCCACCCGTGCAGGGAACAGTTCCTTCCCACTATCCCATCTAAGCCTGCCCTCTGGCAGTGGGAAGCCATTCCCCTTTGCCCTGTCCCTCCAGGCCCTTGTCCCAAGTCCCTCTCCAGCTCTCCTGGAGCCCCTTTAGACACTGGAAGGGGCTCTGAGGTCTCCCTGGAGCTTCTCTTCTCCAGGCTGAACAACTCCTGCTCTCTCAGCCTCGCTCCAGAGCAGAGGGATTTCAGGCACGTCATCAGCTCACTCACCTCCTCTGGACTCACCCCAGCTGTTTCCTGTCCCTTGGGGACCCTGGAGCTGGATGCAGGGCTCTATTTAGATATTTATCTGTGTTTGCTAATTAGGGGGATGGTTTTGCATTATTCAGGTTAATACTGGAAGTGACCAAGGTGATCTGTACCCCTCCATCTTCCATTCCTCATAGGTAAAACTTCATAGTAGTTGGGGAAAATTGGGATGCATGAGGTTGATAAGTTTGCATCAATTAATTTACTTTTGGAACTTGCTTAAATGGTGCAAGAGAAAGCCTTGGGCAGGACCTGAACTAAATTATCAGAAATTTCAGTGAATTTCTGTAGGTGCTGTAGCAGGTTTTTCATTTGAGTGATCTGTAGGTTGCAGGTGTAAAGAATCTGGAAAAAATAACATACACGGATTAATTCTGTTCAGTAACTGTACAGGCACAATGGGAAAATATTAATGTTTGTATGACATCAAACAGGATGGTCGTCACTTGCGTGTCTTTGCCAGATGTTCTAGGTTGAGTATTTCCCCAGATTCAGAAGATTTTATTTTGCCAACAATTTATGTAGTGTTTAAAAAAAAAGAAAAGAAAGGCTGGTTGATAATTTAGGGGAGGTTAGTTGCACTAGTGGTTTACATTTTGCTTGGCTGATCAGGGAATCTGGGCTTAGTTCAGCTCTTGGATGCTACAGCAACCCTTGCAGCACTTCTGCCTGCGTGATCTTAAAATGCAAATGGGTGAGCTATTCTGAGCTGTGTGCCGAAGTAGGTTAATGAATCCTGGGAAAAGTCACTGCAGGATCCCACCCCCTCACTTCCCTGCTCACCATGTCCCACCATCAGAGCTGTACCTTCTCCCACATCCAACGCCAAAGCTGGGCTAGGCTGGAGGGGTCACAGTGAGTACAAGTGGATATTTGATCCCAGTTGGGTCCTGACTCTGCCCAGGCTGTCAGTCAGTTCTAAGAGCTGAGCAAAGGTTCAAAAGATAAAAAAAAGTTACAAGGTCCAGATCTTCAAATTCAGATACTCTTTCTTTGTAAAAGCAAAGCAATGGGGAATGGTGGAGAAGGTGAGCCAAGAGGAGAAGTAGGAGCAAGTCAGCCCTTTCTCCTGGATGCCATGAAATCCTTTCCATGTAAAACAGAATGGCTGGTGAAAATCCTGACCTGACTGTAACCTCTGAATAGCTTCCAGGATTTTTTTGGCTCTCACTATGTAGAAGCAGCCAACTGTTAATGTTCAAAAATCTGCTACTGAAAAGAAAACTGGTCAAAGAATCATGTGTTGCTCTGGGGGAACTTTGCACCTCACAGCCCCTCCAGTGTGGGCTTGGAAGCTTTGCTGCTGGAATGCAGCAGAATACAGGAAAACCTCCACCAGTCTTAGCAATCCTTTGAAATAACCAGCAATTTTTTCTTGCCAGTATACAAAGCTTATCCAAGTGATGTTCAAGCAGCACTTTATGTCATTAGCAGCAATCACCTAAGGAATGGCTGTTCTCCATGTGGCATCTTCTGTAGAAGTGTGTTCATACACCCCAAGTTGAAATGGGGCCACACTTCTTCCCTGTGATGATCTGCACTCTGCTTCCTGCTGAATTGTCAGGGGATCATCCTGTGCAGGGACACAGGTATGAGGGAAAAGCAGCGTAAAGGGAAAGCAGTGAGCAGCGTAATCCTCTGGCCCCGCTGCTGCGGTGAAGTGTGCAGGTTTGGTACAGTATGGACCAGATATCTTGGCTTAGATTTTGTGGATTTATTTGATGGAAAATGATATAGAAAGGAGCCCTATCCCCTCCTGGCCTGTAGCTTCTTCCAATTACTTTTTCTTTACTATTTTTTTCCTCTTATTCCTGAGCTTTTATCAAGATGTTGCCTTCCACAGATGTATGTGTTTGTGGGTTAAAAAAAGGTTTGTTAATAAATTCACCTAAGTGCCTGCTAAGCAAAATAGATGCTACTAAGCAGAATAGATGCTGCTGACAATGAAACAAGATGGATTTGTTTCCAACTTTATCTGCTTTGAGAAGGTAACAAAGAGCAGCTCAAAAGGCACATCAAGATAAATTTAACTCAGGTTAAATATTTTTGTGATCTTACAGTTAAAGCATTTGAATTTTGACATTCTCATCAGTATTATGAAATGTTCTGTTCATAATGAATAACATTTATGAGAATTACAGATCTCTTTTTTGAGTCTCAACAGCTCATTCCCCAAAGAGGAGTGTCCTGAAAAATGTCTCATCTCGGTGACTTTTTTAACAGATTTCATTCATGTTTACAATAGTGGGCTGTGCTTTACAACATTAATTACCTTGTTTCTGCGAGTAATAAACTGCAGTTTCTAAAAGGAAGCTTTGCTGAGCTGTTCTGTCTCACAGTGTTTGCAGGGAGTTGGGCTCAGGAGGTTGGGAGGGCCTTGTTTTGTTGCAGTGCTGTTTTACCCAGACCCTGCATTTCTAGCCTGAGTAGCAGCCAGGATAGAGCCCTGCAAGGCAATCATCCCATTTGTTATCCCATTCTTTATCCCATTCCTCATCCTGCTTGTCAGCTGGTGCAGCAGGGAATTCAGATCTAGCACAGAATGGATTTAGGGTCAGGTAATGCTACTGTTGAGGTATTTTTCATTTTGTTTTAAGACCTTTTGCATGCTCACCATGATTTATAACACCCCCAGGCCTGACACAGAAATGGCTTTACCTGTTTAATCTCTGTCTATTTGCGGGATTGTTTATATAAATTAAGCCAGTGATCTTAATTTTTCTTTTTCTCCTTTTTGTGATCATTGTTGAAAAAGAAGTTAAACATCCAGGAAGTGGTGTGGATTTTGGCCTCAGGCCTTGATCAGGACAGACCTCGGGGGTTTTGGGTTTGGGTCTTTTTGCATGGAGATTCTGTAAACTCATTGCCTGGTGGTGTCCAGCAGAGAATAATGTTCTAAAGGTGCGCCATGGTTGGGGCACAGACCGTGTGACTGCCCGAGGCTGCTGCCCTCCCTTGGGAACAGTTTGGACTTACATTTTCTGCCTGCCAAATTTTTCTGTTTGGCAGCTGGAGTGGTCTGGGGTGATGTGGCTATATTTAGGTGTATCCTTCTGTGGCTGAGTTTATGAAGGCTTATGTAGATTAGGGTAAAAAATTTATTTCACTCCTTGCCAACTTGTATGTGTTAGCTGGGACATCTCTAATGGAATGAGGCAAGTGGTGCTGAAATGAAATGAGGTTAATTCAGGCTGAGCTTGTAGCTCGTTGCAGTGCAGCGTATGAAAGCTTATTGCTTCGCTGCAGTTATTTCTTTAAATCAACAAAATCCCTGTTTCTTACTTGAGACACTATGAATCTTTACATGCAATTAATGTTACAGCTGTTGGTCATTGTCACGTGGGACCTAGAAAAACTGCTTCTCCCACAGTTACAGTTGGAAGGTGAATGTAAAGGTTGATGTTTTCCAGACATGGTCTTTGTGTCAAGGAGAATTGGATGGAATGGTAAAAATTCCCTCGTGTGTTTGACTAGGGACATGTTCAGTTGAAAACCTCTCGGAGCATAGGCTAACTTGCAACTAAATGAGAAGTAACATTTGTGATACAAAAACTGTAAATACCCAAAACTGTCTTGAGAAGCGTCGTGCTGTCTGTAGTCCTGAGGTGCTGTTTTTGGGGGGGCAGCGCTGCTGCCTTGGTACAGCTCTGTTATTTCCCCAAAGAAATAAAAATATTTCACCCATGTTATTTGCAAAAAGTTCAAATCAGAACTTCTGTTTCCAAGGGGAACAAGCCACATTGGCAAAGGAAAGTTTGACAGAGGAAACACAGGAGTAAATCTTGAGTACTCAAAGCAGGGTGGGATTGTGAAGTGACTTCAGCACTTCTGGAGTGTATTCCCTCCTAGCAGCACAGTCCATGTGCCTGCAAAACTGCCTGAAGCTGGTGCAGGTGGTGCTGGTGCTGTGGATGGGTTGGGATCATGGGGACAGAGATTCAGCAACTCCCAGGAAAAAGCTGCAGACAGGATTTTGGACAGGCACCGCACTGCCTGCACTCTCATCCAAGGGGCTTTCCATGGGATATCATTCATTATGTGTTTTCCAGCAGTCAGATGATCTGGAGACTGGAGATAGAGCTATGTATCTATAAATATATAGATCTATATGCACACTTGTCTCTATTTATGGCCCTGTGGTATTACTTCGGTGCTATAGAGAACCTCAGCTGTTTGTGCATGTCAGGTTTCTCCTGTTCCGTGTGTGACTCACACACTGTCCCACCCTTCCCTGCAGTGTCTTGTTTGCTCCCAGCAGCTGCCAGAACACACTGTGGTCAGTGGTCTGATGGAGCAGGGCCCAGGCATGGCAAGATGTTTTTTCACCAGGGTTGTGCTTTTTTGTCTGGATTAAGCAGTTGAAAAGCCTCAAGGGTTCTCCCGTAGCCTCTTGTGTGCCAGTGGCACCCCTAGCATGTCCCATCTGTGCCCTGATGTGCTGGGTCCCTTGGAGAATGGGATTGAAAGATCTGCCTCTCTGCAGATGGCTTAAGGCAAAAATTCCTGCTCTTTGGTAGATTTGAGTTCATCAGTTTATCTCTTCCCAGTTTAGAGCATGCTGTCAGTTCAAAGGTTGCATTTTTTTAACTGTTGATTAATGAGGTGTCCTTGTGTTTAAGAATCATAGAATTATAGAGTAGTTTGTGTTGGAAGGGGCCTTTAAAGACGAGCTAATTTCAGTCCCCTTGCACTGTCTCCAGGTACCACATCCACATGTTTTTTGAATGTTTCCAGGGATGGTGTCCCCATCACTGGGCTGGACAGCCTGTTCCAGGACTTCACCATCCTTTCAATGAAGAAATTTTCCCTAATATCCAACCTTCACCTTCCTTGGTGCATCTTGAGGTTGTTTCCTCTCATCCTGTCAGAATGGAATGGAATGGGAAAGAAGGGAATAGGAGTGGGAATGGGAATGGGAATGGGAATGGGAATGGGAATGGGAATGGGGATGGGATGGGATGGGATAGACTAGAATATTTCAGTGTGAAGGGACCTACAGTGATCACCTGATCCAAATCCCTGACCACTTCAGAGCTGCCCAAATCTTTGCACTTCCATTGTATTTATCTGCCACCTTGGCATTCACAGCTTTTCTCCCCTGAATATCACTTTGCATCTTAGTAGTTGGAGGTCATGAAAATTTTCTGGAATTACCTTTCTGAAGTATGCTTTCTCCAGTTGTCACTGTGAAGGTGTAGTGTCTGAGCAGCTGTGGGGGTCACACTATGGGAGGCGTGCTCAACGTGTCAGTTCATGTTGCTGACTCACAGCTAACCTGATGCTTTTGCTTTTTAACTAAACTTACAATTATTTTGGTTTATAATAGCTCCTAGAAGAGATTAAATCCATAGAGCCATCACTTCAGCATGTGTAGCAGCATTTAGATCATCCAGGGCTGTTCAGCAGGTAAATTAATCCACAGGGAACAGTCCTAAATACCTGATTCAATGATGAGTTTGCGCATAAAACAGCTTTAGTGTAAACCAGAGAAAATTATGTTTAAAATGAACACAATTGTTGATTAGAAAAAGGGGCAGCAGGACTTAATAGCTCTTTTTTCTTTTTTGTTGTTTCACTTCGAGAAAACTTATTTTGACACATGGTTATTTTGTTTTTCCTTGGTTTGATGTGTTGGAAGATGACTGATGTCAGCTGCTGATTTGTTTCTACAAAGACTAATTAGTCACATACTGAGATAGGCTTTTAAAATTAATGGATTCTAATGGATCAATGGGTTGTTTTTTTTCTGTGAATAGAAAACATGGAATGCCTTGCCCTGCAAACCCAGTCTTTGAAATGGAGTTTTTTATAGAGAATCATTTCAAACGTGTTTCTTAGACAATATGAGGGAGCAAGAGAAGTGTGTGAACAGTGAAAGTGTGTGAAACTAATTTTCTTATTCTAAATCATAAATGTGTTTACCTGACAATAAGCCTATGTATAAATGCCAACAAATAAATTCCAGTTCTTAGCAGATGCATGTATTGGTTTTAAATTTCAAAACACGTTGCAAGTAACTAAATTTTGGAACATTTGATGGGATGCAAAGATACTGAGCCCACTCCTTAGAAAGAAACCCAGTACTGACCAAGCTATGGGAATAGGGGTGAGGATTGAAGCTGCTGTGGAGTCTCTTAGGATGGATAAAGAACAGGTTTCCCAGAGAAGCTGTGGCTTCTAAATTCCACTAGCCCAGGTTGCTCCTGCCTTGTTCCTGGAAGTGTCCAAGGTCAGGTTGGGGATGGGGCTTGGAGCAACTTGGGATGGTGGAAGGTGTCCCTGCCCATGGCAGGGGGTGGGACTGGATGGTCTGTAAGGTCCCTTCCAACCCAAACCATTCTATGTTTCTCTAATGCACTCAGATAAGTTGATGTGAGTGTTGGGACCTTGTCTCAGTGACTGAGATTATGACCTTGAATGAATATATTGGGGACTAAAGATGAGAGGAAAGTCAATAGCCCAAAGGGATTTACAGCCAGGGGCTAATACAAATGGGGAGAATGTGGGGATGTTCTGGATCAATTGAGTGTTGTCACTTCCCAGTAGGAAAGTCAATATAGCTGCAATCCTCATCTGTAAAATGAAATAATATAGGGGAAACTGAGTGGATTACAGTTAAAGCTTCATAAAAAACTGTCAGTCAAATGAAGTAAGGGGTTCAGTTTCTGAACCAAACTCACCCATGGGAGCTGGTTGTTCAGGCAGGTCAGTGGAGGCTTCTCAGTGTCAGACCTTGCAAGACTTGGCAAACTTCTGCAAACATTTCCTGGAAATGGAAAGGTAGAAACTATGATGCCAACTGAAAGACGTGAAGAGCCATGGTAATGTTTCCTCCTAAATAATTTCTATTCTTTCTGGAATGGTGTATTTAAATACAATGCAGCACAGAATTTTTAATACTCTTTGTAATTATAAATGGCTTTTAACAGTATGAGCCAAAACATGAGAGCTTAAATGTTCTTTTAGAAGTCGTAAGCATAAACACTATCATTAAACTAAAATCCATAATCTCTGATTTATGTGGATGTGGAAAATATTATGAAGATCATTTTTGGCTCTTGCATGGCTCAGCTCAGCATTGAGCAGCGTGTGTTCAAGCCATTCTTGCTTTGTTACTCATTTTGTTTATAATTTCTTCCTTCAAGCTACATTGACAAGTTACTCTGAAAATGTGGAACGTACTAAATACGGAGGGGAAAGCAGTAAGGAACTTGGATCTGGGGGAAACCTGAAACAGTGGCAATCCCAGAAATCCAGCATGGACTCCTGCCTGTACCGCGTGGACGAGAACATGTCGGCCTCCACCTACAGCCTCAACAAAATCCCCGAGAGGAACCTGGAGACGGTCCTGTCCCAGTCAGTGCAGTCAATTCCTCTTTACCTTATGCCACGGCCAAATTCAGTAGCAGGTAAGAAATTCGTGTTTGTGCCTTTAGGTCAGAGCCAGACACAGCACACAGATGCCACAGCCCTTCTTGTGCGTCCTTATCCAACAAGAAGTCTCCTTCCTGGAGTCATCATCCTTAAGAATGACAAAAATCGTTTTTTTGTTTGACTTACTGGTTCTAAATGCAAAATTCCTCTGTGGAAAACTGTTTCTGTTGGTGGTTAATGGTTATTTTAGCAGTTTATGGTGCCTTTTTTACAAAATTGAACAACAAGGTTACAGGAGAATATGTTTAAAAAGAAAAAAAAAAAGATTCTTTACTGTGATTACAATGCAAATGTCTTGGATTTGAAGTGCCAAGACATCATAGCCATTTCTATTATTTCAAAGGATTCATTGCAAGTAAAATCAAGTGTCTGATGTTCTCTGAAGAGCTTAAGAGCTCTGGAGTTAAGAGAATGGTGGTACTTTCTGTCTACAGAAGATTTGCTCTGGGTCCCATCTCTCCTGGTGGACTGTGCCCCAAACATCTCACACCTCACAGCACCTGGCATTTGCTAGTGACTGACATTTTTTGTCTTGGCATAAAATCAACATTATTTTCATTTAAATTCATGTCTGCTCTTTGAAACATTTCTAAATGATGCTGTGCCATACCTTATTGATGTCTTTTACCAGCCTGCTGAGCATTCCCCTGAAGCTGGTAACAGCAGGGCAGAAAAAAGTGATGGGATTATAAATACTAAAGCTTTGCTGCAAAGCTGCTTGCCTGGAATTACTTCCTGTTCCTTTATTTCCCCGTATTTTTTTCTTGCTGGATAACTTCTCTGGGGTAAAACATGTTGTCTGTGTGTCTGTGTAGACTGGTGGAAAGATCCACACTTTGAATTCTGAGTCCTGGCAGACGCTGCTCCCAAAAGCCCAGAGATGATTCTGAGAGATACCCCAAAGAGCCTGGGATATTGTCTGTTAAATCAGCATCCCTTGGTGAACCAGGCTGCATTGCATAACTGGATTAGTTTTCCTTTTTAATCCCAGTTTGGCCAGTCACAGACCTAAAAGCGATGTAGAAACGAGATTTATAGATGGTGAAGTACAAGCCCAGAGCATGGAGGTGCAGTAGAAAACCTGAGATTTCAGAGTGAAGAGAGGGGATAGAAAAAAACCTCAAAAACTCTGCTTGCATAGCCTTAGATGAATTCCTTACAAATGGCACTGTGCTAACACCTTCCAAAGCAAACAGAGTAGGCCGGGCACCATAAATTTAAATACATGTGTGTTGATTTAATTGTCTTTGGACATTGTTGACTTGCTTGGTGCACTTAGAGGCAAATACTGTTTCAAGAGGAAACTATCTGTCCAGTAAAGTTCAGGAACAACTTTTCCTTCTGGATGTTTATTTTTCGGTAGAGATTTTGCTGCTTTGCAGTACTATGTCAGCTAACACAGTTCATGTTCCTGGTTAAATTGTGGAAGAAACTATGATGAGAATTCAAGATTTGACTTAACATTTTATCATCAAATTATCACATATCAGCTGCTATATGCTTATGGCACCAGAAAATTATGGGGTTTAGGTAATGGATTTATATGGGTGGTTTTCCCCAAGCAGTTTAACCTTATTATCTTTGTGCCTGAATGATGGGAAAGGGAAACCAAGTGTAGTTTCAGGGTTGATTTAAGTCTGTCTGTAAATGGGACATTGCTCAAAGAGTTAATGCTGAGCTGCCAATTCCATGTCCTTGCTCCAGTGACACATGTTGGGTGACCACTTGATAAACCAGATTAGTTGACTAATCCAACTGAAAATTAACCCACCAGAAAATAGGTATATTAATTTTGAGCCTCAAGGTCATCAGTGTGGAGAGAGTGTAGCTGGGAGGGGGCAAAAAGCTGCCCTTCTTTTGGTGATATTGCATGGTATTCTACATTTTAAGGTAATCATGAATTCACAGATTTGCTAAAACAGCTCTTCTTCTCTTATTGTTTTTCAAATGCAGTTGAATTTGTATACAGTCTGTTCTTGGGCAGCAAAGCATAGCAGCACTTATATCTGCTGACTTTTTTTTTTCTCCTTTTTTTCTTTTTGGCTTTTTTTTTAACAGTTCTCCCCAAGTATCTTCCAAAGCAGCACAAAAATATCCATTTTTATAGCAGCTTACAAAGTGCAGTCACTGAATGTATTGGGTCCCTGCTGTCACTTAGCAGTTTACAACTGGGAGCAGTTCTTACAACAGGTTCTTCCCTGTGAGACAGGTGAGGCCCTGGCACAGGGTGCCCGGAGAAGCTGTGGCTGCCCCTGGATCCCTGGAAGCGTCCAAGGCTGGTCTGGACAGGGCTTGTAGCACCTGGGGACAGTGGAAGGTGTCCCTGCCCATGGCAGGGGATGGGATTGGATGGGCTTTAAGGTCCTGTTCAACCCAGGCTATTCCATGATTCTGCAATTAGTCTCACCTTGCACTTACTTTGGTAAAGGCCAAAATGGAGTGGTAGATTTGGTAGATACATCTGGGTCACGGTGAATCTCGGAGATTCAAGGATTAGCACTTAGGTGGCACTTTCTAGAAGCCCGGCTGTGGGAGCACATCTTGCACACCAGCTCCTCATGGTGAGCAGTGCTGAGTTACTACACAGAGTATGCTCTCTGAATTTACCATCTTCTCAAAACAACTTCGTGGCCAGTGTTAGTTCCTGTCTGCCCCGACTGTGCTTATGGGTGTAGTGATGGCACCTTCAGCAGAGACCAGTAAATTATTCCTATTTAATCCAGCATTGTAAAGAAAACTAAATTCTTCCATGAGCAAGTCCCATTGGAACAGTAAAGTTATCTTAATTAGTTCAAATAACATTTTCCTAATTTATTAATGTATTTTTGCTGGGCTGTTGAAAGTTTAATTTTTCTGCCACTAGTTCTGGCTTTAAGGACACATAAATGTTAATATCCAAATTAAATACCTCTAAAATCAGTGAAGAAGAGATGGTGGGCTTCAGGATAAACTGCACCAGTGAGTTGTCTTTCACCTATAGGAAATATTGAGTGTCTCCCTCAGCTTTGCATAGACGTGACTAAGTTTGTGATTGGCAGAATTGAGATCAGATCCAAGAGACTCCATGTCTCCATTTATCTTCTTTTATTTGAGAACGCCAACAGGAGACCAGACCAGAGCAAATACCACTGAAACATGAGAAAAAGTCACCAAAACCCTTTACTTCCTCCTAGGGGAAATGGTACTTGGTTCACGTCAGCTCTGTTGTCTCAAGGTAGTTACATCTCCATGTATTTCATTAAAAACTGAAAAATTATGTACTTCTTTGCCTTCTCCTGGCAGCCACCAGCTCAGCCCACCTGGAAGATCTGGCTTACCTGGATGAGCAGAGACACACTCCCCTGCGCACATCGCTGCGGATGCCGCGGCAGAGCGTGGCCAGCGCCCGGGCACAGCAGGACCTGCGAGGTGGGAGCACAGCGGGGCCCTGGGGGGGGAGCAGCCACTTCATCCATGGCCGTGTGAAAACCAGAATCCCAGGAGGGTTTGGGTTGAAAAGGACTTTAAAGCTCATCCAGTTCCACCCCTGCCGTGGGAAGGGACACCTTCCACCATCCCAGAACGCTCCAAGCCCCAGTGTCCAGCCTGGCCTTGGACACTTCCAGGGATCCAGGGGCAGCCCCAGCCGCTCTGGGCACCCTGTGCCAGGGCCTGCCCACCCTCACAGGGAACAATTCCTTCCCAATACCTCATCCAACACTGCCCTCTGGCCATTCCCTCTTGTCCTGTCCCTTCAGGCCCTTGTCCTAAGTCCCTCTCCTGCTCTCTTGGAGCCTTTTTAGGCACTGAAAGGCTGCAGTAAGGTCATCCCTGAGCCGTCTCTTGTCTCTTCTCCAGGATGAATAACTCAGCTCTCAGCTGGTCTCGTCAGGCCTAAGACTTTGATAAGTTAATAAAAGTGAGAAATTTTATGGACTACTACTGTTTTTTCTTATTTTTTCAGTCCAGGCCAGGGATTGCAGTTCCCTGTTGCATTCTGCAGTGTGCCAGTGGGGAAGGAGCCCAGTGCAGTGACAGGGCCACCAGCTCAGCCAGCACTTGTAGGGATGCTCACAATGCCCGTATTCAGGCAGCTCCTTGACTTCTAAAAAGCCTTTTGAGAGGGGAGATTTTTGTGGTTCTTAGTGGCAAATTCCACAAAAAAGATGTTAGCAATGAGAGGAGGAGCCAGGGCTGACATGCTCGATTTGCTCCATGTCCTTGGGATTTCAGCCCATCCTTCAACTTCTTTATCCCTCTTCAACTTCCTTCATCCCTCTTTTAATCTGAGCTCAGTCTTCCACCACGTGCTTAAGCTGTTACTGTGACAGTCCTGAGTCTGCAGCACATTGCCAGGCTAATGCTTCAGCCCCATAATTTTTTGTTGCACAGATGAGTAAATGGCCAAGAAAGCTCATCTGGGATATTTTCAGGTTGTTTCTGTGCCATGAGACTGGTTTATTCTCCCCTGTGCATAGAAGAGGGGTTTCTTTTGGCCGTACATGAGACTTTCCTCTTCTCTAGGGTTGCTTTTTGAGCCCACCGTCTTAGAGTGAGGAACTGGGGAGCTGGAAGGCACAGGCTGGGTTTTCAGCCAGCATGCTCGCCCTGGTACAGCCTGATGGGGCTTTGTACCAAACACATGAGCCCCCAAAGAGTGGGTTTGTGAGCTTTGAATGGCAGTCTGTAATGAAATCCTCCTGGCTGCTGAGGCAGTTCTAGAAGTGCATTAGCAGGCAGTAAGTGAAGAAAGCAAGGTTTGACAGACCAAATTTCCATATGTTCGGAGGCAGCAGCTTGCCAAGGCTGTGTAATTTGCAGTGATTGCATCCAAAACATTCAACTTTATTGTAGGAACAGAATCAAATTGTTTTCCAGACACACTTGTAAAACCCTTGTAGCACTACATATTTTCCTTTTGCATTTTTTTTCCCCATTTTTGTGAAAGTTGCATTATAATAGCAGCAGTGTTTCAATTTTTAAACATTTGTTTCTGATCCTACCATGTCTCCCTTTCCAGTGCGCTTCGCGCCCTACAGACCCCCCGACATCTCCCTGAAGCCGCTGCTCTTCGAGGTGCCCAGCATCACCACGGAGTCCGTGTTCGTGGGCCGGGACTGGGTGTTCCACGAGATCGACGCGCAGCTGCAGAGCTCCAACGCCAGCGTCAACCGCGGTGTGGTGATCGTCGGGAACATCGGCTTCGGCAAAACCGCCATCATCTCCAGGCTGGTGGCGCTCAGCTGCCACGGCACCAGGATGAGGCAGATTGCTTCAGATAGCCCCCACGCCTCTCCAAAACGTAAGGACAGCAGCACGCGGGTCTCCAAAACTCAGAGAGCTTTTACATCGACTTTTAGAGTGGTCTTGGCTGAAACAATCCCATTTCTCTTCAGGCCCAAGAGATCAGCCTAGTCTTTGTTGCAATGCAAAGGAAGGACCTTTGAGAAATATGTCATAGAAGCCCTGAGTGGTTTGGGTTGGAAAGGACTTTAAAGGTTATCTCATTGCAACCCCCTGCCATAGGCAGAGGCACTTTCCACTATCCCAGGTTCCTCCAGGCCTCATCCAGCCTGGCCCTGGACACTTCCAGAGATGGGGCAGCCACAGCTTCCCTGGGCAACCTGTGCCAGGGCCTCCCCGCCCTCACAGGGAACAATTTCTTCCTAATATCTAATCTAAATCTACCTTCCTGCAGCTTGAGGCCATTCCCTCATGTCCTATCACTCCATGCCCTTGTGTAAAGTCCCTCTTCGGCTCTCTTGGGGTCCCTCTGGGTACTGCTACAGGCAGCTTTTATACTGCTCCTGTTCCAAAGCTGCTTTTTGAAGAGTCAGAGTAGTCTTGTCTGGCTTAGAAACATCACAGACTTTCTCTGACTGGGAAGACTCTGATTTTAGAATCATAGAATCACAGAATGGTTTGGGTTTGAAGCGACCTTTAAAGGTCATGTAGTCCAATCCCCCTGCTCATGACATCTCCAGCCAGATCAGGCAGGCAGTATTCTATGATTATGAATCCATGCCAGTGCATTCTTCTTCCCATATGGATTGTTTATCTCATTGAATCATGGTATAAATATTCCATGCAGGTCACAAGCCCATGTAGGCTCAGGACCCAGGATTTCTCTACCTCCTCTGTTCCCATCCAATTCCCATCACTACTCGCTGGCAGGTTTGCTGGTGGAGATGACAACATTTTAAAATCACTCAGCTCTCAGTAAGTGAGTAAGACAGGACTAAAAATACTGAGTTAGGTACCTGAAGGTATCTTGAAGGATGTAGGTCACTGTATCTCAGTGAAGCTGCAGTTAAATCTGTTTACTGAAATGCTGTCCTCTTGCCCTGTCGGAAGAGCTGAAATGTCACTGAGGTTGGCATGTTGAACAGTGTCACTTGTCAGAGCTAAATGAGCAATGTGTAGTGAAAGGCAGGGCTTGTTTCTATATTTTAACTGCAGCTCTGCAGTGCACCAGCTGCAATTGTGTGTCCCCCATCTGCTTGGGGTGATGGTGGACATTAAAGAGATGACTGTGCTTAACTCCTTCTGGACTAAAAGCTGTATTTCTCACATGAGGTGCCCTGCACCCTTCGTACACAGATGATGAAGATCCTTGGTTCCACCTAACACATTGTTTAGTTCACTCTGGTGTGTCCATGGAGTTGAAAGCTGAATGATTCCTCAGTTTTAGTTATTAGAATGGAAACCTTCAGAATCAATAATTAATTTGACTTGATTTCCTAAAGAGATCACAGGTACTAGTCTAGCTATAGAAGATAATAATTATTCTACAAGATCCTCGTGGGTCCCTTCCAATTCGGGATATTCTATGATTAATCTCTGATTTTGTGATAAGTTTCTTTGTAATTTCTTTTTCCACATGCTAAAAAAAATTCTATTATGCTTATTAAATCTATGCTAATTAATATGTGCTAATCAGGTGGTCTGACTCTGCTACGGCAGTTGTGCAATCAGCTAATTAAACTGGCTTCAGTAGAGCCTCATAGTTCTAATTCCTCTCTCAGAAAATTAATACAGGTGACAGTGGTGTTATGCTCAGAATCAAGAATGTGTCTCATTCTAACACATTCAGGGTTTAATTATGGAGGCAGCAGTCATCCTCCTCTGTTGTTTGCCATTAAATGGGTCATTGTTTGCATGATTATTTCCAGTCAAGCTCAGGGATGCACTGCAGCAATCCAGTCAGGAGAATCCTCTGCCAGCACAGAGTGGTGGTGTTCTTAAAATAATCAATATTTAGACATCCCCAAGGTGCTGCATGTTGTGCTGTCATTCAAAAATCCTCTGTATGAGTACTTAGGAACAAAAATAAAAATCATTTGGGAATGTTATCCACAAAGGCCAGGTAGAGGAGCTTCTTTAGCAATCTGCTGGTAAAGCCAATTTCTGCTTTTCCAGGTGAAAGAAGCAGCTAAAATGCACTAGAACAGAGTTAAACTTGCCAGAGATGGTTCCAGGAGAATTTGTTATTTGCTTGCAAGCCTTCTCCAGATCCTTGTGCTGCTCCTGCTCCTCTCTCCCTGATTAAATTAATGGACTTCAGATGGCTGTATTAGCTGGGGTGCTTTGTGTATTTATGTTAGAAAATAGGCCTGTAATTCAGAAAAATTGGCTGTCTGTGCTGAAGGAGGACTTGGAACCAAATTAACCAGCAACTGTTCATAACAAAGGAAGACGTGTTGGCAGAAGTGCAGAGCAGGAAATCTCTGCACTCAAATCCACCAAACCTGAAGGCAGAGCCTGCCAGAGGGCCCAGTTCACTCCATTATTGTCATTATTTTAAAGTCAGCGAAATTACAGTGAGGAAGATGAATAAGACAAGCTCAAGGCTTTTTCTTAGTGGGCCTTTCCTGCCTCCAAAAGAAGTTTCTTGAGAAGCCTCTGGCCTGGAAATCCCTGAAATCCCAACCAGAGTATTTGTGAGAAGTATTTTAGCTGCCATGCATAGGAAACAGCAGCTGCATGGTTTGTAATAATAATGTTAGTGCTTGTCTCACCTCTTTCCTTGGACAGATGTGGATGCCAACCGAGAGCTGCCCTTGGCACAGCCGCCCTCTGCCCACCCGTCCATCCCCAGCGGGAGCTGCCCGGGCACACCCGAGATGCGCCGGCGCCAGGAGGAGGCCATGCGGAGATTGGCCTCGCAGGTACGGACACACCCGGGGCCTCCCGGGGCCTTCCGGGGCCTTCCGGGGCTTTCCGGGGCCTTCCGGGGCTTTCCAGGGCCTCCCGGGGCCTTCCGGGGCTTTCCGGGGCCTCCCGGGGCCTTCCGGGGCTTTCCGGGGCCTCCCGGGGCCTTCCGGGGCTTTCCGGGGCCTTCTGGGGCCTCCCGGGGCCTTCCGGGCCTTGGGAAAATGTCCCTTTTAATGGGACTCCTTGGGAGTTCTCCTGCTTGACGTCACGTGGAAAATCCGTGCGTTCAAATGCTCACTTGGGGGGCCTCGAGAGAGACTTATGGAAGGAGTTTTATTACCCAGGAAAATTTATTTCTCTAAAATAAAACTCCCGCTACATCAAATACACTCCCCTGTTACTCTGAGGGTTTGTCTTTCACAGCCCCGCTACTTTCTCATTACAAATGTTAGGATATGACACAATTACTGAAATAATTGTATTTTTTCTTCAGCACTGAGAACAAAATTGCCCAGTGTTTGAGCGGTGTTTTGTTTGAAAAGGGCAGATACTGTACTTGGGGAAGGCACTAGCTGAGTGTTAATGCTGTGTGTGCACTTGGGAATTTTTCAGAAAATCCTCCAAAGTAGACCATAGCCTTTGGAACAATACACAAATTACTTGCTGTTATGGCAGGAGTGGTTTGTATGGAACATATGGAACACTGTCACTTATGGACATGAGATTTACAGCTTGAATTTTATTGTATTACTGAGATTTAACCCTAATTCTGTAGTGGTGAGGAAAGTAGCAAAAAAAGCCTCTAAGTTATTACCAGGACATGTTTTGCTTGGCTTTTTGTGCCAGATGCTGTATTGTCCTGTCTGCTTTCCTGCTGCACCCAGATGGCCGGGCAGGGAGCATGTGCTGTGTAAATAAATGCTGAGATTTGATACTCTCCTCTTCCACATGGAGTTCTTGAAAGGAATGCAGTGCCCAGGCCTGGTTTTGTTCGGGATGCATTAGCCATTGTATTCCTTGCAAATCTGAAGCTCTGCAGACTACCAGAAAGGGCGGTAAAGTGTGCTATCTCTGCTTAAAATACCTCATCTATCACTTCCCCTGAGTGCTTAAGTCATCCCGCTGGGTATGTAATAGATAAATGGATGCCGTTTTACCTTCAGTTTCCTCCTGGAAAAGGTAAGGAATATGGCTCTTAAACACTGTGTCACATCCATGACAGAGCATTCATTGAAGCTTTTTGGCATCTCTGATCACTGGAGAAAGAGCTAAAAACGGTCCTTTAAAATTAAATTTAATTAATTAAAATTTAATTTTAATTATATTAATTTTTTTTTTTTTAAATTAAAAACTAGAGTAAAAATTAAAGTAAAAATAGGTTGTTATACCTTGGCTACAGACTCTTTAGGAAGGGTTTTAAGGTCCTGCTCATCCCATAGCTTAATTTTTTTTTGTAGAATAAATCCAGTGTGTTGCTGTCAGAACACAGCAGCTGAGGTTGGGAGATGTGCTGCCCACAGTGCCTGCAGCAGGATTACCCACTGGGAGCAAGATCATTAATCTCCCAGTAAATCTTCACTACTGTAAATGGAGGCAGATTCCAGAAATAACAGTCCCCAGCTTTCAGACATCAGGCCTTGATGAAGGGATCAGTGCCAAGGCTGATGAGTTGACCTTAGAGCACTTGGAATCAGTTCTTATGCCCAAATTGCTGACACAGCACATGTAACCTACAAAAAGCTCCATCGTGTTCAGCAAACAGTTCCTGGGATGACTCAGAGCAGTGCATGGCTTGATTCAGCATTCAGAGGCCTTGGGTCTGTTC
This sequence comes from Sinosuthora webbiana, assembly GCA_013397395.1. Classification (NCBI taxonomy): domain Eukaryota; kingdom Metazoa; phylum Chordata; class Aves; order Passeriformes; family Sylviidae; genus Sinosuthora; species Sinosuthora webbiana. Next base: position 131,046 of record VXBN01002265.1, read on the forward strand.
CCAGCATTGCTGTTACCCTTTTTGGGATCCTTGGAGACCAGCATCCCATCTCCATTCCCTGGCTAGCAAAGGAAAAACAATCCCTGCAGGTAATGGTCCTTGGACAACTGATGCAGGAAGGGACATGTAACCAGGTGTTAGTGGTTTATTATTTAGGAAAAGTGGGTGACTTCCAGGTGTGCTGGATACAGACATGCATTGAAATAAAGCCCATGCTTAAATTCTCACTCAAAGCTTCATTTCCTGCCCTGAATGGAAATTTTTCTGAAAAAATAGGAGTTTTTTTGTTTTGTTCAATTTTGTAATTAATTTTTTTGAGCTCCATGTTCCTGTTCACATTCTTTGTCATAAACAGCAGTTTGGTTTATTGCATCAAAATCTTTTCCAGAAGGGCTGTGCAGCACACTACAAAGAGTGAGTGTGATGGATTATCAAGCCTCAGGAAGAAAAATAAAGACAAATAAAATGGTTAAGGATGTTTGTCAAGCTGATAGCTGGGACTCACATGCATAGTGCACTCGTAGTAGCCTCCTGGGTAGCACAGCTCAGCATCGCCACTGAGGCATCCTTGCTGTCAACAGAAGATGAATTGATTTGTTTGGAAAGAGCTGTACCACGTGATGTCCTCCTCGATAAAACAAACACTCCCTGTCCTACCGCAGCTGTGGGGTTTGATGTCTCTGAGTGACACTGGGGGAAAAAGCATTACTGACCTGGCAACAGAATTGGAAATCTGTTAAAATAACAGCGTGGAGCTCTTCATTGTGCGTGCAGTCACCTCCTTCAGAAACCTGATCACGCATCTGTCTTGCCTTTGAGGCATCATGAGAATTTTGGGGCTTTGAAGATGCTGAACTCTTAGCTGAGGAAAACTACCGAATGGCTAGCAGACAATAGTAAAACCAGGTGGTTAAAATAATTCAGCTTCTAAATCTGAATGTCTGATGCCACATTCTCCAACAGGCATTTGTGGGGACAGTTTAGGAAAACCTTCATATAGATAACTAAAGGCTTTCCAAAGTCTGCTACAGAAAAAGAAAAGAAGGAGAAAAAAAGACTGGAATGTCCTTTAGCACTGGAGGAGGGGGAAAGGAACAGTGTATTCCTGTGTCAGTAGCTATGGAATAAAAAAAGAGCTGCTGATGGTCTCCTTAGACAGGTTTTGTCCAACCAGCTGAAGGAAAAAGAGCCAAAGGAAGGGAAGAACCCTTTGGTCAGTCTGGGTGAAAAAGCTTTTCTTGGATGTGTGTGTTTTATAGTCGCGTTTACACTAAAGTCAGAATTGAAGTACAGAAGAAAGTGTTGACAGTGATGGACAGCCACAACTGTCAGGGTTATTTTAAGAGCTAGATGAACCATACGTGAGGAGCTGGATGAAGCTGTGTGCAGATGTTTCACCTCTGCCTGCACTGAGCAGAGCAGGATGTTCTCAGATTGAGCTGAGGTCACTGTGCTGGAGAAATGCAGATCGTTACAAAAGCAGATTAATCAATATACAAATAGTCTTAAGTAATGGCTGGCGCAGGCTCCAGAATGCTGGTGGGAAGCTCGTTGTCCTCTCACCCACTCCCTTCCCTTTGAAAATGTCACTTATCCCAATATTCAGAAGTTGTGTATCTGTGATGACAGAAATGAAAGGTGAACAAGCAATTTGCTTTTCTTCCTCTGGATTACTCAGGGTTATACTTTTCTGCCTGGTTTTTGTACAGTAAATTCTTGGGGGCAAAGTTTGCATTTAGCTCTTAATGTCAGAGATGAACAAATCATTAATTTTAGAACTAAGTAACTGCTGACTGGCAAGCAGAAGCTCGACTCAGTCCTGCCATGCTGGCCTTCCATTTTCCCTGAAGGCTTATCCTTTACTCACAAAGGATTTTTAATGGATTGACTACCCAGTTTTAACTAACCCGTTGAACAGCTTTATTCTTTGGGTTTCTGGATGCTGTGTGGTGGCTTGTGGTAGCAGCACTTAAACAAATGGACCTGAAACCCAGTTCAGCTGCACTAATGGGTTGTATCCCGTGCAGAGCAGCTGGTGGAGGAGCTGCACATCCATTGCATTAGTGCATTTTGCTGAGGCTGAACACAGCTGGTGGCTCCAGAGGCTCTTGTCCCCATCCTCCAAGCCATATCCAAAGCATCACTAACATTGCTGCAGGCATATAAAAAGAGAGTGCTTGTACCTTACACAGAGGTGGAGCGATTCACTGCTGCTGAGCCTTGATGCCCTGGGCCACTAATGAGTTCCAGAGGGCATTTACCAGCATACTCAGCTATGCAAAAGTAATGAACATTCCCAATAAACTGGGTCACCACATGGCACATACTGGGTCACAGTCATGTGCAGTGCTGATGGCCATTTCCTTTATCACAGCCAGCGTTGTGCCTGGTATGTGGTGTAGTGGCAGGTCAAAGTGTTAGACTGCCTTTCTTTGAAGCTACTTTGTATGGGCCAAAAAAAAATCTTGTTAAAGGTTAAAATAGAGTGCTGAAGCCCTTTAAGAGTACTGGAGGGAGTGGCTTGGAGCAACAAGTAGTTGGTTGCTGTGAGCTCAGGAGTCTGGGAGGTTGGTCCAAAAAGGGTTGGCTGTCCTTGCACAATACGCTTCCAGAAGGAAGCCAAGACAAACCACAAAGGAGGTGTGATGGCAAAGGAATGCTGCCTAAATGGAGCAGATTCTGTTTCAGAAGTAGTGCTGGAGAACTGCTTAAAATTGGCCTGTGCTAATAATTAAAAATAACTTATTTCCCTTGAGCCATCTCCACACCCGCCCACTCCTTTGATGTTCATGCTGTCCTTCCAGCCTTTCCTGCTGTTACTGTCATCTTCTCCCTCCCCTGCCATGTCACTTATTCCCCTTCTCTTCCTTTTCTTTTCCCCTCTCACAGTTCAGTCCATTCTCACTCTCTGTACTTGAGCACTGATACACAATCTCTTTTGTGTCTCATTTTTTCCCTCTCCTTTGCGCCCTCACCCTCTTCCTCTTGCTCCTTTCATGTGGCTCTTGCCCGCTTATCCACCAGTATTTTCCATTAAGCTTGGAATCACTGTTTTGCTTTTAACATCCTTCATCCAGCAGCTGTTTCCCTTGGACAGCAGGAAGGTGAAGGTTACATGAGGCTGGATGAAGGCAGAATTGGGAAGTGATTGTGGCAAAAAAGAGAGACTGGTGTTGGAAGGGCTGGGAGAAGAGACTCCTGGAGACCTGGGTTAAACACCTAGAGAGAATTCAAATAATGTCTTCATCATTCTGCTTTGGCAGTTTCAAAGATGAAGTCATGAATAGAACAGAGAGTGGTCATTTCAGATGCTGAGCAAAGTCTGGATGTGGTCGCCCATATCTCAGAAGAAAATCCTTAGCAGTGAAGCTGGTAATCCATCCCTCTTCCTGGAGAAATTAACCTTGAACAATTAAGGAAGTATTTAAGGTGAAATAATTGGAAAGGGACCTTTCCCAGAGCATTACTGGCATTCAACAAATACAGGGTAGAAAGAACAGGGTGAGTTCCACCCACACCAGCCCTTGGCCTTCCTGGAGGTTCTTGCACTCACTTCTCACATTAAACCTTGTCTCATTCCCAAGGGTGGAACAGGATTGGAAACCTTGAAAAGTTTTACAGTGTGAGAAAACTACTTCCCACCCAGCTCCATGTAAGTGAGGAGCCTGATTCCCAGCCCGATCCCCAGCACCAGGCTCCACTCACAGCACTGGATTTTGGCAGCCTCTCTGTGATTTGAAGATAGAGAAAATGTCACAGAGAATAAATAACATCAAGATGAAATTCTGGCTCAGGTTGCATTTTCTGAGAACGTCATTTTGCCTTTGCTTTGGTTGACTTCCCAGAATCTTCCTTGCTTACTGCTTTAGCTTCAGATCCACCCATTAAGCGTTATGTTTATCCTACCGGTTATGAGGCTTAGTTGATACATCAGTAAATCGAACACAAGGATGAGGAGTCATGGAATCATAGAATTGTTAAGGTTTGAAGAGACCTCTAAGATCATCAAGTCCAACTGTAATGTATGGGAAGGGGCTGAAATTAATTGTGTTGTAATTGCGTTGTGTCCCAAAATCTGATGGTGACCATTCCCGTCAAGAGTATTATGCACGACCCATTTTCCATGACAGGACTTTTCAGATTCCTGGAAGAAATTAATTGGCCTCTCATTGAAAGAGACTTTATTTTTGTGTCTGCACACCGATTGCATAGGAAATCAGAGTAATTTCTGTTATTGGAACCTGGTATCAAGGAATGGCAACTTACAAACTTCATTCTGTGAAATGCACAAGTTATAATCCCCAAATAAATAGGATTGATGAAAAGAAATCATTACCTTTATAATTACTTTACATAGTGCTGTTCTCTAAGGGAATTCATTATATTTTAACTGTCTGGTAGGAAAAATTCTACAAGGAATTTGTAGGTATCCATTAAAACTTAAATACATGTATTAAGGCTTGATGCTTGAAATAACAGCCCAGCTTTCTCATCACTGGATGTGTCACACCTCGTTTTGACTGGGAAAGGAAATTACTGCATTATACTCCACTGGTAATTTCATATTGAAAATGAAAACCCAGTGCTGAACCAGCAGTGGGTGAGGACCCCACAGCCTGATGTGTTCATTCCTTGGTACCATCCTTCACTGCCCTGGCCACCCTGGAACATCCCTGCAATCCAAGGGATAGGTATTGCAGGTGGAGAGACAGAAAGCCTTCATCATGTCCAAAGCCATGGGCACATTTTATCCCAGCTGCCCCAAGCTCCAGAGGAGTACAGTGTCCTCAGTTATATTGTCCTTCCCAAGTTCAAAAATGCACTTTATTTTGCGACATTCTGTGCTACAGTGCTCCAGGGCAGTGGTGGTTTTGGTACAGAACTGCTCCCACCTGCCTTGCTGGGATATTTTTGGATACTCAGTGATATTTGAAAAGAAAACCCAGTCCAGAATGGGAACTGGAGAAAAGCTTTGTGCCCTGGCAGAGGCTCATTCCAAATGGGCAGGCAGTGCCTGAGGCTGGAGGCAGCAAGGGAGCAGGAGAAGCTGGGGTGGAGTGGTGGCAGAGCAGCGTCCCAAGGGATTCACAAGCAGAGACAGATTTTTGAGGGCCTTTTCTATATTGCAAAAGAAAACAAGAAAGTTGGCAGCATGGCAGAATGTAGCAGGGTTCTAGCAGAGTTTGCTGAGCTGGAAAAATCAGGGGAAAGCTGGGAAAAAGGGAACTTTTAAAAATTTAATTGATTTTTTTGAATGAAGCGTTGGGATCACAGTGTATGAGTAAAGTACAGGAGCCTGAAATCACTCCCAGTTCAGGGGAATCTGTACTTCTGAGGTACTGCCTCGCTGTGATGTACTCAGGGAGTGCTGTCTGTCCACTTCCACAGAGTTTGATACGTGGAAACAAAGCAAATAAAGAATAAGTTCAAGAACGCAATCATGAGTTACTATTCGCATTAAGTCCTTGACTGCTGTTACTGTCTGTCTCTGCAAACAGCTACAGCTTAATTTAATTTATTCCTCTAGTGGGAGGTCCAGTCATTTTTCAGGATCAGTGACTGTTTTTACCAGCTGATTTGTCTGGATTCTTGTCATGGGTAGTTAGCACTCGCTGCTCTTAAAGGCTTCACCTGCCAGAACAGATCAAACTCACCAAAGGAAAAGCTGCTGATTGTACAGCTGTCCCGACGTGGCTCTGATGAAGACACGGAGTTTTTCATTCTTTTCTCTTTGCTAGGTTGTAGCCTATCACTACTGCCAGGCTGACAACGCCTACACCTGCTTGGTGCCCGAGTTCGTGCACAACGTGGCCGCCCTGCTCTGCCGCTCGCCGCAGTTCGTCGCCTACCGGGAGCAGCTGCTGCGCGAGCCCCACCTGCAGAGCCTGCTCAGCCTCCGCTCCTGTGTGCAGGACCCCATGGCCTCCTTCCGAAGGGGGGTCCTGGAGCCCCTGGAGAACCTGCACAAAGGTATAGACGTTCCCCGCGCTTGCCCCAACCTCCCATGTGCCTTCTTTTATTATGATTTTAAAAATGCTGCTTGATTGGATCTGGGCGTTTAAACAAAGCGATGGATTAGTCTGTCTGCATCGCTTCTCGAGCTGAAGAGAAGAGGTGGGATCTGGAGAAGCTGGGAAGACTGAGAATCACGGAATGGTTTGTGTTGGAAGGGACCTTAAAGCCCTGTCCAGCCTGGCCTTGGGCACTTCCAGAGATCCAGGGGCAGCCACAGCTTCTCTGGGCAACCTGTGCCAGGGCCTCCCCACCCTCACAGGGAGGAATTTTTTCCGAGTATCCCACTTGGCTTTCCCTTTTCTTGCTGCTTTCATATCCCAAACCTGTCTTTGCAGTTGTCAAGGTGAAAACAACCAATTTCATTCACAGCACTGCTTACAGCAACATGTTCTGATTTATTTGTGTAGGGGTGACTTTTTTCCCTTTCCATGCCACTATTTCAGTGGGCTTTGGAGAATCTGAAGCTTTCACCAAAGGACTGGTATCATGAAAGTCACACCCTGTGTAAAAGCTTCTGGAGGAGCTGGTGACAAGCCTTGTCCTAATTACAGACTTAGAGTTTTTTCTAATACAGCATTGATTTTGTCTTCTTTTCTTTTTCCCCTCTGCATGTTATAACTAATTCATTGTGACAGTCACTAAATTTAAGATCTTTGCTCGTTGCCATGAAAACTGTCAGAGCACTGCAGAATTCAAGACTGTTGTCCTGCAGAATCATGTTTATTGCTGTGCCTGTGCTGCATCTTGGCTGCAAAAATAGTTCAGATAATTTTGTTACCACCCTACACACTACAGTGTAAGATCCAACATGAAATAGATGCAGCTTCTGCCAGATTCAAAGTCCTGATATTCAAATCAGCTCTTCAAAACTGTGTCCAAGCTCTGAGCAGCAACATCTGGGTCCAACCTGCCCAGTTCCACCAGGCACAAAGCATATGTAGAGCCAGCACAGCATGACAGCAGTTGGTTTTCCTGGCATGGAGAAATGTCACTGTGGAAGGAGCATGGTTGCTCTTTCCTATTGTCACTCTTAGCAAAAAGAAGGAGGATACATTTGGGAACCTGGCTCTAAAGGAAAATAATTCCTGGTTATTACAGTATCTCCTTGGGAGATGTTTCAGCTCTTGAATTCAGAGTGTTTTGGAGGATTCTTACTTTTCTTGTCAAGGGGGTTGACCCCTATCTGGACTTAAATTCTGAGAGGTGGATAAATTTTATATGAAACCTTTCTTTTCCTTTCCTCTTGGGCTCTGCCCTCAACACAACTTCAAGAGCCATTGACCAGCACTCCCACGTTTCAAACCTGCTGGTTTAGGGTGCTGGCAAGCTAATTTGCACCAAGTGTTCTCTAACAAGATGAACAGTATCTGAAAATTGGTTCTAAAATACATAATATTTAAGACTCTGTTAATATACCAACAGGTCTTTTACAAGGTGCTGTTGAAGCTTTAGTGCTACTGGGACAAAACTACTACACAGGTGTTAATGGTGAATGTCACTGAGAAAGTTAGATTCATGTTTCTCCAATTCATATATGAATATATATACATTCAATGTCAAGGAATCTAAATAGTATATGGGAGAACAAAGTTCTGATTCTTCCCCTGCTTTCTCCTCTCTCCCTTAGGCTTTATGAGGAATCTGAGATGTGGGTATAAAACTCAGGTACTATGTTCATGCCAAGATTTCAGAGAGGGATAAAGTATATTTTCTAGTGTACCAAAAATCTTGCTGACAAGTTAAGTGAAAAGGCAGCTAGGGTAATTATCGTGCAAAATACGTATTTTTCACGTGTATGTTTACATTGGAGTAGGAAATAAATGAAACATATTGATGGAACGCAAGGACAAGATGCTCAGCAGTCCCAAACACAGTGTTTGCACATGTCTGTTCTCCCTGGAATAACACAGGGACCACAGGCTCTCATCATCAATGAACATTCTGTGCTGGGCCTTTTCAGAAAAGTTTCTGGTGCAATTTAAAGTGAAAAACACACCTGCTACCGTGAATATTGAGCTTTTTGGTAGCAGGAGTTTATCTATAGTACTTTACAGATCAGGACTTGTAGTACATGTGAATAGCATGTGCCATCAATGGACTCAGGTTTCACATTTTACACCTGGTTTTGAGTCTTATTAGGCAAAACTACCTTTGAGAAGATACCCCTTGAGCTTAAGATACAAGTCCAAAAAGTATCTCTATCATTACTTGTAAAGCCACACTCAGCACTCAGTGTCTGACATAGAGAAAACAACTGCATTATCAGCATCACCTGGGTTATTATATTCTCCAGCAGCAAAAAAAATCCTGTTTAAACAGTCCATGATTGACTTTTTGTAGGATTTTCAAGGCCAGGTTGGAACAACCTGGTCTAGTGGAAGATGTCCCTTTCCCCAGCTGAAGGGTGGAAGGAGATGACCTGTAAAGGTCAATATGCAATTAATGTATCGTTAAAAAGTGCTGCTACTGTGGGCATTTTCTTCTTTGGCAATACCTGGTCGTGGTTTAAAACTCTGTAGTAATGTTGCAGTACATTATGGTTGTGTGTCTATAGCTTTTCCAATAAATGCTTTTTCTCTTTCTCTCAGAGAGGAAGATCCCTGATGAAGATTTCATTATATTAATTGATGGTTTAAATGAGGCTGAATTTCACAAGCCAGATTATGGAGACACTATAGTATCATTTCTGAGCAAAATGATTGGAAAATTCCCTTCCTGGCTGAAGCTGGTAGTGACAGTCAGGACAAGTCTACAGGTATGTTGAGACCCAGAATGGATAAACTGTGTCATTGTCATGGTGGGCTCTGGTAAAGAAAGGGCAGCCAGTCCCCACATAGTCCTTGTCCCTGGTAATGGCAGCTGCTTCCCAAGATCCAGGAGAGCACAGACTATTTGCTGTTCTGTGCTGGGGTCCATTTTTCGCTCAGTAATGGAGTAGATTAAATATCATTTGGAGAGAATCTTTTTGTAATTGTAAGTAATTTGCATCCCAATGGCTTAAATTCCTCATTTAATTAGGGTTTTTGCATCCCTTAAGTCTTCACTGCAGCTTGAGTTCGCACTGTGCTCTCCCTCTCTATTTTCTTGGAGAGCTTCTGTCTTTTCTGGAGTTGGCCTTGTACAGATCTGTTGCATCACTTCTCCTCTCCTTTCAGTGGCTGAGAGCACATGAGGCAAGAATTTCTTTGGAGAGGCCTTTGATGATCTTTGGTTTATGTTGAATCAGGGAGTTCAGTACATGAACATTCCCTGAGTGCAGTGTCCTGCAGCAGACAGACATAGTTGCTTTGCACTGGAAAATACTCACTAATATCTGTCCTGATATTTCCATGCATCTGTGGATGAGGAATGCAGAAGGATGCTCCCAGGGAAGTTCTTGGTCTCAGCTTCAGCAGATTTCTTGTGGCCTCAGATTTGCCATCTGGATGTCCATTCCCTCTGACAGGACAGCAAAAGGGATGGGAGGTCAATCTGTGGTTGGGAGGGATAGGAATAACAAGGGCACTGCTCTGTGTGAATTTACCACCCCTTTCCATGGATGTACTGTTAGAAACAGTGTTCCTTGTTTTTATTTTTCATGTTTCACACACAACCTGCTTGATTATAGGTGAGAGTGTGAGGCCCTGAGGGCACAAGCTGTTAGTGTTCTTGCCCTGATGGAAGGTCTTAAAGGAGTCTCAAAGGTGCTATAGTAATAGAAATTAAGTTTACTTAATGGATGGTAAACACTGCCAGCATGAGTATCTTTTTCTTTCTTTCTTTGTAGGAAATAATTAAGCTGTTGCCCTTCCACAGAATATTTTTGGATAGACTGGAAGAGAATGAAGCCATCGACCAGGACCTGCAAGCATACATCCTTCATCGGATACACAGCAGCTCAGAGATCCAGAACAACATCTCTCTCAATGGCAAAATGGACAACACTACATTTGGCAAACTCAGTTCTCACCTCAAGACCTTGAGCCAAGGGTCCTACCTATACCTGAAACTTACTTTTGATCTCATAGAGAAAGGATACCTTGTCCTAAAGAGCTCCAGCTACAAAGTGGTGCCAGTGTCCCTGTCCGAAGTGTACCTGTTGCAATGCAATATGAAGTTCCCAACACAGTCTTCCTTTGATCGGGTCATGCCTCTCTTGAACGTAGCAGTGGCTTCTCTGCACCCATTAACAGATGAACATATTTTTCAGGCCATTAATGCAGGTAACATTGAGGGCACTTTGGAGTGGGAGGACTTTCAGCAGAGGATGGAGAACCTTTCTATGTTTCTTATCAAACGTAGAGACATGACGCGAATGTTTGTTCATCCCTCTTTCCGAGAGTGGCTTATTTGGAGAGAAGAAGGTGAAAAAACCAAGTTTCTTTGTGATCCAAGGTAAGAAAATGCTCTGAGAAATCAGAGCTTACCAATGTGTTTCTCTACACTGTTACCTGAATCATTTTATTTTACGAGGTTGCGCGTGGCTGCAGTTACCCAGCTTTGCTCAGTGTGACTGTAGGTCTCTCCTTTCTGTACTGATCACCTGAGGTCTTTATGTTGTTCATGGAAAGAAGCAAACACCCCTGGGCACACACCTGACTTGGCAAACGTCATCTTTAGAATGAGATGAGCTGTTCCTCAGAAGGCCCCAGGCTCTCTAGCTCAGGTATCACCAGGGGCAGGTTACTCCTGCCAGGTCAGTACTGGAGGAGGGGAATCATCCTCCCCTTCTCCAAAGGTATCAAAAGCACAGGAAGTGGGAGATAAGAAGGGGAAAGATGAGTAGTGTGGATACATCTTTTGCAGTTGCTTCTTTTTCAAGTTGTGCTCCTCGTAGTTCTACTAAATGTTTTTTTGAAAAAAAAAATAAAGAGCAGAATTGTTCTGTAGTGATTTTGGACTGTAAATGCATCTGTAATCTCTATCCTGACAGCAGCTGAGTTCCTGGTTTAGCTCACAGGGAACAGAATTCAATCACGGTTAGATTTATATTCTCTAAGACCAGTGATCTCTATCAACAACATTACTTTTGTTTCTAGTGACAAGCGGAAACAGACGATCTGACTATGATTCTTGTAGTTTATCCTCATAAGTTTTGCTCCATTTTTCTGCCCATTTCTTAAAATATGATCATAATAATCAGGGAAACACTCAGATTCAAGGATGTGTCAGTAACCCAATGGTCAGTCTGAAGACATTCTCGTGGTATCTGCTGGAGCTGGAAAGCACCTGGCTGATCAAGGCAGCTGTGGCTGTTAGTGGTGTCAGAGTAATTTACCACTTTGAATTTTGAGGTAAACAGGCTGCAGTAGAAAAATACCAAATAGCTCCTCCCAATGGGCATCTTCTTGTTTTTAGTGGGTTCTGACAATATTCCTGTTAAGTGAGCCCTTGGTGAAGTATCTCACAGCAGCAGATGCCTTCAGATCAATCAAAGAATTATTTAATATCCTTACTTGGAAGTCACTGAGTGCTTGTCACCACGTAATGCTGTTCTACCCTGTTTGCTGTGTCTGTGGGATGATTGCTCCAGTGGAGCTGAGAGCTTCCTCCATCCCAGTCACTCCCACCTGATGCTACTGGTTTTGTGTGGCCTGGCTGCAAAAGAGTTTGCTATCAGCTGGGTGAAGGGAGAGCAGCCAGTACTCCTGGCAATTCTCATGATCACACAGCACCTGCCAGAATGATCCCTAACAAGAGCAACTCAGAAAACTCACTGCTTTCCAAATCACTGCTTCCATCACTACCGTGAAAATAGATTCTAGGTGCAGGATGCTTCCCTGCTGGGTGAGGCATGTATCGGGTGCTGTGGGTGGTAGCAGTGCCTATGGCTGGATAACCTGGGGACTGTGGGTCCAGAAATTCTCTTCATACTCACAGTGGTGTAAAGAGCACTCTCAGAATACCAGATTCAGAAGGAAATTCAAATGTGCTGCATCTTAGATGGTTTTGCGCTGAAACAAAGCATGTAATCAGCACAAAGGCACAAATCAGACCGTATTCACTCAACAAGTCACCAGAAAGATTTTTGCTCAACATTTGGTTTTGGTGCTGCCTTTCCCGAGCATTTCAAGCACATCATGCTGCCCTCAAGACCATTTAGGAGATTTTCAGGTATCACTTTCCATCTCATGTGTGCCATTAATGTGAGGAGAATAATAGTGACTTTATGGGGACCACTCGTGCTCTATGCAAGCAGGGTATCCCCACAGAGCTGACCTGGCTTAGCTCCTTCGCACAGGCAAAAAGAAGTTCCAGTGCATCAGCGGGCTCTCACTACCATGGGCATGAGCCAATACATACTGGAGGACCAATACGTATCTCTGATGCATAATGTGCACTAATTGCATTGTGCCAGGATGGTAACTAATGAAACCAGATACAATCCAGAGATTAATAGAGAGGGATCCCTGAGCTACGTCAGTCCTTAAAATCCTCCTGTCCTCATACTAAGCTCAGAGCATGGGAAACCCCAAGCAACAATTAAGAGAAGTAATGATTTTTCATTTTATTTCTTGGAAGAGAAGCAGAGCTGGCCACTGACAGAGCTCACAGCAGTAGCTTGTGAAAATTTGTCTGCATCTGGTTTGTTCACAGCCAGATGGATTTCTTTCTGCTCACTTGGGAATTGAGAAGACGTGACAACTGTACAGAGCACTCCTCGGGGTTGTCGTAGGTGGAGCAGTTTGACCATACCGTGTCAGCACGTGAAGAGTAAGGTTGCTGAGGCTGATATTTTTCCCTGCGAGAAGAGCTTTGAAGTGAAATGTGGGTTTGTGAGGCTGCTTTTAATTGAGTGACCCTGACAGAGCGTCCGGGTGTGAGGCCATTATGAAGGAAATTGGGATAATGGGCCTCGTGTCCACTCATATCCCAGCACTGCAGCTGGGATAATCTTCTTGATTTCATTAGTGAGAGCAACTTCTCCTGTTCTTGGAAGCATGGAAAAGAGGGGAGGAGAGAGGGGGAACACAAAGTCCAGGAGTTAACACATTTTTCTATGCTTTTAAGAAAAACAGCAGATCTCCACCCTCTGGGGTTTTGGTTAGCCCGTTGAGATACTGACCCTTTTCTTTGAACCCTCATCATGCATTTGCTGTCCAAAGCAAAGGCTAATTGGCTCTGAAGGGTAACGTTCTCACTGCTGGTCTCCCCAGAAAGGAGCCCCTCCATTTTGTAACACAGGGCTCCAGTGAGGCAGTTGTCAGAGCGCTTAACCAGCATTGCAGTAACGACCTCCCCGGGCTGTCAGGCCAGCACATCAACCAAGTAGCTTCCTTGACAAATAACATAAAACATTTTAGGGAAAGACCCAATCCTTTGTGACTGGTGCATGGAGAAAATGGTTCTTGCTGCCCATTCTTCCTACACTTGTATTTCTAAACCTAAATTCTGCTCTAATGCAGTGCTTCTTTCTGCCCAGACTTAATCAGAAACTACTATGCAATTATTTTCCATGCTTTTACAACACTGATAAAATCTTTTATCCTTGTGCTGCTGCTGAAGGGGCTGTGAGTGAGACAGAAATGAAGTAATTTGCCCTGGCAAGGCAGTAAGAGAGCTGTAGTCAGATATGGACCCCAGAAGTGAAATTACTTTATCCAGGTTTAAGTATAAACATCTGAGTTACTTGTCTAGACTTGCTTTATAGTCAGAGGAGAGAAATTAGAGTGAATCATTTCATCCTGAGCTGAAAGGCTACAGTAGGTCAGGTGAGGAATGCCTGGGAAGCATCTCCTCCAGTGCTGAGTTATGAGGAATCTCAGGATGATGGGCTCCCCAGGCGATGTCCCCAGTATTGACAAGGCTGGATGACGTGAATCTCTCCAGGCTGCTCCTCTCCAGGCTACCCCACACACGGGGCTTTGAAGCACATTCACAGATTTTCTTTTCTTGTTCAGGAAAAAGATACTCTCAGTGCTCTTGCCAGTATGAATTTCCCAATTTGGGCTTTTGTGTCTCAGGGTGGCACTGGACCAGCCAATGTTGTGTGTGCTGGTGGTGGCGGCTGAGGGAAGAGGCTCTTTGTGCTCCATGGAGGTGTCCTAGCATCCATGGGACCATAGCAAAAAGAAGCATTTTAGATATTCACCTCAACTGCTTCACCTCTGGCTTGGTGAAGCCAAACCTCACTTAATTTTAGGGGCCTGCCATCCAGGTGTCTGTTGCTCAGGCAGTCACTCCCATCTCCTTGAGTCCTTGGAGCAGTTCATCTGGCCTGTTCTGGCTGCTGACTGAGGCAAGCTGAACCCCAAACCCCAGTCCCTGGACTGGCCTCCAGGGTCACTGAGGCATGGACGTGCTGCCCCAGGGATGTAACCTGCACGGGGCTGGAGCTTGGCAGAGGTGGTGCCTTTGGCACAGGTTTGCTCCTGGTTGCTGATCCAAGGGCAGTGGGTTTTGAAGGATAACCATTTTATGAACCCTCAACAAGGCCATTTCCTTACCTCCTACCTCCTCTTCTACATGCATAAACCAAATCTGTTCCTCAAACCTCAAATCAAGATACACTGCATGGATAAACATGCAGCAGTAATCCGGGCAGGAGGATAGAGCTCTCATCTAACACCCAAGTTGCCATGGTTTCTGGCAGAGCTGTCTTTTAGTACAATACGCTGCAGGTATTTTACATTCTCCTTTTTCTCTTGAGATCACATTGCAAGTGGAGACTTTTCCTACACAAAATTAATGTTTTTATGTATTACCCAGCAAAATGATAGTGAAGGCTTTAGAGCAAAATCAGGGGGTTTTGTTTTGTTTTGATGGAATGCTAAATCTGATTGACAAATAACTGTCTTCAGTGTAAAGATAATTCATTTAGAAAGTTGGGAGAAAAAGAAGTTGGTGAAAGTGATATTTCTAAAAATTCAGGGATCCAACAAACAGCTTTAAATGGTCCTTGCATTACACAGCCTAACTTTTTAAAAATTACCTCTAGATCAGTCCTCCATATGGAGCTCACTTGGGCATTATGGTGCATGGATTAATTGATTTTCGTTCTCTTTTTATTATAAGACTCTCAAAAGCTCTTAAAATACACTTTGATTGATTGTTAGCTGAAATGATCAAATGTTCACCAAAACCCAGGGTAGGTCTTAATTGTTTTCTCCACATCCATGAGGGATGGATTTCACTCAGCAAAGCAAAGGCATTGTTTGAATTCAAGGTGAGGCAGAATAATGGGTTTAGAATTTATTTGAATTCCTTACATATTAGGCAGAAGATTAAGAATAATGCATTACCCACTAGCACCTTGTTGGGCCAGAGATGGGATAATCAGATTTTTCCAAATTGGTTGGCAGCTGTGCCAGTTTTCAAGTGGTTGCCATCATTATTTAGCATTGCTTTACACTTGGAATTACCTCTCTTAATGTCTTTTTCATTGCTCCAGAGTGCCAGTTTTGTAGCTCTGCAAGTGTTGTAGCTCACAGTGGGCTTTCTGAGTGCCCCAGGTAGAGGTACAGGCAGCACTCACCACATCAGCACAGCCACAAGGGACATGTTGTTGTTGTTTTGCCATCCCCAGCCACGGGCTGGATGCCACATGCCACTAAAAGATGTGAGGTCGGGTTATTTCTTTGTCCAGCCTGCTGTCTGGTCATCTGCACTTATGCAAGGCCTGTGCTCAGTAAATGCAATTAATTACCAGATTACCATGAGATCTGGTGGTTTAAGACCATTTCCACAGCTCTGTTTTTGGTAGAAGTGTGGAATGTGGTACAAGTGGTGCCTGAGGTGTCATTTGGGGCAGAATTTCCTCTACACCCATTGTATGGGAACAAGAGTACAACATTTTTCACTCTTTTAATTTACCCCTCAAGCCATATTTAGTGAGTGCCATATTTGTGAATCACAGACATGAGTCTATCATCATGTCCTCCAGTAAATTGGAGAGGCAAACCCAATCTGTTCACCAAGTATGGAGTGCTGATTCTGAGAATACAACTTTTAGGCTTCCCATATGTCTTCCAGAGTAAAGTTTTTTGATTGCATGACTTGGAACCCAGTACATTTTGAAATGTAAAAAGAATGGGCAATAACTCAACAAAATGAGTGTAGGAGACTTACTGTATGCAAATTCCACATCCCCAGCATCTCAAGACATTAACATTAAGTCTAGTCAGAGAATCATGGAGTGCTTTGTGTTGAAAGGACTTCAAAGCCCTTCCAGTTCCACCCGTGCCATGGGCAGGGACACCTTCCACTACACCAGGTTGCTCCAAACCCCATCCTGTGTGGCCTTGGGCACTCCAGGGATGGGGCAACCACAGCTTCTCTCTCTGGGCAACCTGGGCAAGGAGCTCACCATCCTCATGGGGAACAATTTCTTCCCAATATCCCTCCAACCCTGCCCTCTGGCAGTGGAAAGCCATTCCCCCTTGTCCTTTTACCCCAGACCCTTGTCCAGTGTCTCTCTCCAGCTGTCTTGGAGTCCCTTTCTAATCCGATGCAGAAGTCAGAGGTCAAAAATAAATTACTTAAGCCATTGGTAGCAAGCTGGGTGTCTGTAACAGGGATTTAGCAGTGCAGTGAAGTGACTTTCCTGCAGGTTTTGCCCTGAACTGCAGTCAGAGCTGCAGCTGCAGTGTCAGTTGGAAGAGACGAGGAGAAAAGACAGACAGATTATAAATGATGACAGATGAGATGGAGAGCAGATGTGATTACTACCACCATAAAGGACATCAGTAGAGCAGCTCGTTTTAACTGGCTCATTAGACATGCAAACCTCAGCACTGGGATGCAGCGGGGGGTTGAATATATTTACTATCTTAAGGTTACTTTCCTCATAAAATCTGATTTTTTTTTTTCTTCTGGACATTAAACTTCTGTCTGCTGGCCATTTTCACATCTAAATGGAAGAAAGTATTCACCAAATAATCCATCCTGTGGCACTGAGCCACCAAGAAGAGAGGAGTGGAGTCAACCAGCAACTGATCAAAGGAAGAAATGCTAGGGAATTTCTTCTGTTATTTTATTCCTCAAATATTAAGACTCACTTTTAGAGCAAAATCATCTTCCAGCAGTGCAGGAGAGAGTAGCCTTAACTGTTTTGTTTTAATTTTTTTATAGTGTGAATTCCTTCCAAGTTAATTTGCAATTGTAACATCAGAGGGAAACTACATTAAAAAAAGGCAATAAATTAATTTAGGTGATAAACTGTTCCTTCGAGAGGGGCTCCTGGAGCTGAGCTTGGCCTTTCTGCAGGACAGACATCAAGATATCCTTCTGCAAGGGAAGAGGCTCTGGGCTTTGTCAGAGCACACATCCCTCTCTGCACTGCAGTTATGACATTACACTTGGCAGAGCTGAATAAAATGTGAATACACATCTTTTGAAGACCAGATTCACTGGGCACAGTGTCAAATCTCTTGATTTTGTAATGTTTTCATGGGATTAGCTGGAAGAAGGGAGATGTGGGTGTAAATCAGGGAATTTGGTCTTTGATAGATTCAGAAGCAAACAGGACTGATTCTCATTTATTTTTTTGCTTGTCTTTTACTCTGGTGCTGCAATGCCTTAACACTGGAGTAATTTTTTACCCTTTAAAATCTTTTTTTTACCTGAGAAGTGGAAGAGTTTAGATGACACACAGATCTGGAAGCTCTTAATATTTTCTTTTGTATTTAATCATTCTCCTTCACTGCTCTTTGGTCACGCCAGTATTTTATCAGTGAGACTTTGTTGTTTTCCATTTGTGGCCTGAGGAATGGGGTCACCTGGGGACTGTGCTTAAGGTACCAACATCCTGCTCTGCACCCAGAACTGTGTGTGATTCATGTTTGGGTGGATAAGGGACCAGTTGTGTAGAGATCAGATCCAGCATCTATTTATTTGTGCGTGGAGTGACAGAACAAGGGGGAATGGCTTCAAACTGACAGAGGATAGGTTTAAATTGGATATTAGGAAAATACTCTTTCCTGGGAGGGTGTTCAGGCCCTGGTACAGGTTGCCCAGAGCTGTGGCTGCCCCATCCCTGGAAGTGTCCAAGGCCAGCTGGACGGGGCTTGGAGCAACCTGGGACCGTGGGAGGTGTCCCCGCCATGGCAGGGGGTTGGACTGGATGGACTTTAGGGTCCCTTCCAACCCAAACCATAATTCCACATAACCTCATGTGCAGCTTTCCCTTACCTTCCTTAGAGCTGCTGTAGGTGTGCACTGTGTAGGGTGTTGGAATCATTAGAGATTATTTTTTTGTCTTTTTTACATATATAAATATATATGTATGTATGCTTACACATATATAATTATGTATCTGTATTCACACTGTATATATGCACATACACACACACACACCCATGTATGTGCCCACTAGGCTGACTCCTGACCATTACAGGAGTTGATACAGACATGGAGAACAGATTAAAGCTGTAGGAGCTGAGCTGGCTGGGCTATTAATTTTTCACAAAAAAAAAAAAAAAAAAAAATCTTACATTAAAAATAGAAAAATCTCTGATGATAAACTCTGCAGTGGTGAAATTCAAAGCATATCATTTCACTGAGCTCCTTGATGTGGAAATCATTACTGCCACTCTGCTGTATTAAAGAAAGGAAAAAAAAAAAAAAAGCCTGTGCTGTTGCAGTCTGGTTTAGTTTCCAATTAATGTTGACAGAACATGTATTTATCAAGCAGCCAAAAGCCAAGGTCTGGGAAGCATTGCAGAGGTAATGTATTACTCATGAATACTGTACTTTATTCTGGAGTAGTTCGTACATGCCTTATTCATAACACCAAAGTCATGTCTATAATTAAATTTAGGTAAATACCCTTCCAACTGCAGCTGAAAAGCAATTTAGGAGCTGACTGAGGAACCTGGACTGGTGTGTCGGGCGGGAGCTGCACTTCAGCTCTTGCTGCAAAGAACAGGCACCTCAGAAGCTTCTGGATTTTCAATTCATGCTTAGGATTAATGGAGTTACAGATCCATTCAGAGCCTTCCTAAAAGGCTCTCAAAGAGTTTTTCACCAACAAGAAAAAACCTGGTACTATTTTCTCTCCTGGGATGCGGAACACAGAGGCAGAGGGGCGTGGCTGAAGAGTCCTTGCGTGCAGCCGCTCGCAGTCTGGAGCAGAAAAATGCAGCTCCTGATCCCGCCTGAGGATCTCCCCAGAAAGGGAAGGAGCTGATGGCTCTGAATCATAAAACCTTAGAATGGTTTGTGTTGGAAAGGACCTTAAAGGCCATTCAGTCCAACCTGCTGCCATGGCAGAGACACCTTCCACTAGACCAGGTTGCTCCAAACCCCATCCAACCTGGCCCTGGACATTCCCAGGGATGGGGCAGCCAGAGCTGCTCTGGGCAACCTGTGCCAGGGCCTGACCACCCTCACAGGGAGGCATGTTTTCCTAATGTCTTACCTATACCTCGTCTCCGTCAGTTTGAAGCCATTCCCCCTTGATCTGTCCCTCCAGATCCTTGTCCAGAGTCTCTCTCCAGCTCCCTTGTCAGTGACCTACAAGTTCTTGAACTTGCACCAGCCTTTGGCTGGAGGTGAACACTTTGGCCCCTCTCAAAGCCTGTCGCGGCATTGTGAATCTGGTGATTTGTTGGGATGGACTGAGTGTATATACAGCAATTAGAGGTTTTCATAATCTGACTGAATGGGGCCAGGTTCAATCCAGCAATTGCTGTCCCATTTGACTTCCAGCAGTATCTGGCAACACTCCAGCTGTGTTTCCTCGTCACTCATTTCCTTCTGATCTGTTTCTCCTTCCATGGACATTCCCAGAGGTTAACAAGTGTAAGGAGCAAATGCATTCGTCTATCTCCTCTAATAGGAGACCTGCGGTTCTCCTCCCATTCCAAAGAGAGGGAGAGCCAAAGGAAGGCAAGGCGACAAGCTGGGGTTGACTCAAGGTGCTGTAACCACTTTCAGGGCCCTTCTGTTCCAGCTTTTTATGTTTTGTCCCTTCTGTTGGTGCTATATGGAGAATTCTCACAGCACAGATGTGTGGGAATGAAGGCACTGCCCTGTGCACTAGGGCATCGTGACGGATTCTCAGCACTCAGCTGAGGCATCAAAGCTGTCTTGTGATGGGCAGAGTCACCATCTGGAGAGGCTTTTCCTTCAGTCATGGGAAGCATGGAGCAGTGGGATCCCGTCATGGGCCGTGTGCCAGGCCAAGGTGTGGAGAGCAACTTGACAGGCAAAAAAGGGGTTTTTCTTCAATTTCTTTTTATGGCCAAGTCACCCTAGGAGTGAAAGTACTGTCAGTCAATAAAAACATTTCAGAAAACAGTTATTTGAGTTGATGGTGCCTCTATAAACAGAGCTGCATTTTGGAATGAAGCACAACAGAATTCCCCACTGGTGCAACCTGTAAATGGGATGTGGTGCTCTCTCACCTGCCCAAACCTGGGGACCAAGGCCTGTCTCATAAGAAAAATAGGATTTGTTTTTCATCCCACTTCTTTAATGTGGCAGCTGAGCTAGCTGAGATGGATAATACCTTAGCCCAGGCAGCCTATGCAGAAACCATAAACCCGAGACCGTGGGAGGTGGGATATGGAAATTGGGATGCTAATGACATAATTCTGAAATAGGTCATGTCTCCAGTTCTGGTTCTCTGTTGATTCAGGTCCTTTGACATATAAAGTCATGCCCCTATCCCCTGCTCGGGATTGGACCCCTGCTCCCAGACAACCTTATCTGTTGTTAGTTAGCCATGCCCCTTTGGATGCTGCCTCCCAAACCACGTGGTCGCTGCATTTGTGGTCCGACACCACTGAAGTTCTGCTTTTGGCCACTCCATCATTCCCATCCTGTTTACTTCTGCCACGCTCTGCCCGGCCGGACCAGACCTGGAATCCCAGTGCCAAATGTGACACTCCAGCAGGCACATTCCTGTCCTCCCAGCACCACAAGGGCTGACAGAGCATCACTGGGCTCTGCTCACACAAATCCATGTGTTACCGATCCAAAAGGAGGTTCACTGGCAGGGCTCAGGGGGCACCTTGCCAAAAACCTGGCCAGGGCATTACAAGTCATTCACTTTTTTTTCTGAGTTTATTTTGAGATGGACAGTAATTCACCCTGAATAGGGATGAGCTGGTAAATCCCCACTGCTGTGAAAGCTTCTGTCTTGTGTAATATTTACTAGATGTTTGGCCATCCAAAGTATTTCTTTGCTTTACCAGACAGGAATGAGCTAATAACATTTCCTGTCCTTAAAAGCCCTTTTAAAGCCACAGCTGATACCATATTTTATTTTCCTTGGCTGAAAGGGGCTTGATTGCTTTTAGTGCAGTCACATTTTTATGTATTTCCAGAAATGAAGTGGCTTAAAAGTGGGAGCAGCCAGGGGCTTAAGGAAGAATATTTTTTTACCATAGTTTTGTTGGTAAAACCAAAAAATAAAATCACACAGACCACTGTGGTCCCAGCATGGAGCCTCTCTGGCTCCTGCCTTGCTTGCTGCATCTCCTTCTGTGGCATCCACATGTGCGTGGAGCACCTGCAGGAGCAGGTATTTGCTCATCTCACCAAGAAATGGTATTAAAACTTCACACTTCGGCATCATGTGTGTTTTGTGTGTCTGTGGAGAGTCATCTTCTCGCATCTTTGAGAAGATTCAGCCATGTTGAACTTGCAGTGTTACAAGATGGAAATCTGCAAATGTTTAATGGTTTAAAAATGTCAGTAAAAATCACCTTTAGCAACAGAAGTTATTGTCTGTTTTATTATATTTTGCCTTAAACAGGACTTGGTGTGTAGTTCAGTTAATTTGCTGTGGTTGTCAATCTAGTAGGGCATTGCCAGAAGTACCTTTATTACTGGAAAAGCTGGAGAACGTGTTTAGGAGTTTTACAAAGAAATAAAGTTGTTTCACTCCGTGGGGCTGTCTGCAGGGTAATGAGTGCAAGTGTCATTTAAAGGACATTTTATTCCAAGTGTGGGTATTTTAAATATGGCATGTTCTAGTGACTTCAGGTTGGTTACATGCTTTGCAAATGTGGTTCTCCTCTGTGAAATGACTATAAAAGTAACACTTCAGCTTTCATGGCATTGTTTCTGGTGTTTCTAAATGTACATCTGCTTATAGAAAATATATTGGGGATGTTTTTGGCTGTCTGCTGATGTCTGGGGGCTTTTGAGCTATCAGTGATCACCAGTAATAAGGGATGCAATTAGTTGTTGGCTTACAAGTGCAAATTCAGCCAGCTCTGTTTCCCAAAGCTGGGTGTGGTTGGAGGATTAGCATTTTTGTCCCCAAAAGTTGTTTTCTTGGTGTAATAAGAAATACTAACATACTTTTTCTTCTGATTTTAGGAGTGGCCACACACTGCTTGCCTTCTGGTTTTCCCGACAAGAAGGAAAATTAAATAGACAGCAAACTATTGAACTGGGACATCACATTCTCAAAGCACATATTTTTAAGGTAACAAAAATTCAAATGAAGGTTTACGCCAACCTCATCCGCAGCACTGGCAGCACTTGGTCTTGTCTTGTCGTGGGGTTGGTGTAAGAAGTGTGATTGCTTGAGGCTGCTGAACCGTGTAGAAGTGAGCTTTAGAAAATTGCTCGTGGTATCTAAGAAATCCTTAAAATTAAACCCTCCTTCAGACGGTAAATTCAGCAGATAGCCTCCTTACCTAAAATTGGTCTTCTACCATAAGATGCTTCTTGCCCTGAAAGATGAGTTTCCTGTAGCAGCATCTAGAAAAAAGGAAATCTTTTAAAAGGAGTGGTTTTGAAGAATCTAATGCAAAATTTAGGTTGTAATGGGAAAATCTAATGGTTGTTGAAATGGCCTGATTGGTCCATCTTACTCTTCACACAGACATTTAAGACCTGGGTAACTGAAAGGCAGACTTGGATGTGAGTGTCAATATGACCCATAACTAAGTATCATTCTTCCTGCTGGCCTGGGCACCAGAAGGTGGGAATGAGAGGGTGGATTTGTAAGGTCACAGGAAATACAGATTTTCTTACAACTGTTAGGACCTGTGGGTGCTTAATACTAGTATAAACAAGGCTGTATTTTCATCTGGTCTCTGTATGATTTTATAGACTTGAGGGCTTTGGCACTCCAGTTTCTCTTCCTAGAGCAAACAGGTGATTTCTGCCTTGTGTCAGTCCTGTTGGATTTATTTATTGTATTCCCTATGCCAGATTCACCATCAGGTCTAGCAGCAAAGTCTCCTTGTTTGGGATGATGATGACTGGAGCCAAAGGGAAGAACCCCAGATTGGTGCATTACCCCTCAGGGTATCACTTTCACATTTTCAGTTCCATTCCCAAAGGCAGATTCAGCCCTGAGTTTGCTGTTCAGCTGCCATTTACATCGAAATCTGGTTCTAAACCTTCTTCATTTCACATGTACATAGTGGGAACCAGTAACAAGGATTCAGGAAAATGACAATTTTCATAAAGTGGACAAGTTTCCAATAGATTCCAGGTTTAATTGGACGATATTTACAATAGTAGAAAATGCCATTTAGCATATGACAGGTGTCAGTCCAGCCTTCTGTTCCTCATCACTCCGCAAAATCCTTGGGTTTACAACACTGCAGGAAGACCAATGTCACAGTGACTGATAAGCATAACAGAATGTTGCTTACAAGTTCTACAAAGTTTTGAAAGGGTTTGAATTAGCTGGCTTAGAAATTGTAACTCAGTATTTTGCTTTTCCATTAATAGGTGTATTTTTATTGCTTATTTTAACAAGTGTTTACTGAGGATTTGGGAGTGTTTACTGAGTGAAACAAGAGCTGTGTTCGTTTCTGAAGGAGGCACTAGGTTGGAATATTGCAGACCATATTTAAGAGCTCAAGCATTCTTTAAAGAAAATATTTCCAAGAGTATATGCACAGACTTTTTGCCAATTGTTACCAATTGTATTTGTTTCTAAACAAGCATTTTTCCCGTTCAGGCTTTTCACTCTGGCTGATCTTTTGCTGAAGCCATTACCAGTGTGGCCATGGGCTTTCTGCCAAGTAGGGAGCATGTCAGGTCATCAGTTCAGGGTATTTTTCCTCAAGTTGCCATGTTACAGCAGCAGGCACAAAGATCTTTCTGCAGACACAAAGATCCTAATTTTGAAGGTATTTATGGAGGCCTGGTGCCATTATAATTCCATTTTAAGTACCCATCAGGAAGCCAGGAGAATATTGGACTAGAGCTAAAGCGTTTTGTCCAGCCAGGGAGTACTGAGAGCTGGATATAGAGGCAAACTTTGATAAAACAGAGCAGAAAATTTATTTATCCTTCTCCAATCCTTCCTAGTTTGAATCCACTGGTACCTTAGCAAGGTGATGATGGAACACTTGGAACTTTCAGGTGTAAAAAAAGTGAGTGATGCACAGGCACAAAGTGCTGACCTGGCATGTGGGTGGGAAGACATTTTCACCTTCCTATCTTCACTTGCTGGCTGAGATCTGATGGTTTTGTCTTGTATTTCAAACACAAACATCCTCAAACAGTTTAGGGGGAAAGAAAAGAGTACAAATGTTTTAGTCTTTTGAATCAGTTGCAAGTGTTAACAGGAGCATATAGAAAGCCAACTTGAAAAGCCTGGCATGGAATAAAAGGGCACAAAATGTGCAGTTGTGATACAAGAAGACCCAAACTTCAGGCTGACATATGTTTTGCAAATCGGCCAAAGAGAAGGCTTTAATTTCATCTGAAATTGGTTAAATGTCAGTAATACAGAAGTGGGTGATGCTTGGAGCAACCTGGTCTAGTGGAAGGTGTCACTGCCCATGGCAGGGGTTGGAATGAGATGGGCTTTAAGGCTCCTTCTAACCTAAACCAGTCTGGAATTCTGGGACTCTGTAAGGTGCTGATGGCCAAATAGCAGAGCAGGCAATAAGGTAAAAATTAAAGAGCTGACAGCTGCATACAAGACAGGACAGGAAAAACCAACTGTTTGAACACTGGGGTTGTGGAGGCTGGCAGAATTGTTCAAATTGTCAGGCCGTACGCTGGTCTCATGTTGGATGGTTCCAATGAAGTGGGAACCACTGATGCTATTTTGGTTTGATGTTGTGTGAAGCTGGGATTTGTGTTTGCAGAAGGATTCACTCTGCTCCACAGTTCTGAAGAGGGAATTAGAAAAGGAAGATATGAACTGTAAAATGAGAAATAGGGCAGGCTTTTGCCTGAATGGCAACTGAATGATAATGGTGTTGAATGCACTTTTTCTTTAAAGCATAAATGTCACCTTTTATATCTTGCACTAATACCTAAGTGTATATATATATATGTTCTAATGCAACAGTTAAGATTTCTGTGGCATCTGTGATTATCCTCAGAGGGCTATTCTCAAAATATCTACCCTTTTCCTTGGTCCTGATGGTGATTCAGGCAGCTTATTTATGGGCTTGATAGTAGTATAACTATTTTTAAATTATTTTAACCGTTTATAATGGAATTAGTTTCCTTTTCCAATTGCACCATCCTGAGTTCATGAAATTTAATACTGACCTCTAATGTCCTGTGTTGTGTCATTTCAAAAGCAGCATTTAACAGGGGCTCAAATTCCTGAGCTCTTTTTTCCTCAACACAAGCAGGTATTTTTCTTGGTTTAGCTCCCTGAATTTTAAGGAAACAAGTTCATGGAGCTGTTATTTATAAGACCTTGTCTAATCTGTTGCTTCTTTTGGTGATAAAACTGTTTCAAGTGACAAATCTGTTGATGGCTAGGGCTGTGCTGCAGATTATCTTTCACACAGAGGAATTAGAGGTTGCAGCCAAGTCCAGCAATGGGTTGGGATGATGATTCCCACACATCTTCCTTCAGAGGAAACAAATCCCACCTTGTGCTGCTGGTTTTGTTCCACCAGCATCATCCCAGTCCCAGTCACACAAACCAGAACTGGAACCCTGCTGTTTTGCAGGTGGAGGTGACCACCCGGCGTGCAAGAAAACAGAAATCAGGGTTTGCATATCAAAACAGAATTAAATGTGCCGTTAAAGATGCCTGTGCAGTTTCCATGGAATCAGCAGGCTTCCATGGGAAATCAGTAGCAGAGCAGCAGCATTCAGGGCATACTCACGGCATGGCTCCTGCTGGAATAACCATCCCACCCCAATGCTCTTCCATCCAGCTGTTCCCTCCCATCTGTTGGCTATGGAGAGATTATGGCTCCTTCCACAGGAGGGAGAAACCTGCTCAACATGTTCTGCCAATTAGGGATGCTGGAAAATATGTCAGACCTTCAGTGTATTATGTATGATCTGATCATGGACAGGAACTAGAAAAGTTGGAGACAATCTGGTACAACATACCTGCTCCAGACTGTGGTTGAAAGTTCCTGAATTTATCTTATTGTGAGCAGATACTATGTACTTTATTAAAAAAAAAAAGCAGCAATCTGTGCTCCTTAACATGGCATTTTGTGAGGTTCTTGAATGGATCTGGTTGCTCACAGTTAAGTCCTGCCTTTCTTAGATCTTGGAGATGGCTACATTATCTTTACAAGTAATTTACTGCAAGCTTATTAATTGATTGTGAAGGTCAGATACGGCAAATCGTCACATTATCTTGGGTGTAGTCATTATTGTTCTGAAACTCCTTTAAAGTCCGGAGACCCAGGAGGATCTGCCCAGTGCAACTGAGCAGATTTGTAAGCTTGTATCTAAGTTTCTTTATCTTTTTCAGGGTCTGAGTAAAAAAGTTGGGGTATCTTCCTCCATCCTGCAAGGGCTTTGGATCTCCTACAGTACTGAAGGTCTTTCAATGGCTTTGGCATCTCTGAGAAATCTCTACACCCCGAACATAAAGGTACTGGAGGAGGATGGGGAGAGCCAGGGGGTTCAGAATTCACACAAGAAGCTCCAGCAATGGGCAGTGACCATGCAAAGGATTATTCACTGGAGCTGTGTCCAGTGTCCTAGCCAGGCTGAGCAGCTTGCTGAGTGCTTTTCCTGAGCCGAGGAGAGGCCTTAAGTCAGTTGAGACTTTTTTACCATTTGGGGTAGTCGTCAACTCCGCTACTTTGACCAGGGATGTCCTTTTCATTGCAATGAGCAAAGAGTGAGTTTGTGCCTGTGCAAAATGGGATTTTTCCTTCCCAAAGATATGGAATGCAACAACTGATGTTGGAACTTGACATATAAAGGGCTTTGGCTTAGATAGGCATGAACGCTGAGGTGACATCAAGTCCAACAGCATGCGCTCATGTGCTGGTTCAAGCACTTCTTTTGCAGTGGTAAGATGAATGTGTTGACTTAGGTGAGCCCATCTCTACAGCAGAAAGGATTTCATACAGAGATACAGGTTTGGAAATGTTTTCTCACATGGAAGGATGTTTGTCCCAGGTCCTTCCCACCCTCGCAATGTGAGTTCAGTGTCTGTTGCCACGTCCCTTCCTTGTCACTCTCCAGGATCAGGTATAGCATTTTCCACTGGCGCCAAGTGCAGAGGGAGCCATGCAGTGGGACAGCCAAACCAGCCCTAGAGAGGAATCCTCTGGGAAGGGTGCTGAGTACAGCTCTCTCCAGCTGTGTGTTTTGATTCCCCATCCCTGCCATGTCCCCAGTTGCTGCAGCGGAGCTGGAGTGACTTTGTTCCAAAACAAAGGGTGGCTGCACCCTTCAGACCACTTCCTACCCACTTGGGAAATGATTAAACTGCTCCATCTGCATCAAATGGGACCATCTGTTGGGCAGATGTTTTCACTCAGCATTTTATGTCCTTTGCTGTTTGCTTGGAGAAGTGCTGAGGGCCCTGGTCTCTGTTGCAGTGTTGCCCTGACCATAAGCTCCTGTCTCCCCATGAAGCTCAGCCAACAACTCTCCTTCCCTGCGCAGGTCAGTCGGTTGCTGATTTTAGGAGGTGCAAATGTGAATTACCGGACAGAAGTTCTGAACAACGCCCCCGTTTTGTGTGTCCAATCTCACCTGGGGTACGCGGAGATGGTGGCTTTGCTCTTGGAGTTTGGGGCCAACGTTGACGCTGCTTCAGAGAGTGGCCTGACCCCACTGGGCTACGCCGCTGCCGCCGGGTTCCTGAGCATCGTGGTGCTGCTGTGCAAGAAACGGGCCAAGGTAAAGGAACCACACTGCTCAAAAGCTGATCTGAACTGCTCCACGCTTGTTCAAGGCTGGGGAGGAGCTGCAGGCAGGACGTGGAATGCTTACTAGGGAACATCCTCCAGCAGATGAAGCCAGGAGGCTGCTTTTGGTGTTGTTTTTTTCTGCTAAAATGTAGTGGGTTTAAAAGGCCCACATTGACACCAACTCCTGAAAGTCAGTAATTGGTGTCTGGAATTCAGGTCTGAGGTAGGAGCTGCCTAGTGATGCTGCACTGGTGACCTGCATAAGGATGTTCTGGAGAAATCCTTGACCAAGCCTCACAAGGTTAAAATGGCAACACTGCTTTTCCAGCACAAAACATTCTTTAAATATCTCCCTGAGACACATTTTCCAAAAATTTTCATCAGACTTGTCCCAGAAAAATCCCCTTTGTTTAGCTTTGTGATGAGTGTTTGGAGTTTTAATTGTATATAATGAGTCAAGTTGAAATACTTTGTTGAAGAAGAAAATTATGCTGATTTTTGAAGTGGAGCCTCCTGGAAACAATTTGTGGTTTCTCTATATCTTTAATTTCAGTTCAAAAGGCAAAATATGGGTTTGTGTAGTTTTGGTATGGATGTCAGGATGACTGAGGGACTGTTTAGGTCTTGCTGGGTTGTGTTGTCTGTAATAATGTGAGGACGGTATGAAGGAAAAAAAGAATTTTGCTTTCCTTGGATATTTTGAGGGAGTTCAGTGATGGAAGTCCTGCCACTCGTAGTTTTCCTTGAATATCCCTAACAGTACAGAGGAAATACCTCAAAACACAGTTTGGTGCAGTTTGAAGACTGAGATATTTGCAGAAAATTGCAATGCTGATTAATGCAGGAGATGAGAAAGGAGAAATATTGATATATTATTAATGTGAATGTGTTATAATATATGAAATATTTCTCATATGTAATTTAGTGGTCAGGCCCTGGCCCAGGGTGCCCAGAGCAGCTGTGGCTGCCCCTGGATCCCTGAAAGTGTCCAGGGCCAGGCTGGACAGGGCTTGGAGCAACCGGGGACAGTGGGAGGTGTCCCTGCCATGGCAGTGGAGTGGAGTGAGATGGTGTTTAAGGTCCCACCCAAACCATTCTGTGATTCTATTAATTAATATTAGTAAAAATATGTTAATATAATAATTGTTTATTATTTTTATGATAAATAGTACACTGCAGACCACAGAAGGGGTCAACCAGCAGAAGGGTGATAAGTGACATGCCTTTCTTGTGTTCTCCAAGTATCCCTGTTGGGATAGTATCTAGAAATCCCAGTTGATGTATTCAGGCATCAAGTGGAAACCATGCCCCAAAATACAACCATATAAGTTCCTCCAGGGATGTCAAGCACTGTCTCTAATTCCTATTGATTGTGCCTGCACTGAGTTCACGTTACTGTGTCTGACTGCAGGCTGGGGCACTTCTGGGACTCTCAAAAGAACTGAAACCTGGAAAACAAACTGGTTTTCCTTTTGTAGATATGGCTAAAGGAGATAATACCAGTGTGTATGATTTCAATGCACAAGAAAATTTGAATTCTGGACTTCAGGACACAAAGGAAAAAATATTTTTGTAGCCTTTGAGTCTGAAGAAAACAGAAGAAACCTAAAAAGGTAAATGCTTTTCCAAAGCAAACATTTGTGGCCAAGATAATGCCAGAGCCTGGGACACAGCTTTGGAAATGTTTGGTTTCTGGTCATGGAAGTGATAGTTTACCAGAAAAATGCACATTTTGCACATGTGGCACTATTTTGAAACCAGGATTGGAAATTCTGAAGAAGCAAAGATATGTTGATCATTATTTTGTTTAATTGTATTTTTTCATCTCTTTCCAAGGTGGATCATTTGGACAAAAACGGGCAGTGTGCCCTGGTCCATGCCGCTCTCAGGGGACACTTGGAGGTGGTGAAGTTCCTGATCCAGTGTGACTGGAGCATGGCCGGGCAGCAGCAGGGAGTGTTCAAGAAGAGCCACGCAATCCAGCAGGCCCTGATCGCCGCCGCCAGCATGGGCTACACCGAGGTAGGACCTGCTCTGCCCCTGCAGGGAGGGAGGCCAGGGGTCGGCCCTTTCCTGCCCACTCACTAAAGAGCATCTGGAGGTGCAGTCCAGAGTGCCTCTGTCCTGCTCTTCCTCTCTGTCCCATCCCAGTGTTCACAGATCCCTTGGCAAACCTGTGGTCTGGGCAGGCGTCCAGGAGAGGAAGCACAACAAGCCTTTAAGTTGTCAGAATAAATTTTTGGAATAAACTTTTAAGCAGGGATAAGATGGATGGGCACACGTTGCCTACACCACTCCTCCAGCATGGATGGGAAGTGTGAGAACATGTGACTTTGGTCTGTGTGTCGGGGTAGGGAAGAGCCAGAGAGCTTCCTCCTGCCATCCTGACAAAGATTTATGGTGGAGAAAATGATATATAGAATAATTTAGGTTGGAAAATACCATTAAGGTCATTGAGTACAACCATTAACCCAGTGCCAAGCCCACCACAGCCATTAGTCCCCACCACAAGACCCAGTGACCCATGGCAGCCCCTGTTCCTTCTCCTTTCCTTGAGAATGAATTCTTTCCTACCAAATACCTCCTTTCAGCCTCACCTCCTCCAGGAGATGCATCCACTGCACACACCAGGTCATCTCCAGCTGAGCAGACACAGTTACAGGGAACTGACCCTACCAAGTCTCATCATGTGCCTTCATATCAAGACACTTGGTTGGGTTTTTCTGCTTATAAAGGGCAGCAGGTTCAGTGATTAATCTCAGGAAGAATATTTCCTTGATCTCAGGATGCCAGGCAGAGACTGTGCCCTTCCTTCAGTGTATTCCAAGCAGCTCGTGTATAACACATTGATGTCGGCAGTTCCTGTATAACACATTCGAGTTCATGATCTGACACATCATTTTCTTTTAGATCGTCTCCTACCTGCTTGATCTTCCAGAAAAAGATGAAGAGGAGGTGGAGAGAGCACAGATCAACAGCTTTGACAGCCTTTGGGGAGAGACAGGTGATTTCTGTAGAAGCTGTAGCTTCCCTTCCCTTCTCTGTCTTGGGTAGCTCTGACATTGCCAGCCTGCATGTTTCCATCTCTGTTGTCCCACACCTCTGCCCCCCAAAAATGCCAAAAGCTGGACTAACCAGATATCTGGGAGTTTCTCTGTCAGAGAGGGGTTTCTGAGTAACTGGGACAATTGGGAGCGTGGATTTGTGATTGAGGAATCACACACGAACTGGGGAGCCATCTCAAAGGAGTATGCACCTACACATTAAAATTGGTAGCAGGTAAGATGGGAAAATGAGCCAACCACCAAACTGAGCAGCCTTTTTTCTACATGAAACAAGTCTGTAAGTTCATATGAAACTCTTTTACATAACTCTATTATTATTATTATTTTCCCAAAAATAAATGGAGAGTTTAAATAAATTTGGAGACAAATGCAGGTTTCCACCTAAAAATAGCAAACTGCTCTGAAAATCTGAATCCTGGCTTGTCTGGGTTTGGATACTTGTTGCTCATGTCTTATCTTCCACAGAGCAGAGCCGAGTGCCTGGCTCGATGATATCAGCCTGATATCATCCAAATGGCAGTGCCAAGTGACATCATAAGTTTAGGAACTGCTGACAGCACACTATAGCCAACTCCAGATGGACTGTTTCCCCCTGGGACAAAACTAATACCAAAACCCAGCAGAAAAGTGTCTGAGTCACTTATGCTATCTCCATCAGAGTTGGAGGTGCAAAAAGCATCTCCATCAAACTGTTTGTCTTGCTGCCAGGCTGTGAAACAGATACACGTGCTGGATAGGAGCAGTTTAATGATTCCTTCTCCAGATAAAGTTGTTTCTTCTACAAGAAAACAAGCAGCAGAAGCAGAATACGCTGTTGCAGATCTCTGGTGTAGGAGGCCATGGTTTGACACTGCTCGCTGATGGACATGGGCACTTCCACACCTGAACCCCATCTCCGGCTCTGTTTGAGCTGTTTTGAGAAACACAGCAGTTGTTGTGTGGTGTTTATGCCAAGCCTTGGTTATTGCACGGTGAGTAGTCCTTCTGGCACTACGTCCTCATGGAAAAGCTGCAAAATGAACATTCCTGTTTACCAGCACAGGATCCTGGTTGCTGCTCCTTGACTGGGCTCAGTGGACTCATCTTGGTTGTGCTGGGCCATGGGAGCTCTCCAGCAGAGAGTAAAACTTCAAACCAGCCCATTTTTATCCTCCTTAGCTCCTCCTGGAGGATCAAGGTCTGGTTGCTTAGTAGCACAGGAGCTTTTGAGCTTCCCTTGAGCTGGAGCTGCAAAGGACAGGCTGGAGCCACATACCCACACCATTTGCTTGGACCCTGAGGAGCATACCAGCAGAAAGATGTGTCGCTGCAGGCAGAAGGAATTGCAAGGGAGAAATCGTGGATCAAATCATCCTGTTGCAGTAAAGTCTTCTCCAAAGAACATTTCCTAACAAACACCAAACACTGGAGTGATTTACAATATTTTTCATTTTTGCAAACATAAGTAATTTTGATGTAAAATACCTCAAATTAACCTGCAACATTTCAAGTGCAGGCAGGTTTAGAAGTAGAACCCAGCAGCCCTGCATGCCAATCCCTCTGCCTCCTTCTATATTTGTAGCTTACGTTTAAAACCCACATGGATCTGATTATAGATTTTGCAGAATGTTCTGCTTGTGGCAGCAAAATGATTTTTCTTTTAACTCTTGGTGTCTCTCAACCCTAAGAGAAAATTCAGCCATAATATGGAAGGGAATTGAGAATTAATTAAATCCCCCAACATTAACAGTGTTGCAGTTGGAAACCCATCAACACCTTGTAATCAGCCAACCCACAGAAATGTACTTCAAAGAAAAAACAAGCGACATCAGTCAGAAATAGACTCCCACCTTCTGCTCCAACTCCTACCAGAAGCAGCAGAACGTGGAGCCAGTGGAGCTGTGCTGAAGTGCATAGAAAGTTAGGAAGAGGGAGGAACCAGAATGTCTAAAATTAATACTGAAGCAAGTCACCGGCAGGTCCTGAACTTGGAACTATTTTCAGATTGAATGTGTGTTCTCTAACTCATCCACACTTCTGAGTTAACAGAGCACATTTTGTCATGGAAAGAACTCTCAGGTGTTGCTTCTACCCACCTGTAATATCATGAGCATATGAAAATGAGAGATATTTTTGGGTTTACACAAAGACCCTGGCTGGTAGGATTAGCCCTGGCCAGAAACAAAGCCTGGAAATAATGTTTTTCTTGGAAAACAGGTGAACAAATCCATCCTATTTTGCTTTCCAGTTGTTTCCCTGGTTTCAAAGATCTACAGACTAAAGTGGGATATGGAAAGTAAAAGTCGGCCTGGATTACACTGCTCTGTGCTTGTTTGGACAAAGGAAAGCCACAAATGTGACTGACATCAGTACCTGGCAGGATCTATCAATGCCTCCTGCTTGATCCCTGACTTCCTTCCTTGTAGTCATGGTGGGATGAGGCAATGACAGGTTGCAGAAGGTGCCTGAAGACCTGTATTTTCTATGGATATTGTGCCCCTACTCAGATACATTTGGCCTCACAGTCTATGGCTTTGGCAGTAGGGAAAACAGTAAAGGATTCATGATCACATTTCTTTGCAACTAAACCTGAACCTCAGTCACACCTTTAACCCCAGTCACATGTAGATTATTTTATACTTATTGGGGTTCTCATCCCATTTCAGTGTTGCTTGCAGAAAACAGTAAAAGTTGTTTGTCCCAAACAGCCTCGATCCATGGCATTATGTAAACTTTTCATAGAAGAGGTGACCTTTGAGGTAACTAAAATGACAAGAGTTGAAACTGTACCAATCCAGCCCGTTTTCTTTGTTCATTTTGGCTGCCACGAGATAAGTTTGGCATTTCAGGCCCCATCACTGTGGTATCCAGCAGAAAGACCAGTTTCCAGTAAAGAAAACACTCCCCAGGGTACGTGGCTCTTTCCCTGACTGCTGTCCTCTCTCCTGCAGCTCTGACGGCGGCGGCGGGCCGCGGGAAGCTGGAGGTGTGCAGGCTGCTCCTGGAGCAGGGCGCCGCGGTGGCACAGCCCAACCGCCGCGGGGTCGTCCCGCTCTTCAGCGCCGTCCGGCAGGGACACTGGCAGGTCAGCGGGGTCCTCACGCCCTGGGCTGGCCAGAGGTGGTGGGTCAGGCCATCCCTTCCGTCTTGTTTGAATAGGCACGGAGAAGACAAGCCCCAGCTCTTTTGGGGAATGGTCGTAGCAAAAAGAAGTGATACTGATGCTTCTATTGCCCCAAGCTCTGGCTGGCTACAGATGGCTTTTCTTGAGTCCTGTGTTATCAGAGAATCATGGAATGGTTTAGGTTGGAAGAGGTCTTAAAAAGACCATCTAATTCCATCCCCCTGCCATGGGCAGGGATACCTTTCACTATCCCAAGTTTCTCCAAGCTCCACCCAGCCTGACTTTGAACAGTTCCAGGGATGGGGCAGCCACAGCTTCTCTGGTTATCTCACCGTTTGAGAAGCAAACAGGATGCTCATCACTTGCAAGAACATTTTTCCTGTCCTTATACCTCCCTTCCTTTTCTTAATCCTTAATCATCCATTCAGCAATCCCAAGGGGCACCATGCCTGGAGGGGTGGGAGTTTTTAGAATGTGGGGTCTGCTCTGCTCTTCCTTGGCCCCTTAGCTGTGTCTCCATGTGTAACCCATGTCCTGGCTTTGTGTGTTGCAGATTGTGGATCTCCTGCTCACACACGGTGCTGATGTGAACATGGCAGACAAGCAGGGCCGGACACCACTGATGATGGCTGCATCTGAGGGACACCTGGGCACTGTGGAGTTTCTGCTTGCTCAAGGTTAGAGCACGTGCTGGGAGGTGTTGGGGGCCAGCTGTGGTACATCCCACCACACCAGTTCGTTCAGAGGAGGTTGAAAATAATCTGATCTGGGCTGTGCACATAATGTTTCTCTGTCTCTTTGGATACTGAGAGCAAAAAAAGTCAAAAATATGAAAATTTTTACTTTAAAAGGTCCATTCTTCTAAACTCCACTGCATACACTGTAACACATGGTCCTGAAAAGTTAACTCAAGCCTGGGCAGAGTGCAGTGATATATGGCACATTTAATTACAATGGCTTTGACAATCCTGCTCAATGTTTCATTAAAATCAAAGTGTGTGAATCGTAAGCCATAAGCATGAGTTAGCATGTTGCAAAGCAAATCTCATACGACTACTTGATTAACACAGTCAGCATTTGTAAACACATTTTATTAGCTAAGTTACAGTCATCAATTAATTTGAAACCCAGAATTTTGGAGTTACCTGTGGTTTAACACCCAGAAATAATGGGTGTGTGAACAGAGAATTAAACTTCCCTGGTAGCAGCTCTGCCAAAGCTGATATTTATACAGATCTGTGTTACACAAAGCAAAATAATTCCTCATGCTCGTTCCATTTGGCAGGAGCTTGATTCTGAATCTTGCTTTCCTGCAAAAATCAATCCCTTGATGATTTTCTACCTGAGCATCATCCCTCGGGGGATCCCACCCAGCCTGGGCACTGCAGATTTGGGCACATCCTCTGTTCAGAACACATCCCACATCCTGGCCACTCCCTGCAGCTTTTTGATGCTCCAGCTGTCAGTCTTCTCTTTTTGACTTGAGCTGGCTCATTGTGCCTTCTGGATAATTGATGGAAGCAAGAAATTTTTTATGATTAGAGTGGGGAGGACCTGGCACAGTTTGCCCAGAGAAGCTGTGACTGTCTCATCCCTGGAAATGTCCAAGGCCAGGCTGGATGGGGCTTGGAGCAACCTGGTGTAGTGGAAGGTGTCCCTGCCCACGGCAGGGGGTGGGACTGGATGGTGTGATTCATACTCACTATGTTGTCATCCCTGAGCCTGTACCTTGCAGCCTGTGTCCCACCTTGGCATTCCTGATTGCACCAGATGCTGTTTGCCTCCTCCCCCACTGACACTCCATGCTGTGTTGAGAGCTCTGGCTGGAGGGTTCTGAACACACCTGGAGCAAATATTCCCGTGCTCTACTCTTCCACAAATAGGTTGTGCCAGCAGGGAGACCTCAGCTGGGCAACCTGTGCAGACCAGGGATGTGTCGGCTGGGATGAACAGGAACATTTAGGAAATTCACATCACTCCCACATTTGCTGAACATTCTAGAAGCAGGGAATCTCATGCTGGGAGGTTTAGAATTTGCCTCCAGGAGAAAAGCACTGCAGCAGCAATTCATCCCAGCTGCTGGCGGGAGCATCCCACAGGTAGCTGCAGATCCTCGGAGAAGCAGAACTGATACAGATCATCTCTGCACACTCCAGAGCCAGAGCCATGGCTGTGCCATGGCAACAGGAGTTGTCTTCATGCCATGAAGCAGAGTGTTCACTTAAAGCTGCTGTTCAGCTCTCATATCCGTATCCATATGCCGTGTGGAGCAATACTGACCCGTTGGTATAGCAGCGCCATTTCCTCATCCAAGAAAATGTCAAGTCCCCCTCTCCTTGGCTTGTAGTTGGCAGTAGTGTATCCCACAACGTTATATTTATATTGGGTAAGGTTCAGGGAGAAATACTGCTGGAAATTGTGTACTTTTGGGTAAAGGGGAGGGGAGTGAAAAAGGGAAAATATGTGCTTTTTTAGAAGAACTGAGCTGAATTGACTTAATTCCCCATGGTGACCTGCTGAAACAGCAAAATGGTCTTCATCTCTGACTCACACAGGCTGGAATGGGGTTAGATTAAGTAAAAAAAAAAACAGTTAAAAAGACGATGTCTCAGATGAGCGAAGTCAGATCCACCAGGCTGCTCAGATGTTTGCCAGGAAAGCCCACAGAGGTAGGCGTGAAAGTGTTTGCAGCTTGGTGTGAATCAACTCATTTGCCACAGTTCCCATCAGTGTATTTGAAGTTGCCACAGAGGGTGGGATCTGTGGTGGGAGAAGCATTAATAAAGGAATTAATAATTATGTACAGAACTCCCTGAAAACAAGCTGTCATTGCCGAGCTGAGGGTTTGTGGTAAACAGTGCTAAACAATGGAGAGCTCTGAAGTGAAGTGCTGCTTGTTCTTTCAGGTGCCTCCATTTCTCTGATGGACAAAGAGGGCTTGACAGCCCTCAGCTGGGCCTGCCTCAAGGGCCACCTGCCCGTGGTGCGTTCCCTGGTGGAGAATGGAGCTGCCACAGACCACGCGGACAAGAACGGCCGCACGCCGCTGGACCTGGCGGCGTTCTACGGCGATGCTGAGGTGGTGAGTGGCCTGTGGTACACCCACAGAAAATGGGCAGTTGGCGTAAAGACCATAAAATCGTACAGTTCAGCTCGATGTAGCAATAAACACACAGAATCCTGGCCCTACACATGGGAAGGTGCTTCCACAGAAGCTGGTCAGAGAATCCCAGAATAGTTTGAGTTGGAAGGGAACTTAGGAACCATCTCGTTCCACCCTGTGCCATGGGCAGGGACACCTTCCACTATCCCAGGTTGCTCCAAGCCCTGTCCAACCTGGCCTTGAACACTTCAAGGGATGGGACAGCCAAAACTTCTCTGGGCACCCTGTTCCAGGGCTTCACCACCACTGCAGGGACAGGTTTCTTCCAAATATTCAGTCAAAACCTTTTTTCCAATTTAAAGCTATTCCCCCTTGTTCTGTCATTCCAGGCCCTTGTCCAAAAGTCCCTCTCCAAGTTCTTTAGAGACCCTTTAGGCACTGGAAGGGGCTCCAAGGTATTCCTGGAGCCTTGCCTTTTCCAGGCTGAACAATCCCAATTCTCCCAGCCTGCTTAACAGCCGTGCTCTAGCCCTTGGAGCATCTCCATGGCCTTCTCTGGACTTGCTCCAACAGGTTGATGACCTTCTGTGCTTGGGACCCCAGAGCTGGATACAGCCGTCCAGTCTCACCAGAGTCCAGAATGGAGTAGAGGGACAGAATTCCCTCCCTCAACCTGCTGCCCACAGTTTACCCTCAGACCCCATGGAGGTGCTTTCAGCGCAGGCAGTAGAGAACCAGCTTCTGCTGATCCTAGATCCCCACCAGTGTATGCGGGTCTCACCCAGGAACAGAACTGACTCTTTGGCTTCTCATTGCAGGTTCAGTTTCTGGTGGACCATGGGGCCATGATTGAGCACGTTGACTACAGTGGGATGCGGCCCCTCGACAGAGCAGTGGGCTGCCGCAACACCTCGGTTGTCGTCACCCTCCTGAAGAAAGGGGCAAAGATAGGTAGGAACAGGGGGACACTGCCATTGGCTCTGTGCTCAGGCAGGACTCAAGCAGTGAGGCTAACATCCTAAAAAATACAAGTATAACCCAGAGGCAGCCTCAGCCCCAGCCGCTGCTTCACACTTGGAAAGTAGACGGCAAGTCAGGACTATTTGGTTTTCTTTAGCAGAATGGGGAGTTTATTATTTTTCCTGTCATATTACTTAGCGAAAGTTAATCAATAAGCAACTGTTTCTTTGGCAAGGTCTTTCCTCTGGTAATGCTTTTTCTGTCTTTACTAGTCTGAATTGCCAGGTGTATTCTGTCCGTGCCTTGCTGTGAGCTGCTGCGTTCACTTGCTCTGTGTATGCTTCCAGACCTCAGTGTACCTGCACTGCGCCACACAGCTGCTCACGTTATGTTTTCCTGTGAAAGGGGATTTTGCTGGTGCATTGGCTTCCTCGCTGCCTGCCTCTCACAGCTGCTTTTTCCTTTCTTTTTTTTTTTTTTTTCACCTTCATCCATTTTTTCCCCCCTCTCTCCTACAACTTCTTGTTTTTTCCTTTCTTTGAAGGTTGTCAGACGTTACCGAGTCGCCCACGAGGTATATCTCATTGCTGTCAGCATCAGCTTCGATCTGATAGCTTTGTCAGCCTTGCTTTCTCCTGTTTGATTTAGCCTGCATGCGTCCCCAACACCTCTAATCTTTTAATTTACCTCACC
This sequence comes from Sinosuthora webbiana, assembly GCA_013397395.1. Taxonomy (NCBI): domain Eukaryota; kingdom Metazoa; phylum Chordata; class Aves; order Passeriformes; family Sylviidae; genus Sinosuthora; species Sinosuthora webbiana. The sequence continues at coordinate 169,965 of VXBN01002265.1, forward strand.
TTCAAATAATTTTTCTAATGACTGTTGCAGAGAATAACTTGAACTCAAAAACTAACCTCCTTCCCCTAAAACGTACTGAATCTATTTATAGACTATTGTTGACTTATTCTTCACCCACACTAATGAGCTGTCCTCAAATTTTTGCCACCCCTTCCCTCCCAGTATTAGTCCTTGAGATACGAGCTGGCTCTGCAGGGTGCCCCTATGCAGAGCCAGTGTCCGCAGCCCAATGACGCCTTCGGCACCAGCAGCACTTATATATGACCTTTCCTTTGTCATTTTTTCTGCCTTAATGGATTTTCTGCTCCAGTCTTTCACATCTTGTGAAGCTGGAAATCACAATCCACTTAACCACAAACCACCTATCAACAGTCAAACTGCAAATGCCCTAGTACACTTCCGCAGATTTGAGTTTAGAAATGCTTTTATGTAACCACTCTGATTTTTCCTTTAAATACAGTTTGTTTCCCCCATCCCAGCCTGTTCCACATTCAGCACTGCCCTCTTGTGGAAATGGCTCCATCCTTTCCCAGACTATTGGGATTAGCCTTAATGACTGCAAAGGAAAATCATTGCAAGTGGGATGACGTTAATTTAGGAATCAGAGGAATTCTCAGCTCAATCCTTTGGAGCACTCTGCCCTTTGACCATGCCAAGTTGTTCTCTCCAGCAGAAATTCCCACCCCAGGGTATTTTTTTCCACCCAGCTTCCTACCACCCTTGCATTGTATGAGTTCTTTACCCATCATGCATCCTGTACACTACAGGTCCAGCAACTTGGGCAATGGCAACCTCCAAACCAGACATCATGATCATCCTGTTGAGCAAGCTGATGGAGGAGGGAGACATGTTTTATAAGGTGAGATGGGTGGGTTTGGAACACGGAACAGATGCAACTTGCAGCATCACCTGATGTGAGGTTTTGGCCGTGTTAGGTTGGTGGTTGGTCCTCCCCAGCCTAAATGGTTCTGTGATTCTAATGCTGCTGCCTTAACCCATGGCAAGTAAAAGCTCCCACTCACAGCATTCCAGTGTTCTAAACCGTTTGGTTTTGGTTAGTGGGGTTGGAGAAGAGGGGATTGCTTGCCCAGATCTGTAACAAAACTGAAGCAAAGCCAAGTTGCTCTGGATTTGAGCCAGCACTTCATTTCCTCTTTGAAAGCAGCAGGACCTAAGTTTTTGTTGGGAGTGCTGCTGCTGTTGCATCAGGTCTGGCAGTCTTGTCATTACCTAGCGGGCTCACTGTTAGGGATCAAGGCAATGGGATAGAATATCGCAGAAAAACTCCTGGAATAAACTTCTTGCAATGAAAACAGATTGTCAGGATACAGCTGACTTTGTCATGTCCTTTAGCTCATGGGAGACATTCCACTATTACAGTTAGGGAGTCTTTTTTTGCTCTGTGTTTGTGTTAAGCAAATCTTTAAAACCTGGGGATTTGCACACACATAGAAAATGTGCAAGTACAACAGTGATTCACTGTGAGGCTCTAAGGGTGAAGCAGAAAATACACAAAGCTGGCATTGTAATAGGAGTTATCTGCCAGAGATACATGATACAGCTGAGAAACCTGAGTCTACAGGTTTTTAAAACTCGCTATTTGTAGCTGCAAAATTATGTCTGGGTCATGAGGAACTGTGTGTGTCCTTGATCCCATCCTGCCCTCTTTCTCTCACCCTGCCTGTCGGCTGCCCCCCTTCAGGGTGCACATCGTCCCATCCCAAAATTAGTTGCCCAAAATAGCAGAAGGTGACTGTTGCATACCAATAATTATAACTGAAACCCAGTTAACAGACTTAGATGTAGAGTTTTAAATATCTGAAGTCCAGGGAGGTGAATCTCACCCTGTTTGTCCAAGTTCAGAGTCACAGCAGTGCCGTAACATTTATCTTTGCTATTGCAGAGGCTTCTCTGAGCCCCAGAGCTCCACCCAAAGTCCCACAATTTGTGTTTCTTACCCTCCTGGATGTGTATTAAGCTTTGGGTGGAGGGTGTTTTCCAGGAATGGGTAACTCATCACCCAGCTCAAAAGACCATCCAGCCAAGAACCAGATGGAGTTGTATCGAGTTAACACCATTTCTCCACGTTTCCTGCTGTAGTGTGACAGCTCTGTATGAAGTGGGAGATCTCAACTTGCACAAGGCATCTGCCTTTCCAGCTCAGGTGTTCCCTTGATCAAATGTTTTGCCCTTCCTTTCTAGTAAAGAGCTAAGTAGTGAAGCCCCACCTAAAACATTAGTGGGGCTGGTGAGTGAATTCTCTGCAGGGAAGTAAACTCAACCCAAGGATGAGTTTTGACGTGTTTTCCTTCTAACAGAAAGGTAAAGTGAAAGAGGCTGCCCAGCGCTACCAGTATGCTCTGAAAAAATTCCCCAGAGAAGGGTTTGGAGAAGATCTGAAAACCTTCCGTGAGCTGAAGGTGTCTCTGCTTCTCAACCTCTCCCGGTGTCGAAGGAAAATGAATGTAAGTGCCCCTCTTTTCATGGCCTTAAGCAAAACTCGACAGCTTTATGCCTCTGCAGAAACATGTCCACCCCTAACCATGCTTTGGCCTCTCAGATCGCTCCTCTCTGTAACCTGGTTGTCCTTCACAGAGCACTGACATTTTATAATTCCAAAGCAGTAGTGATTTAGTATGCATTTCAGATTATTAAAAATTCATTGCTATGTTTATAGCTCTTTGAATATTTTATTACTCCCTTTTGATGATGATGTTCACATCGTCACATGGGGGTGGAGGCATTTTCCAGATTTCTGGGGCAGCAGTGAGGAGGAGCCAGGAGATGTGCTCCTTTGAATACTAATTAATTTCAAATGAAGGAGCATATGCTTAGGGGGTTAGCACTTCCCCAGGGCAGTGACTCATCCAGAAACACCTCCACAAGACTCCCTCTCATCCCAGAACTTCCAGATCCCTGTCACTCTCCCCACTGCAATCTGGCAGCATCCAGCAACCAGCTTGTGCAGATGCCTGTTCTGCCAGCCTTCCCTGGAGTGCAGGGGCTTTCAGTTCCACAAATTAAAGTCCCCATAAACTCTAAAAGTGACATTGCTGAGGTCATAGCCAGCAAAAGTTACCCTGGAGGGGAGGGTGCTTTTAGGACGCCTTCATTTCTTTTTCTGTGAGGAAGAAAGACAGAAAACAAGGGGATTAAAATCTTAATGCTGGTGAACAAACACAGTTTGGAGAAAAAGTGTGAACCTTCTTGTTAAATCTGCCAGTTCACAGCTAATCAACTCCAGCTCTTCTCCTATGTTTTAAGGACAAGATTTTTGGTTCATCATTAATGGGGGAATGCCAGGTTTTTTGATAGAAAATTTCAGAGGGTTGTAATTGCTCCTGCAGTTTTTGCCCCATAGGTGAGACCATAAAGGTACCTGTCTCATGACTGCATTCCCAATTCAGTTTGTTGGACAGTAACTCCTCAGTAACTGCTACTGCAGGTACAAACAGAAGTATAAGGTTCCCCAGGCAGGGCATATCAAGAGCTGGCTTCACAAGGTTTTGAACAAATCAGGAGCAGCACTATTCAGTCCTTTCTCCCAGAGCTGCTCAGGTCTTAGCCCAGTGCAGCAATCCAAAGCAGTGTTTGGCTGTGAAATGGAATCCTCCCCACTAGGAGTTCTCCTTCACAAGTGCTGAGCTTCAGCTGAGTTTAGCAGGACGTGAAGCTTTCAGGACAAGGCAAGGGAGGGTGACAGGGTCTGAACCAGAGCTGATAATCTGGTCTCATGGCACTGCCCCTAGAAAGCCCCCAGAGCAGTCCCATCCCAGACTGTCACCCTCCCCCTGCTCCCAAACTGTCCTTCCAGGTGAGCTGTCATGGAGAAACGAGGAACAGTGGAATTGATAGGAAACCTTTGCCAGGCAAGTCCTGTTTGCAGCTAATGCAGCCCTGTCCTCCACAGGCAATTTTCTTCAGCCCCTTGAAGAATGTCAGTGTGTTCAGGGAAGCAGAAGGGCATGGGAAAGGTTTCCTATTGCTTTCAACTATGGAAAAAAGTCGTTCATGAGAATACATTCTAGCCTCTGCAAGACCAGATGTTTTCTCAAGACTGTAGGTTGTTGGAGAGGGATTTACATGCACATGTTGGGGACGCACTGAGCCTTGCTAGCCTCTGTGGGTGGTGACAGCAACGTGCGTTAACCACACCTGAGTCTTTGGAAATGCCATCATAGCTCCCGGTCTGTGAATGATGTGGAATCTATGTGAAATATTCCAAGACCATCAAGTTTTCCATGCAATGTTAAAAAAAAAGAAGTCCACAGTAAGTTTGTTTTATTCCCATGATGTATGTATTTTTATTTCTGAATGTATTCAGTTACTTACCTGCACACCTATTCAAATGACAGGATTTTGGAATGGCGGAGGAATTTGCCACTAAAGCACTGGAGCTGAAACCGAAATCTTACGAAGCTTACTATGCAAGAGCGAGGGCCAAACGCAGCAGCAGGTGAGGAGGGACAGAGAGAAGAGTGTGAGGGGCCAGCCTCTGCGAGCCTGTCGTGTCAGGTGTGGGCACCCACCGTGCAAAGCCAGGCAGTGCCCCCATGGGAAGAAATGGCCAAGGAATGTTCATTAGTGAGATCACAAACTTCCTGAACGCCAAAGTAATGCCCTCCCTCATTTGGTGATTTCTGAGTCCAAATGTTTTGAGAGGTTTTTCTTAGTGGAACTTTGGACATCTCACAACACTGGAGATGTGTGCACCAAAGTGGGGTGTTCTTTTTCAAAGTACACTTCAGTTTGACCACAACTTGGACTCAAAGCAGAATATGACTCATGGCCTGTGTTGTGCAAGAGGGAAGACTCATTCATCACAGTGGTCTCCTCTAGCCTTAAAATCTACGCATCTCTGTCCTGCAGCCCTTTCAGCCCTTTCTGCTGGCCAGCTGGGCAGTGGCTGCAGGTGGGTACTGGCCAGGGAGCCTCCACCCAGAACTTGTGCCCAGGGCACTGCAACCAGCTCATGGAGAGCTGCAGCACAGGGATCTCCCTGAAGGCTAAAAGATGTGAGACTAGGTCCATTTGCCATTCCTAAAGGCTTCCCTGGGCTCACAGCCTCTGGCACATTGCTTGATTGCTTCATTCCAAAGATGTTAGCCAAATCCACTGCAGAATTGGAGAGACAAGCCTTGCCCAGAACACTGACCTGCGGGAGCCCCTGAGCTCTGGAGCCAGGCCTGACGCTGTGTGGTCTTGGCATCAGGCAGAAGTTAAATTTTCACTGGTGTAAGTGCTTGTAGCTCTGTCAGAGCTTGTTTACAGCAGTGGTGAGCTGGACTTACGGTGATCAATGTGTTGGTGTCCCCTTCACTAAAGTAAAGGTGAAACTCATGGTGATGCTAGGGGGAGTAATTAATTAGCCCCTAACATAAGCTGCAGAGGCAGGCGAGTTTGCTAATCTGGGTTGTGCCATTTCAGGGCTGGGTTCCATTTTTCTCCAGAATTTTCCATCTGTTCAGATAACATAAATCCTAGGGAAGCCCATAAGGCAGCATGTGAGAGGTGCAGCAAGCAGTAGTAATCACATATCTCTCCCTCAGTAACATGGACAAGCCACTTTATTCCCCTGGAATCTCTGAAAACAGCTCCATTCAAATCCAGAGTACTTTCAGTTCTCATTTCTGTTCTTTTTGTCAAACAGGCAGTTTTCAGCAGCCCTGGAGGACCTGAACGAGGCCATCAAGCTGTGTCCTAACAACCGTGAGATCCAGCGGCTGCTGATGCGGGTGGAGGAGGAGTGCAGGCAGGTGCAGCAGCAGCAGCAGCAGCAACAGCAGCAGCAGCTGCAGCAGCAGCAGCAGCAGCAGCAGCAGCAGCAGCAGCCACCACCGCCACTCCCAGCGGAGCCAGAACCCGAAGCCCAGCATGAAGAGCTATATTCTGTGCAAGATATCTTTGAGGAGGAATACCTCGAGCAGGATGTAGAAAATGTTTCCATTGGCTTGCAGACAGAGTCCAGGCCAAACCAAGGGCTGCCCATCATCCAGAGCCCACCCCCATCTCCAGCTCACAGGGACTCAGCTTATATTTCTGGATCACCTCTTGGCTCTCATCAGGTCTTTGATTTCAGGTCCAACAGCTCTGTGGGTTCACCGACCAGGCAGGGGTACCAGTCCACATCTCCTGCTCTGTCTCCGACACACCAAAACTCACATTACAGACCCAGTCCTCCACACACGTCCCCAGCTCACCAGGGCTCCACTTACCGCTTCAGCCCCCCTCCCGTGGGAGGCCAAGGGAAGGAGTATCAGAGCCCACCACCGTCTCCCCTTCGCAGAGGCCCCCAGTACCGCGCCAGTCCCCCCGCAGAGAGCATGAGCGTTTACAGGTCCCAGTCCGGCTCCCCGGTCCGTTACCAGCAGGAGCCCAGTGGGGTCACACAGCTCCCCGGCAGACCCAAGTCTCCACTATCCAAGATGACGCAGAGATCCTTCCAGATGCCCCAGCTCCCCGTGGCCGTGCCGCAGCCCGGGCTGAGGCTGCAGCCAGCCAAGGCACAGATCGTGAGGAGCAATCAGCCCAGCTCTGCCGTCCATTCCAGTACTGTCATCCCAACTGGGGCGTACAGCCAGGTTGCCCACTCGATGGCCAGTAAGTACCAGTCATCATCAGGGGACATGGGGGTCAGCCAGAGCCGGCTGGTCTACCAGGGCTCCATCGGGGGCATCGTGGGTGACAGCAGGCCCGTGCAGCACGTGCAGGCGAGTCTCAGCGCTGGAGCCATCTGTCAGCATGGAGGGCTGGCCAAAGAAGACCTTCCACAGAGACCATCCTCAGCATACAGAGGGGGGATGAGATACGGCCAGACACCTCAGATTGGGCGAAGCCAGTCCGCCTCCTATTATCCGGTGTGCCACTCAAAGCTTGACCTGGAGCGTACTTCCCTCCCCGCCAACCAGCTGGGCTCTCCAGATGTGTCTCATCTCATAAGAAGGCCCATCACAGTCAATCCCAGTGAAATCAAGCCTCACCCACCGACTCCAAGGCCTCTACTCCACTCTCAGAGCGTTGGCCTCCGCTTCTCCCCTTCCAGCAATAGCATCTCCTCCACCTCCAACCTGACTCCCAACTTTCGCCCCTCTGCTTCGATTCAGCAAATGGAGATTCCCCTCAAGCCAGCCTATGACAGATCGTGCGATGAGCTGTCTCCAGTCTCGCCCACGCAGGGGGGCTACCCCAGCGAGCCAGCCCGCTCCCGGACCACACCATTCATGGGAATCATAGACAAAACTGCTCGGACTCAGCAGTACCCCCATCTCCATCAGCAGAACCGGACCTGGGCTGTGTCGTCAGTGGACACTGTCATTAGTCCTACGTCTCCCGGCAACCTGCCCCAGCCGGAGTCTTTTAGCCCACCCTCTTCCATCAGCAACATTGCCTTTTATAACAAAACCAACAATGCACAGAATGGCCATTTGCTAGAGGAAGACTATTACAGCCCCCATGGGATGCTGGCCAATGGGTCCCGGGGAGACCTCCTGGAGAGAGTCACCCAAGCCTCCTCATACCCCGACGTCAAGGTGGCAAGGACGCTGCCCGTGGCGCAGGCCTACCAGGATAACCTGTACAGGCAGCTCTCCAGGGACTCCAGGCAAGGGCAGACATCCCCAATCAAACCAAAGAGACCATTTGTGGAGTCTAATGTGTAACAGACACTTGTTGGAGTGAGACCCTCATGTTTTCAGCACACACTTCCAAGCTTGATTTCCATGCATACTATTACAATTATTATTATTATTACTATTATTATTTTTATTTCTCTTTGATAGCTACATGATCAAGTTTCTCCGGTACTTTATGTGGTGGTCAGACAGCCATGCACGTGCTCCAGCCCTTGTGTTCCCCAGCTGACTGTGAAGCCAACATCAGCCAAGCCAGTATCGTTTGCCCAATTCCAGCAAAGTTCCAACCAGGATATCTTAGACCATGGTGTGGGTTGGTCCAGAGATATCCCTACGCAGCAGGAGGTAACCAGCTCTTTTTTGAGAGACAATTGCCTTGGATTTAAATTGGTTCCTTTTGTCTCAGTGGTCTCTTATCAACTGTGATGAGAATTCCTAGGGAATTCCACAGGAGCCTTTCCGAAGGCTGCATCCACAGGTCCCCATGCCAGCCAGGTTGTTTGGCTCTTTGCCCCAAAGAGCAGATTACCCTCGGTGATGTGATTTAACTCCAGTAGCTATGCACAGCACCCACAATACCCATCCTGATTCTGCTGGTTTACAGCACTTTCCTTCCTTATTTAACTTGTCATTGGCCGGAAGGGGTGGGGATCACACAGCACTCTGTTGCTTTCCAAGTATTTATCAGATGCCCTCACACTGATTTCTTTGCTCTGGGGCATTGTGGGATTAAGGTTGGCCCTTTATTATGTGTTTTAATCAGCCAAGGGAATTAGCCAGGAACCTCTTGTGCACCAACTGAGATTGCACCAACTTCACACTGTTGGCAGACTGCACCTCACCCACAGCGTTTGCACAGGACAAGTTAGTGTTGGGAACTTCTTCTGGGGGAGATTTATAACTTGAAAGGAAGAGCAAAAATCTGACTTAGGAAATTGTATTCAAAGAGGAAAATTGCAATTCTTAATTTTTTTTTTCATTTTTTTATTATGAGGATGTAGAACATGGCATGATGGTCCCAAAAGAGGAAGAATCCTTCTGCAGTCCCAGCCCTCCAGCATCCCTTCCCTCTGGCTCAGTCGTGCCAGGGAGCAGGGGCTGTAGCAAGGGCGGTGCTCCTCTAAGATCCTCTGTTCCTGAAATCCTAGAAAGAGACACCATGTTCCATATCTGTACATGGTGTAGGGACCATGTTTTGCTTTTTGAGAAGGTGTAGTTAAGAGAGACCTATTTATAATTTATTTATGTTATCTATTTCAGGACATTTTCTAGTTCAGGTTGGGTTTTTTCTATTATTTTCAGTTTTGTAATCAAATGCCAGTCACATCAAGACAACATGAAAAGCAGGGGCCGGTTCCAAAATCCTTTTTATAGGATTTTCAATAATCTTTCAATTATTTGCTGAAAAATTCTTTTGAGGTGGGGGCTAGAACTCCTTTACTGATTCCTTTATTCCTGGTGGGTTTGTAATCTGCCTTTTCTGTTCCGAGGGTGAAGGGTGGGATGACGGGAGGGAGAGTGATAACGCTGTAGCTTGTTTTAAAGCAAACTAGTGCCTGTTGCCCAATGCCGAACCTCACTCATATCAACTCTTGGGAGCGATTCAATGCTGAGCAGGGGAGCGATACCTCCAAAGGGCTACTGTGAATCGATTGCAAGACTTCTTGAACCAAATCACGGGCTCCAACTTCTGCTGGTGTGAGTGAGCATATCCCAGCGCCACATCATTGCAGCTGCACCCATTCACACCAGCTCAGGACAGGGTCTGGAACTCTTTAAGCAAACCCTGGCTTTGATGGGGCTTTTTTTTTTTCCCTGTGTGTGGCTCAGCACATCTTATTGCTATTTTGTTGCCTAATTTGCTCAGAGCAAGCTGGGACATGCGCACCTTGGGCCAGGGGAGGCTTGTGTCTCATAGACACATGGAGAGCATTTGGAAGGGGGTGTTCCTCTATGAGTTTTGGCAGTTCTGGGGCTCTCTTGGGACATTTGGTCTTTGTCATAGTCAGTATTTGGATTGACGCTGGTGTTTTCTTCCTTGAGGTGCAGCCCAGTGCTGACTCTTTGCTTTATCCCAGGGCTCTGTAAAATGGGGGCTGGCTGGGAGCCCTTCAATGGGGCGGGTACCCCGTGGGGACACCCAGCTTGGTTTCTCCCCTTGCAAATGGGGTGTGATGGTTTTCTTTCTTCATCTCATTTTTGAAATAACATGCTCTGTATTGTAAAGAATAACTAATTTCTCCTCCACATCCCACACGCCCATAGCTGGGAGATGTGTCCTGGGTCTGGAGCAGCATCAGTCACTTTGCTTAGTGCCTCCCATCCTCCAGCTTTCTGCCTGAGTGAGTGGCTTCCTGTCTTTAGTTGCTTCTTTGAAAGGAAAAAGTAACCCAGTTCAGCCCTGTCCCTGTTTTATCTGGCCAAGTGAGACACGCTGCGGCCCCGGGTGGCTCCTCTCCACTGCAGTGCCAACAGGGTGGTCCAGGAGCAGTGACAGGAGAACTGCCCATGCTTTGCTTTCGCCACTCAATGCCTTGTGCTCCCAGTCCTGTCCTTCAAAACATCCCCCCACAGCACTCCTGTGTGTAACTTTTCAGTTTCTGAAGATGTTTTAAGGGAAAAAGAAAACAGCTCACGCTTTTAACACAGCCACAAAGCTGAAGAAGGCTTGAAACACTGCGGCATGCAGGTTTTTTCACGATTCCACGTGTTACATTTTCCACAGGATTCTTGCACTAATAGTTTTCCATCTGTTCTCTCTGTAAATGGGTGCACTTTACTGTTTGAATTTGTTACTATGATAAATACTGGATATTTAAGCGTGAGTAGTGTCTTCATTAGAAAAATAGCAAAACAGCTCATGTCTCTTAGTGTATTTTTCAAAAAAAAAGAAGAGAAAAGAAATGAAGCAATGAATCATAACATTTATAGCACAAGAACTGACTCCTGTATATAAGCATCAACAGATTGAGTAATTTTTGAATACAAAATTATTTGCAGTGGTTTTAAAGCACTTCCCCGGCAATTCTCTTAGGGACAGTCAAGGCAGGATGACTGCTGTGGCCACCAGGTGGGTAGGAAGCACATTTCTTCCTAGAAAAGCTGCTCTTGCTCAGTCCCCTATGTCTTCAAAGTCGTGATTTGGTCTTTGCATGAGAAGAAGCAGAGGTCATTCTGTGTTGTGCTGGCATGGCCCCATTGTGCTTGGGGGAGCACAAGGTCAGATCTCACCCTGAGGACCCTTCATCCCCTCCTCTTAGATCTCGGTCTGACAAGCCCAGGCCACACTGTGAGATCACACTCCGTTTCAGACACCGAGCTGTCCTGTACATCTGTGCTACGTATTTAATTACATTTTGAGTAATTAAGATGCAGGACAATGCTGCCAGCTGGTGCCTTCATGCCCTCCCGGCTGCAGTGGTACCACTGGCAAGCCCCATCTTTGAGCAAGTAGGATTTTGGGTCCACCGAGTAAAGCAGGTTCTTGCTGACATTGAAACTCCACTTTTCATTCTTGGAGTGCATGGGGAAGGCAATGCCAAAAGTGATGCTGAAGCTGACCCCTTACTTTAGCCAACCTTCCCACCAGGCGTCTCTCATCCTCACCTGTGGCTGTTCCGAGACCCAGGTGTGCCGCCGCAGAGCTGGAATCTTCTCTCCCAGCATCAGGTGTCTGCCCCATCCCTCAGTGGTGGTTCATTGGCTCTCTCTTTTCTCCCTGTGGTCCCAGGGGAGGGGACACCCACATGGTGGGGGGCTCTGCAGGGTCCCCCCAGCCAGTTTGGGAGTGGCATCAGAGGGCTTTGGACATAGCCTTGAGTGCGCATCAAAGTGCTTAGGAGGAGGAGGGTTTTACAAAGACAGATCCTTTGAGATCCGTCTCCAAAGAAGGCTCAGCCTGAGCTGCCTTCTCTGTGTCACTGTTTGGGAGGACACTGACAGTTCCAACAATCTGAGACGTGTCTGTCTATCTGTCTGCTGTGGCACCAGTTCCTAGCTGAGTCTGTCCAAGCACTGAACTTCTTGGTTATTTTTCTTTAACCTGGCTGTGAAGAAAACCGTGTGGCTGGTGTGAACATGTGAGCATGCATATGCCAAACACCAGAGTCATGCTGGGATAAGGTCTGGAACCAGGGTGGGTAGTAAACTGGGAGCGATTCAGTCTCCTTTACAGAGGTTGCTGTATATTCAGGGTTACCCAGGAGAAGTCTAGCTAAAACCGAAGTGCCAGCTCTGCCTTATCTAGAGAACCAAGCAAGCCAGCGTGCCTGCTCGTCCTCCGCCTTCCTCACCTGCGGGGGTCCAAAGTGAGCTGCCGCGAGCTCCTTGGTGGTTGTACTTTGCTGTAGTCTTGGGAATTCAAGGTAACTCTTCTACTGATTTATCAGTGTTTACCCAGGGGCTTAGGGAAAGAGCTGCTGTACCTGCTGGGACCTCTGCAAATCAATGCCTTCACCCCATGCCGGCTGCACTGCGCAGGCTGGTGGGGGGCGTGTTGGACACAAAGCACAATGGTTGAAAGTGAATCTGCATTTTTTTCAGTTTTGTGTGAATAATTGCTGGATTTTCATTCAATCAAACTCTTTTTTCTAATACAAACCACTAAGGGCTCAATTCTTTAGCAAGATGCGTTCGTGTCCAACTCTTGACTATACAGCTGGATCTCACCATAACTGGTACAGACCGACCGAGAGGTCACAGCGAGCGCGGCCATCACGGGGAAAGCCAACAGACACTCAGCCCACCAGCCGTATCCTGCCTCCTGCTCATTTTCCAGTGTCATAGTACTGGGGAGTCAGCAGCCAGGTCCTATCTGATGGGATCACATCCTGTGTTTGTGAAAACAGAGGGCTGCTTTGCCAAAAGACTTCGTCCCTTTGGGTGATGCTGTCCAGGGACGGCTGTGGGGAGGCAGGTCAGGGTCAGGATGGGTAGGTGGGAAAGCCTCGTGCCCATAGAGCTGGGTCCCCACAGGTCTGCCTCGCTGTACGCTGCTCAGCCAGCCACTGAGAGCAGCACTGTGTGCTACATAAAGTCCATTGTGCTGCTACACCGATAACCCAGAGACTTGTGTGGACTCTGCCAGTACTGCCGGGCTTATCCCTGTCCAGCCTTTTCTTTGCCATAGTGTTGCATTCAGCGTTCCATCTCCTGTCTGTCTTCACATCCAAGAGGATCTGAGTTGGGTACAAACACGTCCACTACACCTGCCTTGTGCTTTGTACAACTCCCTGGTTGCCATCCTCTGAGACACTTGCTGGGAAGATCTTTAAGACACTTAAATTTTCCTTTAGCTTTTCTATAATTCTGATGTAAAGGACTTTCTCTCTGTACAGTATATTATCCAATGCATGTTCTGTTCTCTCTGATATATTGAACACCACACAGTTGTGATATTGTGCAGTGGGAAGAGCAGCCCCTGCCAACAGCAGAGGCCTTCGCCTCTCATCTCTAAGGAAAGAAGAAAACATATTTTTTCCTTTGCTGTATTTGCTTGAGCAGAGTTTTCTTGTCTGTACATGTGAGCTGTGAGATAGATGTGAAAAGTTCAAAAGAATGCATTTCCCCCCCCCAATGTATACAGATTGTAATCTGTACAATGAAAACTGTATGTATGAAAAAATGTACTTATTTATAAATGGTTAACACTTGGAAATGGTGTCTGGGCTGCTGTTTTTCCCACACTGGGGTCAGTGAAGGAGTGTTCTGATGCTTCTTGGTGTGGAAATGATGGTGTGAGGGTTCGGTCTCAAAGTCACTGCATGGGGATGGGGACAGGGACCTGGGACCACCAGGAGCAGGAGGCGACAGAGGCAGCACTACTGCTGCCACCAGCAAAAGGCATATAACTGTGTAGTGGATAATAATTATAACACCCAGTGCATGGCCAGACCCTGGAGATGTCCCCATGGGGTCCTTCACACAGTCACCACTGAGGTCTGCAGCGCTGGACAGGACAATCCCACCCCTTACACCCACCCACCCTCCCCAGTCCCTCAGGCAGTTCCTCTCCCAGCTGCCCTCAGCATGTGGGAACTCGAGGGTACCCCAAAACTGTGATCTAGGGGGCAGAGTCAGGAGGAGGACAGGGTTAGCTGCAAACATTTATTAGGTCAGGAGCATCCACTGAGCAAACACATCATGCGTGGGGAGAAAACACTTCAGACATGAAGCTGCTGAACCTGCACAGGCATAGGGTCACTCCGAACCCCCAGGGAGCCCTTTAGGGGAGCCTCCCCCACATGTGCCAGGCTGGAGGGTGAGGGGCTACCAGCGAGTGGGACATGCCAGTGGTGACATCCCCTCTGCCTGGCAGCACTGGGAACAGGCTGTAGGCTTTGGCCACCCACAGTGCAGAAATCTCTGCTCCCACTCCATTCCCAGAGCAGGGAAGAGCCTGGGGTCCCTCTCCTTTGTGCCCCTGCCAGCCCCTGCCCTGCCCACAGCACTGCCATTCCCACAGGGCTGGGACAGGTTTGGGGTCACCAGGGGCTGGACAGGGCAGAGCTTAGGGTGATTAAGGCCAAGCGAGGCCGAGTCCAGCAGGCAGCATTGCAGCAAGCATGTCCTTCCCCAGCTGTCCTCGTCACCCTGGGCCAGGCAGAGATACAAAGCACCAGGGACAGGGTGCACAGGAACACTTCAGACATCAGAAGGAGCCCAGGAGCCGACAGGAGCTGGGGATGTCACTGGCTGCCATCACCGGGGCTCTCTCCCTCTGTCAGGGTCTTGAAGTCCATGGACAGGGCCAGCTCCTCTGCCAGTGGTGGGCGCTTCCACTCCTCCCGTGTCAGCACGTAGCCCACCACCAGCCCAAAGGCCACCAGCAGCACCCCCAGAGTGTTGGCCAGGATGCCCTCAGGCACAAACTGGCTATAGGAATCACTGCAGGGATGGAAAGGGATGCTCAAGCCTTAAGGGATGGGTGGCCTGTCCCTGTCCTGGCTGGCACCCTCTCCTCATCCTCCAGGCACACACTGTGGGAAAGGTACTTTTCCCCACATCCCAAATCAGAGCAAGAGAGGAGTGTTGGTGTTTCGCTCACTTTTAGGAGACACTCGGTGATAGCAGATGAAATTGGTGGCAGTCCTGTACTGGGGCTACAGGCAGCCCAGTACCCTCCCTGCTAGAGGGAAGTGGCTCCTGGGGTGCCCCATAGCCCTGTCCCCACAGTGCTGGGGCTGGAGGTGACCCCAGTGTGCAGCTGGGTCATCACTGTGTCTTGCAGCTGCAAGAGCAGAGGCCACAGGGACATGAGTGTCCTGAGTGGTTCTGCAAACACCTGGGCACAGGGAAGTGGCACTGGGCATTTTATCCACATTCCCAAAGAAAGCTGCTGCAAGATCCAGCCCCTTGTCAAACATCATCTGGTAAGTGACTCAGCAGCAGCAGAAATAAAGGCCTCGAGGGGAGATTTAAGAGCCACAGATTGAGCAGGGACAGGGGCATCCCTCTGCTGGAGGTCTGGGGGGCCACACCCTCACCCCAGCTTGGTCACCCACCTGATTTTGAAGAGGAGCATCTCAGTAATGCCCAATAAGCAGGAGGCGATGGAGAGGATGAAGAGGGTGATGCCAAAGAAGATGTGCTGAGGCTTGTACCACCCTCTCAGCGAGAAGGAGGCACTGGGGAACAGAAAGAAACCACAGCCCAGGAGCCACTGTGGGGACACAGGGATGTCACAGGCACTGCAGAGTCCCTTCCCTCCCGGGGGTTGGTCAGGGGCTTCCCACCCTTACCTGCAGGAGGTAGAGCACGAAGGTCGCCATCCCACACCAGGAGTGCAGGCTGTACATGTCAGGGATGCCCTTAGCCCGGTGTGACTCAAAGACAGCGATGATGCCTGTGGAGAGGAGCCCGTCAGCACCAGGGCTGCATCCTGCCCAGTCCACCCAGCGCAGCCCAGCACTCACCCACGAGGGCGATGAGCAGCGCCAGGCCGTGCAGCAAGGCGTGCAGTGCCTTGGTGGAGCGCTTGGCTTCGTGCCTGAACACCCGATACACCAGGAGAGCTGCACAGAGAGGGGACATGAGCATCCACAGGAGTCACCAGCATCGCCCAGCGATGCTGGCACATCTTCCCCGTGTCTTTTGTCACCACTTTGTCCCCTTCATTCCCTGCCCGACCACAGCTCCGGGCTTTGGAGGCTGCAGGTGGGACAGGGCAGGTGTCCCACCGTCCTGCTCACCGTCTCCTTGGAGGAACACCATGCCCAGCACCATGCAGAGGGGGTGGGCGTTGAACTGCAGAGGGCTGTGCCAGGCCACGCCGCCCCGGTAGCGGCCCAGCCAGGCGCCTGTGGTGGCCAGGAGCGTCAGACCCAGCAGCTGCGACACGGCCACGTACGCCGAGAGCCCGGTGGGGCTGGTGGGTGGCGGGGCCCCGTCCATAGCAGCCTGCAGGGACAGAGAAGAGAGGGCAGCGAAGCTACAGTGGCCCCAAGCGACAGCAGGTCCCGGCTGGCCGGACCTGGGGTAGGGTCCTGCTCCGAGCAGCGTCCGGCACCTCTGCTCCGCCCTCACCTGCCCCGGAGCCGGACGCTTCCTGGTCTCGCTGCGCCACCCTCACCTGGAGGTGGCTCCCAGCCGCCACGGCACACCCATCCCTGTGCTCCTGCAGCTCCTGCCTGCTCCTGGACTCCTGTCCAATCCTCCTGTCCCTGCCTGCCTGCTCTCGTCCTTCTTCCCAACCCTCCTGCCCCCAGTCTATGCCCTGCCTGCCCTATTCCTCCTGCCCCAGCACTCCTGCAACAACCGTCCCTCCATTCATACCCCTCCATCCTTGTCCTTCTGTGCCTGTCCCTACCTCCATCCTTTTCATCCCCATCCCTCCAACACTGTCCCTCCATCCCCATCCCTCGATCCCCATCCCTCCCACTCCATGCCCATCCCATGTCCCACCTTCGCCCCCCCCCACAGACCACCCACTCCCAGACCACCACAACAACCCCCAAACCCTGAGAGGAAGGCAGCACAGGGACAAGCAAGGGCCCCCCTCCATGATAAAAGCAATGGCCCTTGGGGATGTGGGGCTGAGTAAATATCTGTGCTTGTTGGGGGGACAAACACATGGTGTCACCCAACCACAGCTACACCAGAGACCCTTCCCATGGCCCCCACAACTCACCTGCGTTATGCTTTGTGCTGGGTTATCCCTCAATGGATCAGAGCCACCTCCACCACTGTCACAGCCACCTCTCCTCTTCCCTCTCACCTGGAGCCAGCAGGTCCTAGTCCCCAGGTCCAACGTCCCCCCTCTGCCCTGGCCCCTCTGCACTGCCTCTGGGGAGGAGGAGCCCCTTGCCAGCTGTGGCAGACAGACCCACGGTGCTGTCAGGACTGGGGGAGCGTGGAGAGGGGGAATGCATTAAGACCACGCACACACTTTATTCCCAGCCACCTTTATTGGATCAGCCAGATAAGTGGGTTAAGGGAATTGGTTTATTCCATTAAGTTGCACTGCAAAGGCCGCCTGTGTCCAGCCTCACTGCCTGGGGCCATGGGGTGCTCTGTGGGGCGGTCAGGGGGACCAGACTGGGGGGGCACAGCAAGAGGCACCGGCTCCCCCCATATCACAACAGCCAGCCCCAAACTCTCATCACACCAAGGGGCTGCTGGCACATCTGGGGGCTGCAGATGGGGACCCATGTAGCCCTGTTCTGCCCTCTCACCAGAGGCAAACATCTGGCCCTGCTGGCACTCACACAGGGCAAACACAGTCCCCAGCAGCACTGAGGATGGAGGGACAGGGAATGAACACCCTCAACCACAGGGCCTGGCAGCAGGACACAGGGTGTGCCTGTTTGGGAGTGGGATCTTCTGAATTGCCCACTAGCCACCACTGAGTGCTGGGAAAACTGGAGGTGACTGGACCCTGTCAGGAGGAGCTGCCTGTTCCCCTCCCAACCTCTGTCCCCCCCACACCCTCAAGCACACCCCCAGTTCCCCCTTCCCAGGGCAAATCATGTGCTCCTTACTTTTGGTGGGGTGTTTTCTCTGGTTCATCTGGTTAACCCCCGTGCCCTGGGCAGGGAGGATGCACATTCCACATCCCGGCAGCCCCTCCCTGTGGCCTCTAGCTGGGACTCTCCAAAATGCCAGGAGGGTCTCAGGGACTGTCTCTGCTCTCGATGGGGGCTAAAGGTTCATGCAGGGGAGGGGATTCTCTCCAGTTCATAGCTGAGGAGGGTCTGAGTGACGTATTGGG
Source organism: Sinosuthora webbiana (assembly GCA_013397395.1). Classification (NCBI taxonomy): domain Eukaryota; kingdom Metazoa; phylum Chordata; class Aves; order Passeriformes; family Sylviidae; genus Sinosuthora; species Sinosuthora webbiana. Next base: position 187,803 of record VXBN01002265.1, read on the forward strand.
GGGTGGAGGCAGACACCCACGCAGTTCCCCCATGTCCCCCAACCCTACCTGCGGGTGCCGTGTGGTGCTGCCTGTGCCAGGCCCAGCGGTGACAGTGTCTGAGCAGGGACAGGGCCACCGTTGGCACGGCAACGGAGCGATGACAAAGCGAGGGGGAGCTGCACCCCCAGCACCGCTGCAGAGGGAGGGTGTCACTGCAGGCAGCAGCGGAGGCAGGGGGGCTGCGAAAGTGAGAGGGGGGATCCCCCCAAGTGGGGTCTGTGTGTGCTGGGGGCAGTCCCCAAGGAGATGAGTCACTAACAGTGTGTGTGATACCCCCCAGCTGTTCCAGGCACCCACCTGAGCCCCTGCACCCTGTGACAGGCCAGGATACACCAGGCCCTACAGGGTCAGCCCAAGGACTGTTCCCTGCAAGGGGGCTTTGTCACCATTTAATTTGTGTTTGGGCCTTGCATGGGCCTGGCTCATCCCTGCACACTGCAGCAGCACTGGAGTGACATCCTGGGAACCAGCACTGCTCGGCTGGGCTGGTGGATCAGGTAATGGCACCGGGGTGACATGACCCCCCCGACCTCCAACTGCCCCACCTCAAGCCCTTCCAGCACCGCCGGGCACATCCTGCACTCCCTATGGAAAATCCCTGAGGGAGAAAAGGCCTGGAGACAGGATATGAGCGGAAATAAGGAGGACTGGGGGGAGAGCAGGGGTGTCCCCATCTCAGCTCTTCCTGGCCGAATGCGGGCAGGGTCCCCGGGGGTGCCGCTCTGCGCATCGGGGCGAGCAGCACTCCTGGACCACCCACACCCACGCCTCCCCCCCTCCGGCGTGTCTGTGTGTCCGTGTCCCCGGGTCTGTCCCTGTGTGTGACACCACTAGATGTCACCAGGAGCCCGCGGCGCGCAGCGTCCTGGGGAGGGAGGGAGGGAGGGAGGGACCGCGCAGAGGATCTGGAGCATCCTCGGCCCTGGATCCCCCGTAGGAGGCAGAGAGACCAGGCACGGACTGGATAGGAACGGCAGCAGCCTTAATGCTGGACCCCCAGAGGGATCCGGGGCACCCCCAGAGCCAGAGCACCCTCGGGAACCAGCGCACCCTTACTCATGGCGGGGTTTGCAGCACCTTCTGCCCCTGGACCACCCATGGGAGCTTGGAGCATCCTGGGACTTGGATCTGGGATCTAGGGCTCCCGCGGTGCAGAAGATCAGGTGTAACAGCCTCCGTTGGCGGGGAGGGCTGCTCCCCCAGCCCTTCCCTTGGGCACTCGGGTCTGCTCTCATCCACACAGAAACCCACACAGTCCCAGCTGAGACCTCCACCAACATCCCCATTCCCTTCTCCCCACCCGCCCCCAGCAGAGACTTGTGCTGTGGGGCACAAGGCCCAGGAGCTGGGGACCCACAGCTCCCACCACGGCCTGATTCAGCAGAATTGAAACCGCAGAGCCTGATGGAGACCTGACACAGCAACAGCAAAGTCCAGGCCCTGCTGCAGCCCGGGGCAGAGTCCCAGAGCCACCACCCGGGGAAAAGGGAGGTGAGGTACGAGATATGGGGTATGGCACTGCCAGAGGATTCACTGCCACCACCCGGCCTGCGCCGGGGCTTTATAACTGGCAGGAAAATTGTTTACCTGCATGAGCATGGCCATAAAAGCCATAAACTGAAAACCTTCGGCCATCGGGCTGTGCCATGGCTGGGATGGGCTGGGCAGAGCACAGGGAGGACTCCTCCCACCGCAGCCCAGCTGAGACCCTTGGAAAATCCACAAAGGGGATGAGATCTGGGGATTCATCCTTTGGGATACTTGGCAAGACATAGAGCTTCGCCCTGATGAGAACAGCACTGTGTAACCCAATACCAAACGGGTTTAGAAATGTTTATAAACATGTGTCCAGCTGAACTATCTCAACCTCTTGCAGACAAGGAAAGAGAACAGTCCTTAAGTCTTCAGGATTGAACAGAGGTGGATCTTGTCCTGCCCATACAGCAGGAACGATGGCAGTGTTTGCGGAGGGGCCAGGGTGGCAGGCAATCCAGGGACAAATGAACCGCTTCACTGCCGAGTTCCTCTTACCAGGGAGCAGCAGCCATTTGTAACGAGCTCTTTAATTAAAGGCATTGCCAGGGGCATAATGGCTTTATTAAATCTGCCTGAGCTTTCCCTGAGCTAGAGGTAATGAAATCCTCCCAGCACTGCTGGGATGAGGATGTGTCAGGGCCCAGAACCTGTGCTGGCTGTCCTGGCATGGACCTGCAGGTTGAGGGGATGTTTGGGACCTCTTGGGCTGCTCGGGGCTGCCCAAGGCCTCTCAGGGACATTCAAGGCTTCTCAGGGCTGCTAAGGAGTGTTCAGGGATGTTCAGGGCTGCTCAGGGATGCTTGGGGGATGTTCAGGGATGCTTAGAGGTGTTCAAGGCTGCTCAAAGCTGTGCTTGGGACTGCCACAGCTTCCTTCAGATCAGTGAGTTGAAGTGGCTCTGGAGATACTGCTCCAGCTACCCAGCTATTGGCCAAGCCTGGAACACATTCCAGAACCCAGGGATCAATAAGAGCATAATCAACTGATAATTCATGGAAAAACCAGCAGTTCTTGTCCTTGCCCAGCTGTGCCTCCCACCTTGGCACAGGCGTCTTCCCTGTCTCCACCACAGATTATTAAATTACCATTTTGCTGATATGACTTCTTTTGGTTGGTTTCTATCTTCTCCTTCCTAAATCAAATTTTTATTGCTAAGAAATGCTAATTTGCAAGATGCCTCCCCAGAGGAAGAGCCCAGCTGCCTTGGAGGAGCCAAGGTGCTGCCTGAAACAACCTCAGCTTCTGCTATTCTATGTGAAACTCCAAACTTGGGGCTAAATTAACCATTTTTCACTAAATATGAGAGAAAAAATAACAGTCATGTTGTAAGGTTCAGTGGCTGCCAAAGGGGTGGCTGAGGGGTGGCTTGGGATTAAGCACACATCAAAAGGGTTGATATCTGGTTCCCTGTGATGCTGTAAAGGCCGAAAAACAGGTAATTCCCAGCTGGGACAAAGCTTCCTTAAGAACCTGGATCCTTCACAGCCTGCAACTCAGCTGGAAAAGACTCTGGTTCTCCTCCTGGCAGCAATTAAGCCACCCTGTCCTCCTTGCCAGGAACACAACTTTGCTGCGTGGGGTGGGTGATACAATCAGCCCAGCGCAGCCCTGCAAGCACTTCATCTCCTTCAGAAGAGGCTAAGGCACGTTTATGGCGATTTTTTAATAGCAGCTTGGATAAACAGCAGCGATAACCCATGCCGGGCTCCCGGGGGATGATTAATGCTCCCGGAACTGTCACGCTCGCTCGCCTCAGGGCTGGGATTGTTTTCATTTATTAAAAAGGGGGGCAGGGGGGGCGGAAGGGAATAATGGACTTTGCCATGTTTTATTGGGTTGATGGGTGCAGAGGGAACACGTTGGCCTCTTTGCTTACCCTGTACCATGCCCAGCTCTGGCTGAGTGGCAAAGATGGGGGATGGAGTGATGAAGGATGAGGGATGAAGGACAAAGAATGAGGGATGAGAGATGAAAGATGAGAAATTAAGGTGGAAGGAGGAGGGATGAAGGAGGACAGATGAAGGATGAAGGACGAAGCAATGATTTCTGGCCAGGTTTTTACTTCTTGCCCTGTGATGTTCCTGACTCTGTGCCTGGCGCTGTGCACATATCCTGCACTGTGGCTGGGGGCTCCCCAAGGGCTGGACTATTAGGGTCTTACATTTATTTAGGACCCTTCCAAAACATGGGAGTCATTTAGGAGCCCTGAGCCCACCAGTGCCTTCTGCATACTCAGGGCCTTGCAGTGTCACAGCACATCCTCGGGGCTGTCTTTGCAATGGGCTCACCCCTGGGCTGCTGGCACTGGTCCCAGTCTGGGAATGAGACTGAGGATGGTGAAAAGCACATGTCCATCCCCTTGCCACTCACCTCCAGCCTCACCGAGCCAGCCAGCAGGGGAAAACACACAGTCCCTCTCCGTCTGCCCCATGCAGCCAGCCCAGATCACAGGCGTCCCCACACCTGCACCAGGTCCAGGCTTTGTAGGACAATAAACCCTTGTCCTCGGGCAGGTATGTGCTAGAAAGGGTTTTTGTGGGGTGGGGTGGAAATTGTGATGATAAGGTGCTTTCTGCTGCATTCCACTGAGTGTGCACTTTGAGTGATAAAGCAACACTTGCTGTTGTGGGGCCAGGGTGACCTCCCCCACAGCCCATTGCCCCCCATTCCCACTCAGAGGGGACACACCAGGCTTTCAACACACCTTAAATCCAGGGAAAAGCTGGAAACAGCCTCACAGTGCTGCCAAAACTGCTCAGCAGAGACCTTTTGCAATCAGACAGCAGCAAGGACTTCCGTGTCCCTCTTGGCGTTACAGTCCCCAAATCCAGGTGACATTGAGGGACTCCACCAGCCTCAACACTCTCTGGAACTGCTGAAAATTGTTTTGGCAATCAGTGGTCTGAAATAAATGGTAAAAAGCCTGATTGCTTGGGGCGTTTCTTTTATTTTTTTGGAAGGATGAGGAAAAAAAAAAAGCTGTTTGTTTAGATTAAAAATTTGGACTGGAAGGGTGTTTTTTCCCCTCTCCCTCATGACACCGTCACCACAGCTGGGAAAGCAGCTTAGCGAATTATACACTATGATAATTGATTGAATTCATCAGTAAATAAAGCAGCCGCCTTTAAATCAGGGTCTGGAAAGGGAGAAAAAATTCTCAGTGCAGTGGTTTGTACCAACAGGTGCAGGAGTCATCATGCCCATGAAACCACAGCCACCAGGAAAAGTGACACACAGGGCTGTGCTCTGGACTAAAAAGGCTCTTTTTGGGTTTAAATAAGGAAGGAATGATTTCTCTGCAAAAGGGAATCCTTTCTCTCAACTCCAGAAGCTCCTTGGTTCTTTAGAGAGATGGATTAGACAGAAGTTATGAAGCAACCTTCAACCCTTTGAGAAATGGTGGGATGGAGAAGCCAAAAATGTGATTTATTATAAAAGAAGGGTGAAATAAGCTTGAGCATCCCCAGCCAGAGGTCTTAGGGCTGGGATATACCCACATAAATCACCAAATCTTTCCAGCCAGTACCAGGGCCATTCCCAAATTCCTGCTCCTTTGCTCCACCAGACCTGCTCACCGTCTTCCATCACACCACCACTATGGACAGCTTGCAGCTCCCCTAAGAAACATTTACTGTCAAAAGTCCTTATTTCTTTCTTTTGGGAATTCTGGGCTGCACCAGTGGGTGCCCCTTCCAGCACTGCTGACTGTGGGCAGGGAGATTTTGCAGGTCTGGCAAGCCAAGGAACTGACCCAAAATGCTGAGAGCAAGTCATGCTCCTTCATGTGTGAGGCACCGCCACCGTGTCACCACCGATGCGCTGTGGTGACAGTCCGGCCATCGCACACGTGTCCGCTCACACGTGCCCCAAGGAGGGGGAGGACAAAGTCTCCACGGAGTGATGATGGCAACGCAAACGGATGGGAAGCATCCTCTGGCCCAGGGCAGCTGCCGCGGACATCACGTCTCGCCCAGCGTCCCCCAACCCACGTCCCCGCGAGCAGTTCCGCATCCGTCTCCGTGGCAACGCATTTTTCACATTCCTCAGTATCTCCTGCCCCTCTGGTCTGTGGTGCTGGCAGCGCTGGGTACCCTGCAGGCTGGGAGCAGGTGGATGTCCACCACCCACCCCAGCCCCCCTGAGAGGGGTGGGGAGAGCAGGGACTGGTCCTGCTGCTCCACAGAATGCCCACAGGTGACTCTGAGCCTGTCCTTGGTGGCTGCTGGAGCACAGAATGGATTTGGGGCAGCACAGAGGGAGCGACGAGCATCTGACAGCTTACAGGCATCTCTCCTGCCTTCCTGGACCAACAGCCACCAGTGCTCTCCTTTATGCAGGATATTTTTCTACCTGATGCAGCTGGAGTTTTATAAGATAGGGTGACAGAGAGCTGTGGGCACCCTTGGAGATGCGGCCTTCGAGAGGAACTTCTTCTCCTGCACAAAGTCCAGCAGCAGCAGCAGCAGCCTCTCTTGCACCAACCTTGGAAGATGCTCTGGTGTAAAAGGATGGAGCGCTACCCTTTTCCTGCAGGACCCTCCATTGGACACATCAGCCTTGCAAAAGGCCTCGTATGCTGGGATTTCTGGGTACCAGTGACATTGCACGGACTGTTTCAGCCTCACAGCTCTCCTGAAACTCCCACTGGTGCCAGAGGCTGCACCACGACCCAGAGCTGGGAAAACCCCTCCCTGGCGCAGCTGGGAACGGAGACTGGAGGGGGGCAGGAAATCTCCATTCACTGGCGCTTGGTCTCCAGCCAATTTGGACCCAAACCAACCATTTTTTTCCAACTTCCCAGTAAACTGGACTTTCCAGAGAACTGTGACTGGTGGGGAAAGGGGTCATCAGGGGGGGCTGGAGGCAGATGCTGACTTTGCCTCCAGCTCTGTGATGTCCAGGCTCACAGGTGGTGCTGGTGCACTACCACCGTGGGGACTCCCCCATGGGCTTGGGGTCAGGGGGACAAAGGGTTTTCATGTGCCCACATCAGCCTGTGCAGGTGGAGGGTGCTAGAACAGGGTGTGAAGTTGGGATTTTTTGAGTGAGATTTAATAAACGTCTGAGGGTTGCAGTCTTTTAAGTCCATTTTTTTTGGAAATGGCTGTGCACATCCCTGAGGGTCCACAGTGCTGACAGGAGGACTTGTCCCTTTTTGAGTGGCCACACTGTCCCCATGGAGTCACCCCACTGACTCCCTCCAGGGGGCCATGATGGTGTCCAGCTGCTCTGCAGCTCTCAGCAGGGACAAAAGATCAAGGGATTTCCCTCTATAACCCCCCCAAAGATGCTCTCTCTTGACAGGGGTTCCCAGTGTGCCTGTGGGGTCGTTGCTCCAACAAGGAGTAATGAGGTCAAGTCAGCCCAAGGCCTAAGTTCAGCCCAGGCACCATTCCCAGGGCTGAGGCCAGGCCCTGGGGAAAACTGATTTAGTTGATTAAATAGAAAACAAAACAAAAGAATTATCAAGCCCACCAACATGGGTCTGGTTTTCATTTTGAAGGAACTTTTTGTTACTCGTTTGTCGTCAGCGTAATTCCTCCAAGTCCAAAATACTTGGGGTGATGTGATTTCCTTCACAGCCAGGAGAAATACTGTTTAGTTGAAAAATGAGGTTATGCCGGGAAGGGGCTCACTTCGGCAGGAAGCAGTGTGAGACACACCTTGGCTGTGTCCCACAGGAACAGTTTCCCTCCTGCACTTGCCTTTGTGGCCCACCGCAGGTGGCCGGGGTGGTGCCGAGGGGCGTCTGTCGCATGATGCCGGCACGGGGAAATGTCCTGCTCAGGACCAGCCGAGCTGGGTCCCCCTGTGCCAAGTCGGGAGGGGACTGGGACCCTGCAGAGATGGAGCTTCATCTCACCCACCCCATCCACCCTAGCCTTTCTCCTTTCTCCTTTCTCTTTTTTCTGCCTTTCCCTCGATTCTCCTCCAGCGCCTTCCCCTTCCCTCCCGACAGTGCCAGGAGCCAAAAGGACTTTGCACCCCAAGGCAGCACTCGCTCCCCGCTCCTTCCCGCAAGCCTCGGAGCCGCCGAAGGGAGAACGGAATACTCCGGTCTTATCTGCGAGGGGAGGCAGGCTCGGTGGGCAGGGTTTGCGCGAAAGCTGCTGGCTTATAAGCAGCCGGCAGCGGAGGCAAAGCTGTCTCGGAAGGCACCGAACGGGGCCCCCTCCGTGCCGCGCTCCCGCCGCGATGCCCGCGGCGCTGGGGCTGCTGCTCTGGCTGAGCCTGGCAGGTGCCCTTCGGCCCGGCCTCGAGCCCCCCCAGCGGGACCCCGACGAGGAAGGGGCCGCCCTCTTCGCCAGTGACTACAACAGCACGGCCGAGCTCGTCCTCTTCGAGAGCGTCTCGGCCAGCTGGAATTACAACACCAACCTGACGGCCGAAAATGCTGCTCTGCAGGTGGGTGGCAGGACGGGGGCGATGCCACCACGGGGTGTCCCCGGCGCTGGGGACTGGGGGGGGCTGGGGCACTTGGTGTGGTTCCCTTCCTCCCTGCGGGCTTCTGTCTCAGCACCTCGGGGTGGCAAACCAGGGCTGGGACTTGTAGTCCAGGAGCTGCAGGGTTTTGCCCCAGATTGGTTTTCAGAGAGACTCTGCCCCAGAATGACAGCTGTGGTCCCAGAGCAGAGTCAAGGTTATTTTTGGAGGTGATTCCCTCCTCCCAGCACCTTCCACTTTCCTTTCCCCCTTCCCAGAGCTGAGCCAGGTGTCAGTTGTCCCTGTCCCCATCCCTGCCTGGTGTCACCACATCCCGATGCTGAGGGTTTTAGTTTGGGGCAGACACCAGAAGCCCAAAGTGCACAAGCAGCTGGGTGGCATCGGGACGGACGCTGCCACCTCTTGTCCCTGCGTCCCCAGCCCACGGGGACAAAGACAGTGGTGGAAAAGCATTCCAGGCTACAGAGAATTAGACATCAGCCCAGGTACACGCGGCAGGAGCCGCTGCGGGGAGCAACGCTGTGTGCATCCCACAGGCATGGGTGTGTTTTCTCAGGGGGTCGCATGTGTCTGCGTTGTATCTCGTGGAGCAGGGAGCCGAGCGACCCCGGGTCTGCTCTTGGCTGGGTGAGCTGCAGCACAGCCCAGGCCAGGGGCTGGCAGTGCCTGGGCAGGCTGCCGTGTTTTCCCCGGCCCCAGCCGTGCTCGGGGAGTGCCGGTGGCCCCGCATGGGGTCACGGACAAGTCACTGCATGCAGCTCGGGGTACATTACAGGTGCACGGGGGCAGTGCAGCCCATACCTGACCACGGGTGTGTTCAGCGATCCCAGTATCACACAGGAGCTGCCACACAGAGCCCTGAACCCTCCAGATCCCGTGGGGATGGAAGCACAGTGTGCCCTATGCAGGAAGGAAATGCATCTTCCTGCACAGGGGAAAGATCACTGCCAGGTCTGGCCACTGCCAATTTGGCAGGACACTCAAGAGGGCCCAGGTGCCCCTTCAGCCTTTTTTTGTCAAGCTGACGTGATGTCTGGGCAGGCGCCCAGCTCTAGCTGCAGATGTGGTGGGGCTGGGGATCTTGGGGCAGAGCAGGAACATCCCAGCTACACTGAGTCCAAAATTAGAGCCAGAAGAGCACCTTGCATGGACTTCTCAAAAAGCATTTCCAGACCAGCTTTCCCTCACTTTATGTGCTATTAATTGTGTGAGGATCATATCCAGGAGCTCCCTGCAATGTCAAGGCTCCTAATCCAGCCCAGGCAGAGGAGGGGAACCCCTGAGATCAGCCCATGATGGGGCAACAGGGAGCTGTGGTGGGATGGGGAGTCACTGATTGCTAAAGGAATAACAGCTGGCCAGCAGGACCCAAAAGGCTGGATTTGGGGGATCTGGGAGAACACTGGGCCAGGCAAACCCTATACATCCATAAGAGGGGCTGGATCAGGCCACCAGGGCATGGGCAGCTCTGGGGCCTGCCACAAAAGGGGACCCTGTGACAAAGGGACATGAGAGGCAGAAGGTCAAAGGCAGGGGCAGGGATGGACAGAGGGATGCTGGACAGACAGATAGCTGTACCATCTTTTGCAAGCTGGGATTCTGGGCAAGAGGCTGGCAATGGAGCTTGGGGGCTGCTCATGTTTGGGTGCAGAACTACTGCAGGTGCCTGGGCCAAGACAGTCCCAGTGTCCTGAGCTGCATCCTGAGTGTTCACTGTGCACCCACAAGCAGGGAGGGACTGGGGTGGAGGTTTTGGTAGGGAGGCTTTGAGGCTGTGAGTGTTAAGGGGCTTCTGAGCCCCCCACAGGGGCATCCCCTTCAGAGACATCCCAGATGCAGGAGTGAAGGGCCTGGTGGGCATGGCCATGGCAAGGGGGTCTCAGGCAGCACCACTGGCCTCAACTCACTCCACAAGAGCTGTCAGGAGAGTTGAGGGCACAATTTGCCTGACCAAACAGAGGTGCCGCTTCAAGTAGAAGAAAAAACACAGATGAACTCTGTTTCCTCCAGCTCCTCCAGCTCTGCATGGGGTCTGGGAAGGGGTAAAGGCATCTCCTGTTTAGAGCAGTGAACAAGAGCAGGGTGTCTGCGGGGCTGGCACATCCAGGCACGCTGAGGGATTGGGGCCAGTTCATACCAGTGATGCTGTGGGCACTGGGATGTCCAAGGGAAGTGGTGGGAGCAGTGCTGGGTAGCCAGAGGCCCCTGGCACTTTTGGCATTCCCACCCCTGTGTCCCACAGCTGCGTGGGTATCTGCCCCAGGCAGCCTTCAACTCTGCCACACCAGTACTCCCTTCCTTCCCTGCTTCCTGCTGAGGAAATGTGAAAATTAAAATAAACCAGGCGTGTTGGAACCAGGCTAAAAATGCCACAAGTCACAGCTAATGAGCTCCATAAATCACACCAGGATGGCACATGGACACCAACCAGGCACTCTGCACCGTCTCACTCCACCTGCGCTGGGCCAGGACACTCTTAAAAGATCAGAGGTTCCCAAAAACACAGCTGACACTGATCAGGCTGGGATACAACCATCTGCAATGCACCCCATCCCAAAACCACAGCCACAGCTCCAGCTGCCTAAATAACTCCCCACAGTGCTGGCAGCTTACTGCCAGCCCATGGCCCAGGAAGGGAGACTGGGGCTGGAAGGACTTGGAGCACAGTGAGACACCCAAAACTGGGGACTCAGAGCAAATGGATGAACCCCAGATGTGGCATTTAGAGGTCACAGGGTGCAGACAGCCAATTGAGAAATGTATAGAAATTGAAGTGTACAGACATAGTGAGGACATACAGGAAGGAGGAAGGTGAATGTGGCACGTTTATAGTTATCTTTTGGGCTTCTGTGAAAGTGAAAAACAGCAGGAATATAAATAAAGCCAGACCTCAGAGTTCCTTCCAAAACCAGGGTCCAGCAGATGTCAAAGCCAGCCCGGGAGCACCCAGACACCCTGACTGTATGTCCCTGACACCCGGTCCCAGCATTCCCATCTCATATGTGACCCTGGAGCTGCCTCCAAGACACCCTCCCAGGCCACCCTAGTGGTGCCCGTGGGGGGCTCCACAGGCGAGCAGGGGTGGCAGACACTGCTGTGCCAGATGGAAGCTGCTGTCTCAATCCATGGGTGCCGTGGGCTGGGGACATCCCTGCCTGTCACCCCACGTCCTGTCACCTCTGACTCCCACAAACCCTCATGACTTTGCCCCAGCCCCCAAACCATCGCCTGGGTGGTGACATATCCTGGGGCTGGTCCTGAGCCCCCTGTCCCCTTTCACCATGCAGGTCAAGGCATCACTGGAGGAGCAGAACTTCACAGAGCTATGGGGGAAGAAAGCCAAGGAACTCTATGGCGACAAGTGGAATAACTTCAGTGACCCCCAGCTGAGGAAAATCATTGGATCCATCCAGACCTTGGGACCCTCCAATCTACCCCTGCCCATGAGAGAGCGGGTAAGTGAGGTGGCAGCAAAGCCCTGGGCGTGGCTGGGGTGCTGTGAAATGCTTTAGAGGGATTTTTCATGAGCGTCCAGACTGCTGCTGACCTGTTGCATTTTGGAGGGTGTCACTGCCTCTACAAAGTGATTGAGGAGAAGATGGGGTGCTATCTTCAGGGGATGTGGGTGCCTTCTGGCCCTATTAGCCAGTCCTAACCTTATCTTGGAGCTATCCCAGCAGGAACTGGAGAATTCCTGCTTACACAGAGCAGTCTTGGGCATCACCTGGACACCAGCCAGGTTGTGCCCATGGCTGGAGCCAGCTGTCCCAACCCCTCTGGGTTCATCAGCCCACTGAAAAGAAGGGCTGATGCAGGGCTGACCTGGCTCCTGAGCCCCCCATAAGATAAGGAATGATATGCTTGATGACACAGTTCCATGCTAGAGACATCAGGACATCCTGAGCCTTCCCCATCAGAGTCCTCAGCTTTCAGAGCAGTTTACATGAATTTTGATTTCCATGCATGAAAATATTGCCCAGGCTGAGGCTGGCAGCCACTCTGCTCTACATGAGCACAGGGACAGGCCCTTCCATCCTGACCCACAGCTCCCTGACAGCCATTCCCAGCAAAACCCTGGCAAAGCCTCGTGATGCAATCCCTTCCGGAGAACTGTCGGCCCCAGTTCCTTCCAGGAAACCCATCCCTGCCTTCTCCCAGATAACAGATAGTATCATGTCTCCTCCCTGCACATCAGTCATGTCCCTCCCATCCCTGGGCAGCTCTAGCCCACAGCCACCATTGTCCCCATCTCCATCCCCTCTGCACAGTTGGAGCAGAGGAATGGGAGTGGAGAGAGGGACAGAGCAGAGGAATTTCCTTCCCTGGGAATGGGCTTCGCAGGCATGTTCCAGGAAACCTCCTGTTGCTATTGTTTGCTGTTATTGAAGTTCACAGAAACAAATATCCCTCAACCTCCTGCTTTTCTTCTTCTATTTTTTTTAACCCATTTAGATAAACAGCCTGTGCCACGGCCCTGCTGACAAACAGCTTTATAAACAGCCCCTCTCCAGAGCACGGCTGTGCAGGGATTGTCTGTCCCAAAGAGCGTCCCTGCTCCCACCCTGCCAAAACCCTGAGTGATAACACACTTATCTCACCAAAAACATGCTGTATAAACACACCAATCCTTCCCCACGTCCGTCTGGACGCACACTCCAGAGCTGAGAAGCCTGTAGATCCCTCCTTAAGGACTGTTCCTGTCCCCTTGCTGCCCCAACAACTTTTCCTTTCCTACAGTACAACACCATCCTGAGTGACATGGACAAAATCTACTCCACGGCCAAGGTGTGCCTGTCCAATGGCACCTGCTGGGATCTGGAGCCAGGTATGGTCCCTGTCCCCTTGATCCTGCCAGCTGCTGAGCGCCCCATGGCCACGACTTTGTCCTGGTCCCCACACCCTTAGTGGCTTGGGGTTGGCATGTGCCACTCATGTTAATCAGGACTGTCCCAGTGTGAGGATGGGCACTTGGGTCTGGCGTGGCAGTGGTGGCACCCCTGCAGAGCTGTGGCATGTGCCTCCCTCTCTGGCTGCTTTCTTATCTTCTGCTTGTCCCCTTTGTCCCAGACCTCTCGGACATCATGGCCACCTCCCGCAACTACAAGAAGCTGCTGTACGCCTGGGAGGGGTGGCACAACGCTGCGGGGAACCCGCTGCGCCCCAAGTATGAGGAGTTTGTGAAGTTGAGCAATGAAGCCTACTCGATGGATGGTACAAACCCAGGGGATCCCCAGCCAGGGGCTGGTCAGGGACCTGGGGTGGAAATCAGGACTGGGACATTGGGATGTCCTGCTGCTCTCCCCACCCCACATGCAGCCAGGCATCCAACTGGTATTTCCCAAGCACCAGCACTTTGGGGAAGGGGGAAAAATCCTGCTGCTAGTCCCTGGTCCCACCTTTTGGGAATGGGTAGTGGGGGCAGCCTTCGGGGTCTGGAGACAGAGGTCTTCCCTGTATCCCTGGTAGGATTCAATGACACAGGCAGCTACTGGCGTTCCTGGTATGACTCAGACACCTTTGAGGAGGACCTGGAGCGCATCTACAAACAGCTGGAGCCGCTCTACCTCAACCTGCACGCCTTCGTCCGGAGGAAGCTGTATGATCACTATGGGCCCAAATACATCAACCTCAGGGGTCCCATCCCTGCTCACCTCCTGGGTAAGAGATGGGACTCCCCCAGCCTGTGCCCAGGGGTGCTGGTGGTGTCAGAGGGGCACACACAAGGCCAGAGAGGTCCCAGTTATCGCTGTGTTTCTTTTCTGATCTGCCATCAGCTCTACTCCAGCTATTTTCTCTTCTCAGGGAACATGTGGGCTCAGCAGTGGAACAACATCTATGACCTGATGATCCCCTACCCTGATAAGCCCAACCTTGATGTCACGGGCACCATGGTGCAGCAGGTGATGGGCTGAGGGACTCATTGGGGGGACCAGGGAGAAAAAGCTGGAGATATTACCAAGGCTGGCCCATGACACTGACCCCATGGCAGTCATTTCTCATACTTGTATAGGAGACAGCAGAAAATCCATGTCTGGGAGGGGAAGGGACAAAGAAATGCTCTTACTCCATCTCTGGCAATGGCCAAAGAGGCAGCAGGTGGACAAAAGTGGGCAGTGCACTGGGACTGCTGCCAGTCCCCAGGCTGGGGGCTGCGTTGCTGCGCTCACACCATCACACAGCTCCAAGTATTTCTTGGCTATCAGTCCTGCTCCTTTCTCCTTCCCCTGCTGAGCTCCAGCACCATTGCTCAGTGCTTTTTAGGGATGTTCACACCAGTTCTGGAGCTAGGCCTCCCCATCACAGAGAGAGGGGCAGGACTTCAGTCCCTGGGAGCAACTCACCTCCTCCCCACAGTCCTGGGGGAGCATTGGAGGCAATGCCAGGGCACAGGCAGCCCCTTCCTCAGCCATAACCCACTGCCTGCTGCCCACCAGGGCTGGAATGCCACCCACATGTTCCGGGTCTCGGAGGAGTTCTTCACCTCCCTGGGGCTTCTGGAGATGCCCCCTGAATTCTGGGAGAAGTCCATGCTGGAAAAGCCGACAGATGGGCGGGAGGTGGTGTGCCATGCCTCGGCCTGGGACTTCTACAACCGCAAGGACTTCAGGTCTGTGGGGACGTGCAGGGACCCAGGGCTACAGGGCAAGACCCTCCCCTACTGCCCCTGGTGATCACCCTTTTGGGTACCTCAGCCAGGCCATGCAGCCCAATATGGCACTTTCTGAGGCGAGGTCTGGAGTGACAATGCTGCCCTGCCTTCCCCTCCACTTTCCCTTACCCTGTGGGGTGTTGCCACCCTCTCTGGGAGTCCTTCCCATCAAGGGGGTGCACAAGCAGCCAGGGTCCCTCACTCAGCTCAGGCAATGCTGTTTTCACACGGCAGGATCAAGCAGTGCACATCGGTGACCATGGAGCAGCTGTTCACAGTGCACCATGAGATGGGCCACATCCAGTACTACCTGCAGTACAAGGACCAGCCCGTGTCCTTCCGCAGCGGGGCCAATCCTGGCTTCCACGAGGCCATCGGCGATGTCCTGTCCCTGTCTGTCTCCACCCCCAGCCACCTCAAGAAAATCGGTCTCCTCAGCAGTGCTACTGAGGATGAAGGTATGGCAGCCACCCTGGGGAGCTGGGTGTCCTGGAGGGCTCTGGGAAGGCTTTGGGACATGCCAAGGTGGGTTGCAGTCTGGCAGTAGAGCCCAAAGCTGCCACAACCCCTTCTCATCTCCATGGGTCCACACGCAACCCTCTCTTGTCTCCACGGGTCCAAGCAGAGCCCTCCTTGGCTCCATCCCCTTCACCCCTGAGGCAGGAGGGATGCTCTGCAGAGCCTGTCTGTGCTTTTCCCTTCACCAACAGAGCCCAAACTGGAAAACATTTTTGTGCTTGATTGGCTTTGACCTTTCCAGCATTCCTCCCTCCCTCCCTCCCTAGACATGAAGCATCCACCACTGGGGCTCCCAGCGTGGCTCTGTGGCGGTGGCACCAAGCGCTGACATGCACAGTCACAAGGGCGGTCAGCAGGTGACGTGTCTGGCTGCCAGCCGGCACGGCAGGGCAGCACTTGGCCCTGCAGGCACTGCCCAGCTTGTCAAGAGCCTCAGCCTCCCACCCGACATCCCTCAGCCGGCACATCAAAGCAGATGGCGGCACAGGAAACTGAGCACTCCCAGACCTGCCCCAGGCGGCTGCTTGGCGGAGGAGGGACAGTCCTGGGATCCTCCTGCCATGTCATTAAATACGTTTTATGACAAGAAAGACATCACAGCAGCCAAGAGCATTGGGCCAGTGCTGCATAAACACACTAAGCAGATGGTCTCTGCCTCAAGCCATTGCTACCCGACTTGCCAGCCTTTGGCAGCCAGGCCACCATAGTGATGGCAGCCAATAGCCCATCAGGGCAGTGCTGCCAACCCCTCCATGACCCCACATCTTCAGCTGGGTCTCCAGCAGATCTTCCTCCAAACTTCCTTCTCTGGGTTTCCCTGAGGGGACAAACAGATGTCACCGTCCCCTGTGCTCCTCATGATATGGTGGTCACTGTCCTAGAGTTCACTCTGGTTCTGGGTCTAAACCATCAGAACCTTTGCAGTGGTGTGGCTGCAGATCAAACTCCCCCAAAACCCCTCATCTTGAGCCCCAGGCAATGTTGCACTCACCAAAGACCTTTTAACTCTGAGACCTGGGCTAAGGGCAAGGGGACACCACACTTGTCACTATCATTGTCCCCACTCAGTAAAAGGCACGTGTTGTCTGAGGTAATAACTGTATCTACAGAAGCCTCCTGCATCCTAGACAGCCTTCTCTAGGAGCAAGGTTACGTGGTGAAATGCTATCCCAATTTCTCATCCAGATCTGCCCACCCTCTTGCCCATTAAAATTCTGGTGCCTCCAGAATTTTAGTGGTGTCTGTGCAGACTCCTTTCCAGCCTGGTTCAGGCTCTGTTTCATGCAGAGAGCAACATCAACTACCTGCTGAAGATGGCCCTGGAGAAGATTGCCTTCCTGCCCTTTGGCTACCTCATCGACCAGTGGCGCTGGAACGTGTTCAGTGGCCGCACGCCGCCAAGCCGCTACAACTACGACTGGTGGTATCTGAGGTAAGGGACAGTCACCAAGGGTGGATGGGGGTGTGGAAGCTGGGGATGTGCAAGGAAGGGAGGCAGGAAAGAGGAAAGGAAAGAAAAAGCATAAAAGTAGCCATGGAGATGGTGGGAGAACAATGGAGAGATGGATGGGTGAGTAGGATGGAAGGATAGGTGAGTGGATGGATGGATGGATGGATGGATGGATGGATGGATGGATGGATATTCATGGAATCATGTTCTAATTGTGCAGATTTCTTCAGTACTGTGCCAAGCCTTCCCATTCTTTGACTGGATTCTTCTGATCCCTTATTATTCCCATGCTCATGCTGTTGTTCTCTGTTGTCCACAGAACCAAATATCAGGGTATCTGTGCTCCAGTTTCAAGGAATGAAAGCAACTTTGACCCTGGAGCAAAGTACCACATCCCGGGGAACACTCCTTACATCAGGTAGAGGAAGTGTTGGCAAGGGGACCAAGGTTTGCCATGCAGTGGGTGGGGGATCACCTCTGTGGGCAGGACTCTGTGAGCTCCTGCTCAAGACATAGAGATCTCCCAACACTTGGGACCACAAATGGTGGGATGGAGCTCTTGGACTTGTCTGCTTCCCCTTGTCCCCAGTTCTGACTTTCATGGGCTTCCTTGGCAGGTACTTTGTCAGCTTCATCCTCCAGTTCCAGTTTCACAAGGCCCTGTGCCAGGCAGCCAACCACAACGGTTCTCTGCACACCTGTGACATCTACAAGTCCAAAGAGGCTGGAGCCAAACTCAGGTGGGGACAGAGGAGGGTCAGGAACATCACCATGGGAAGATGGGTGTATGGAGGCTGATGAAGGAAGGAAGGAAGGAAGGAAGGAAGGAAGGAAGGAAGGAAGGAAGGAAGGAAAAGTGAGCTGGAGAAATAGCTTTGCAGATGGATGGAAGGAAGCACATGGAAGCATGGAAGCACTGGGGTCCGCCTAGTGGTCCTCACTGGAGTATTGCTATTGTCCCAGTCACCAGCTCCCACCCAGACAAGAGGTCACTAAAGCACAGTTGGCTCCTGTTGATTCCCTGGGTGTTAAATGCATGAGTGTGTGACAGGGAGTCCTCAGTTCCCACATGCAGGACAGGCGGTGGCTTCCAAGGCAGGTTTGTGCCCCACTCAGGAACAGCATATTCAACTCTTAACATGCTGAGATACTATCCTGCTTCTCTCCCATCCATCCCCTGGCCTCATGCTGCCTCTTGCTGTTCTGCTCCTCCACAGGGAAGTGTTGAAAGCTGGGTCCTCAAAGTCGTGGCAGGATATCCTCTTGAATCTCACTAGCACGAGTCAGATGGATGCTGGTCCTCTTCTGGAGTATTTCAGCCCTGTCACCAAGTGGCTTCAGGAGCAGAACAGCAAGACCAATGAGGAGCTGGGCTGGCCTGAGTCTGACTGGCATCCCCCTGTCCCTGAAGGCTATCCTGAAGACATTGGTAAGGCTGCAGCTCCATCCCAGGTCTGGGGAGGGTCAGGAAGAGGTGCCCCAAGGGACATCATTAATCCACAGGCAGAAGCAGAGAGAGGTCTCTGCTGTGAGTGGGGTGGTCCCCATACAAGGAAAGAGAAATACCCAGCTTCAGTGAAGTCCCACGGGGTGTTGCTTCCCAGGAGGCAGGTGCCATTGCCTGAAGCTGTGTAGTGATGTCATCAGTCATGTTGTGAAGCTTCTCTTCTCAGTTGTATCATTTGTGCTCACGTGGGAGAGTCTAGGGCATGCAACTTCTCCTGTTATCTGGTCCTCTGCCCAATGGGACACCCCAGCAGAGCACGTCTTCCACCATTTCTTAGCTCAACCTGCTCCCAAGTTGTGGCATCCTTCAATGGACCTGCAGTTCTGGGAAAAGCTCAACAATGGCTTCTCTGTGAGATAGTGCTCTTGCAACTCTCCTGACCTTTCTCATCTCTTCCCCCATTTATTTCCTCCTCTAGACAAAATAGCAGACGAGGCACAAGCTAAAGAGTTCTTGTCCGAGTACAACAGGACAGCTGAGGAAGTGTGGAACGCCTACACTGAGGCATCCTGGGCCTACAACACCAACATCACCGACCACAACAAGGAGATCATGGTATGGGAATGACCCTGGGGCTGTGCAGGGAGACCCAACAGCCAGGGAAGGCAGCTGGTAGCCAGGGCACATTTCACAGAATCTCTGAAAACCAGGGCAGCCTCTGCCCCTTGTAAAGGGATGAGGTTCTCAGCCAGGAAGTGCATTTTCCTTGAAAACCCTCATCATCCAATGAGGTACCCACAAAGGCAGCTGTGGGGAGGGTGTCAGTCGTGGGATGCCAGGTGGTGTTTCTACTAGTGGCCTGTGCCTTCTTCCTGAAGTAACTCTCCTTCTCTCATTGTAGCTGGAGAAGAACTTGGCCATGTCCAAGCACACCCTGGAGTACGGCATGAAGGCCAGGCAGTTTGACACCTCTGATTTCCAGGACCAAAGTGTCACCCGCATCCTCAAGAAGCTGAGTGTCATTGAGAGGGCAGCCCTACCTGAGAATGAGCTGAAGGAGGTGAGTGGCAAGGGGACAGAGCAAGAGAGGGTGTCCTTTGCCATCATCCTGTGGGAAGACACAAGTTTCTCTCAAAATTTAAGAAATGCCACTGGGCAGCCACCATCTGTCTTTAAAAAGGTGATAGCTTGGTACCTTCTACACAAAGCCAAAATCCTGTCTTCAGTTTCCCACCCAAAGGTTGCCCATCCCAGGCTGCAGTGGGGCCTGGATGTTTGGGTGACAATGGCACACAGCTTGTTGGCCCCAGGCCCTCTTGTATTGACTCCGTGTTGTGTCCCTTGGGGTCGCCCTGATCTTGGAAGGGACCAGAGTAAAACATACAAAAACCTTGATGGGCTGGGACATCCTCCAATATCAGGAGCAAGGATAACCAGTTTTCATACTCTGATTTCCTTTGCAGTATAACACCCTCCTCTCAGATATGGAGACCACGTACAGCGTGGCCAAGGTCTGCAGAGAGGACAAAACCTGTCACCCACTGGATCCTGGTAAGATCTAGCAGGGTGTCCTGCAGGGCATCGGCACTGGCCCAGAAGGGAGAGATTTTTTTTTTCATTAGGGCATGAAGAAAGGCAATGAAGGGTTCTCTCACCTTCTTTGTGGTGGCCCCTGAGCAACACATTGTGTACAGAACCATTGCACCTGTTCAGCCCATCCAACAGCATCACAGTGGCTTCATTTGCTCTCTATTAGACCTCACAGACATCATGGCCACCTCTCGGGACTATGATGAGCTCCTCTTCGCCTGGAAGGGCTGGCGGGATGCTTCTGGGAAGAAGATGAGGAACAGCTACAAGCGATACGTGGAACTGAGCAACAAGGCAGCCGTGCTCAATGGTCAGTGCCCTGTCCCCTAGAGCCCACCATGGCTCTACCCCGCTCTGAGCAGGGGATTGGGCCCTTCATCCATCTGAGGGTCAAAATCCTAAGGGTGTGGAGGTCTCACTAACTCCCAGGAGATCTACTCTCTCACAGTTATGGAGGGACCTGGGGTGTCTGAACAGCACGGCAGAGTCTTGCCCAAGGACAGTGTCTGACAGCTTCTGCTCTTGCCCTGCCACAGGCTACAAAGACAATGGGGCCTACTGGAGATCCCTGTATGAGACACCCACCTTTGAGGAAGATCTGGAGAGGCTGTATCTGCAGTTGCAGCCCCTGTACCTCAACCTACACGCTTATGTACGCCGAGCCCTCTACAAAAAGTATGGTGCAAAGCACGTAAACCTGAAGGGTCCCATCCCTGCCCATCTGCTAGGTAAGGGCTCTGCTTGAGCTAAGCTGTGTCTCCC
Source organism: Sinosuthora webbiana (assembly GCA_013397395.1). NCBI lineage: Eukaryota > Metazoa > Chordata > Aves > Passeriformes > Sylviidae > Sinosuthora > Sinosuthora webbiana. Next base: position 208,242 of record VXBN01002265.1, read on the forward strand.
ACCAGGTGTGGCTGTCTCTGTGCCCTGCCAAGAGTTAAGACTGGACTCTGTTCAGCTCTGGCTGAAGGGAAAATGTGCCCTGGGATGGGTCTGTAGAGGCCAGTCTGCCCCAGGGAAGGGCAGCACACTCAGCGTTATTTGACCTCTTGTGCATGGATGGGCTCCTGCCTACATTGCCCGTATGCAGACAAGGCAGGGACCAGTCAGGGTGATCTACCTGTGCAGGAAGAGGGAGTAACTCTCCTCTCCCTGTGTCCCTCCTGACATGTGCCATCCTTCTGTGCTTCCTAGGCAACATGTGGGCTCAGTCATGGTCCAACATTTTCGACCTGGTGATACCTTTCCCAAATGCCACCAAGGTGGATGCCACCCCAGCCATGAAACAACAGGTCAGTGCTTTTCCAGGCTGCTCTAGGGAAGCCCCTTGGGACCCAGGAACCTTTGGCTGTTGCCACCACCCATGTTGCCTAACGTTTCCAAAAAAATCCATACCTCATCTGTGTTCTCCCTACCTTTATATGCCAAGACCTGGATCCAGGTCTAGCTGACTCCAGGAGATCCCCCTGCCCAGAACAAGGCTCCCCCTGTCCTCCCATCATTCCACAGCCCCCAGCACCCCCACTGCCCCTCACCAGGTCTCTGCTCTTTCCCCAGGGCTGGACACCCAAGAAAATGTTTGAAGAGTCGGACCGTTTCTTCACCTCTCTGGGCCTCATCCCAATGCCACAGGAGTTCTGGGACAAATCCATGATTGAGAAGCCATCGGATGGGCGGGAGGTGGTGTGTCATGCCTCAGCCTGGGATTTCTACAACCGCAAGGACTTCAGGTGCCCATGGGGAGCAGGTGGTGGGCACTGCTGATGTGGTGCTGGGGCAGAAAGCGTTTTGTAGGGTAAGGGCATGAGGGCTGATGCCACCACAGTGTATCTTGCTCTGTGGCTGTGGCACACCCCAACTATGGCACTTCCCTTGGTACCCAAGATGCTGGCAGGAGAACCCATGGTGGATGGAGGGCAATCCATGCCTGTCCTGCCCTGTCCTGGAGAATGGAAAAGCTGATGAACAGGGGCGGGATCGGCAGGAGATGCAGGAGGAGGAAGAGACCAACCCAGTGGAACAGGGCCAGCCTGGCCTGGCATCAGATGTGGGGAGGGGGCACATAGAAAGGAAAAATAGCTCAAGGGGATGTGATGGTCCCCAGAGGTTTTCATGCCACCACTGCCCTCCGTTCTCCCCCAACCCTTGTGTCCCGGCCCAGGATCAAGCAGTGCACCGTGGTGAACATGGACGACCTCATCACAGTGCACCACGAGATGGGCCACGTCCAGTACTTCCTGCAGTACAAGGACCAGCCTATCTCCTTCCGTGACGGGGCCAACCCTGGCTTCCATGAGGCTGTTGGGGATGTCATGGCCTTGTCTGTCTCCACCCCCAAACACCTGCATAGCATCAATCTGCTGGACCAAGTCATGGAAAACGAAGGTGAGCTGGAGGGCCACATAGCAAATTTGGGGATGCTGATGGGAATAGCTGGAAATGCAGATGGTCAGGAGGGGCTGGGCATGGGTGAAGGGCTCAGGGATATATATGGTGGCTTTGCATGCATGGTGGGGACAGGATGTGTTGGGGACGCCCGGTTCTGGGGCAGAATGATCCACAGAGGGAGGAGAGGTGGATACAGCACTGTCTTGCTCACATCTTCACGCCCTGGGCAGAAAGTGATATTAACTACCTGATGAGCATTGCCCTGGACAAAATCGCCTTCCTGCCCTTCGGGTACCTCATGGACCAGTGGCGCTGGAAGGTGTTTGATGGGCGGATCAAGGAGGATGAGTACAACAAGGAGTGGTGGAACCTCAGGTAGGATTGAATTCAGACCCATCTGGGCCTTGGCCATCATCCTGCTGGGTGTTTTCTCCTTGTGGTCCAGTAGACTGCAATGGGAATGATGAGATACACAACCCCTCCCTCTGTCCTCACACCCCAGGCTGGCCTGACTTTCCCTTTCTCACCCAGGATGAAGTACCAGGGCTTGTGCCCACCAGCACTGAGGTCTGAAGATGATTTTGACCCTGGAGCAAAGTTTCACATCCCTGCCAACGTCCCTTACATTAGGTGAGCCAGCAGGGCTGGGGCACAAGGGACACCACTTGGATAAAGAAGCAGGATCCCCAGGTCAGATGCCAGTGATGACACCTTTTTCCATGGCTGGTGGTACCATCCTGCATGGGCAGGGCATCTCCAGAGACCTGGACAGAGCTTCAGAGAAGTCTGGATTTAGGGGAATTTCTCCCTGTCCAAGGAAGATGAGCTCATCCACTCTGGCAAAAGTATAACACATTGTGGGAGAAATGGCCTCAGCAGGTTGAGCTGAGCTGAAGCAGGTCTATCTCCAAAGCCAGTGATGCTCCTCCGGACTGGGAGGGTGCAACCAGAGAATGAGGGGAGCCACATCCTCTCTTGCACAGGCATTCGTAGGGTCCATTCCCATCTCTTCATCCCTCTCCACCAGGTACTTTGTCAGCTTTGTGATCCAGTTCCAGTTCCACCAGGCACTCTGTGATGCAGCCGGGCACACGGGTCCCCTGCACACCTGTGACATCTACCAGTCCCGGGAGGCTGGGAGGATCTTGGGGTAGGTGTGTGGGCAGGCTAAAGCCAAGGCATCTATTTCCCCGAATACCTTAAAGCCAGCCCAGCAAGACAGGAGGCAACACAGCCCCTGGTCATCTCTCCCATCCCATCCCATCCCTGGGGCAGGGACACCTGGGCCTGGGCGCTGGGGCTGTGATTGCAAAAGCAGCCACTAGATGGTAGCTAGGCCCCTGGCAGGGGGGAAGGCTCCCTCCTCCTCCTCCTCCGCCTCCTCCGCCTCCGCCTCCTCCTCCTCCTCCTCCTCCCAGCCCCCAGTTCCTTAGGGAAAACAACCCCCTTGCTTCAGGAAAAGCACCTGCAAAGTTAACCCTTTCACCCGGGGACTGCTCTGCATCAGGGTGGATTCACTGGAGGGTTTTAATGCATGAAAAACCCTCTTCCCGCCAAGATAAATGTCCTTCCCTGCCCTCCAGGCTGGCAGCCCCGTGGTTCTGGGGGTTCAGACTGTACCCAGGGATGCTGATACCAAGAGCCCCAAGGGAAAGGGAGGGGCTGGCAGCCAAGAGGGTGATGGGGAACACACTGGAGCTGATTTCTCCTGCCACAGGGATGCCCTGAAGCTGGGTTTCAGCAAGCCGTGGCCCGAAGCCATGCAGCTCATCACAGGGCAGCCCAACATGTCAGCAGAGGCCCTGATGAGCTACTTCAAGCCACTCATGACGTGGCTGGAGAAAGAGAATGTGAAGAACGGGGAGGTCCTGGGCTGGCCTGAGTACAGCTGGACTCCATACACAGGTATGCAGGGCTTAGCCAAGCACAGCAGGTCCATGGCTGGCCAGGGCTCAGCCCTCACCGGGATCACAATGAAATGGAACTCTCCTGGTGCCCCTTGGCCATCCCAAAAAGCACAGGGTGTTTGGATGCTTCTCGTGGAGCTGAGGCCAAAGGGCATCGAAGAGACCAGCAAGGGTGATCCCACATACCACAGCCCAGGGCCCCCAGCAGCAACCATGTCTCTCATTTCTCTCTTTTCCAGCCACTCCAGCCCAGGATGACTCCGGCAAAACTGATTTCCTGGGAATGTCCCTGACCAAAAGTCAAGCCACTGCAGGCAGCTGGGTCCTGCTTGCCCTGGCACTCATCTTCCTGATCACCACCATCTTCTTTGGTGTCAAGTTCTTCTCAGTCAGGAGAAAGGCCTTCAAATCCAGCTCAGAAATGGAACTGAAATAAGGCAGCCACCAGCAGGGCAACCACAGACAGGGTGCAAGCATGGGCACTTGGCCACGTTGGCAGCCATGCCATGGGCACACTTGCCAAGGAAGCCGTGGGTTTCCACAACCCAGGATTCCTCTCTCCTATCAGGTCAGACATTCCTTTCCACTATGCAAGAGCCAGGGCAGAGAAGAGCTATTTATTTGTCAATGTCTGAATCAGGGGAAAGAGAAGTTCAGGCTCCGGCAGGCACGGAGCCGTCACAAGCTGCCCCTGTGCCCAGGGCTGGAGCTGGTCCAGCCTGGCCACCCACCAGCCAATTCTGATCTGTGGGCAAAGCCACGGAGACTTGAGTGACAGAGGGCAGTTTGGGGAGGGATGGAGCACATCCTGGTTTGCCTGCTGCCAGGCTGTTTGCTTGCATGGATGAAAAATAAACCTATGTCTTGTCACCCTTTGAGCAGCAGCTCAGCTTCTCCTTGCATGTGGGCTGGGGGCTCTCAAGCAGGAGAGCTGCCACCCCAACCCAGTGTGAACAGAAATCCCTGGGGACCAGCCTGGCTTTGGGGAAACATAACTGCAGCACCCATCTTCCCCCGTCCCCATGTGAAAGATCAGCATCCCTTTGCAGCATCTCCATCCTCCCCTGAACCGCAGCTCCCGTCAGAGATGACAGCCCGTGGGTTCACAGCGCAGCACGTGCCTAAGGGAGGGGCTGAATCGGGGCCAGGAATCCCCAAAGTCCAGACATGAACTCTTTAAAGGGCTGGGGGGTCACCAAGCCCAGGCTGGGACACGGCTGGAGCTCACGACGGCTGTGACTCCAGCACTCAATGACACATTTACGTAAGAGCCGGGGAGAGGGGTCCAAGGTCAGCGATCGCCTCCTGCCCTCCAGCTCCTGATTATCTTGGGATCAGCCGTGCTTGAGGCCCCCCCGTCCACCCCCCCCTCCCCGTCCTCCCCGTCCCCGGGCTCGTCTTTCTTCTGCTTCTGTAAATAAAACTTCGTATTTGTTCTGCGGTGATTAGGTGCAAAACTAATCCCAGGCTGGGGATTATTGCAGCCTTAAAGAGCTGTGATCTGCTGCAGCCCGAAGCAGCAGGGGAAATGAGGGGATCTGGATGATCCACCCGCCCCTCTCCCATCCGATGGCCTCTGCCCTCGGTCATGTCGTGCTCCGGGAAGCTGAGGCTTGGGAGCGGCTTATGGCACCTGGCAGACGAGCAGAAGGCAGGTGTCTGCCCGCCCACGCTCGGGTGTTTGTTTGCTTTCCATCCTCCTCCAGCACAGGACGCCCACGAGGAGGTGGCACCCGGACCGCTCCTCTTTCTGCCGCGGTCCCCAGACCCCGGCGCTCACACGGTGTCCTTCCCTGGCCACATCCTGGTGCATCTGCTTTATATCCCGGCACACCGGGCTCCCTCCTCGCCCCCCTTCCCGGCAGTGCGCTGCTCACGGAGCAGAGACCTGGCACGGTGAGAGCTGAGTTGGAAGCCAAGTGTATTTTCAGCCTGGGAAGGCAGGCTGGTGCAGGTGTGCTCCATCCAGCTCAGTGCCTCAGTGGTAATTTTGAGCTTCTTGGCTCCTTTTTGCCCCATTAGTGGAGGAAAAGAGGTCTCCAAGATCATCAAGATCCTGCAAGTTTCATGAAAATTGCTTTTTGGAGAAGAGGATTTAAAAAAATAAAAAAAAATGAAAAAGAGCCACACTGAACGCTGTCACTCAGGGACTGCAACACACACTCAGCCTTAGCTAGACATCAGAGAAGCCACAGAGGAGCTGAGTTTGTCCTACCAGGGACACGAGGGTGGATGATGGGTGCACTGGGCTGTGTCCAGGGGCAGACAGACAACCCAGGCCCACCAGCCATGCGGGAGACAGAGGCAGGCAGCAGGCTCCTTCAGCACAGGTCCAAGCTCTGGGCAGCAGGTGGGATTGGACACCAGCCAGCCTTCCACATGGGGCCAAGGTCCACACAGCAGATGGGATGGGGTTGGACACCAAGCTACCTTCAACACAGGTGCAAAGTCCACCCAGGAGATGGGGCTGGACACAAGGTTATGCCCAGTCCTGCCCAGGGGGAGGCTGAAGGTCCCCCCTTGACCTCAGTTGGAGCTTCTTGGCTGAGATGGGGGGTCTGGGTGAAACTTTTGAGGGCAGCAAGGGCTGGCTGGCACCCCGAGGGCTCTGCCAAGCCAGCAGCAGTGTTTTACAAGATAGCTTTAAACCGAGGATGATTTCCCTTCCCTGTTGTGATAACATCTGGAGAGATTTTGCTGCCTTCTGGCTTCTGCATCATGCTTGCAGCTGAAATTAGGAGGCTCAGCGAAATCACTCCCTAAGGAGAAAAAAGAAACGTAAAAGCAGAAAAAAGGAGGAGATTCCCCCTCAATTCACAGAACTCCTAGAGGGGAGCTCAGGAAGCTGTGGGTACAGAGGCTTGGGGGGCTGCTTTGCACCCTCCTGCCTGTACATGGAGCTTCCAGAGAGATTTACTTTAAATCACATGGATGCAAAGCAAGAAACACTCTGGCTTCCCTTCACCAGCACAAGGACCCTTTGGGCATCAGAGAAACCCATTTTTCAGTTTTTTAGGTCCATTATCCCCCACAGGGAGGTGGCTGGGGATTCCCACACCCCATGGCCCCTTGGTGCTGGTGGGGCCTGGCCAAGCCAGGTCTATTCTTAGCCGACGGGTGGCCGGGCAGGAGCAGAGAGGGTGCACAGGGCTGCGTTCCTCACATTCCCCTTCCCCGGGGACAAGGAGTGCCTGGAAATACACAGCCACAGCTTGGCAGCAGCTGGGGGCCATCAGAAGGGGCCACCGTGGGCAGAGGAGAGGGATGAGGTGGTGTTGTGGGGGGTCTCAGGGGACAGGAGAACTGTGGATGTAGTGAGCTGTGGGAGGCACTGGGAAAGCTCCATCCCTGCAGCTCCCTGTCCTTGGCTTCAGCCCCTGCGAGCTCTGGTCAGCACCATCCTTCCCTCCCCGCTGTTCAAGCAGGGCTGAGGGGCATAAAGGTGAATTTGGGGGTGAGGGGCAAGACCCCATATTTCCCCCCTGCCCCCGAGCAAGTTCAGACTCTTCCCAGCCCCATGGCTTAGCTGGAATTCTCTGCCAGGGGGGACAGGGCCAGATCCAAAAAACCAAATGACACCTCTACCCTCCCGATGTCCATCCTTGATGGGGGGTGTCATCCACACCTGTGTCTGGATGCACTGGGCACCCAGCGGGGCCCCATCCTCACCAGGGGATGCATCCAGGGCTGCCAGCTGGGCTGACTGCCTCCCCAGCCCCACAGGGTCCCTACCCTGCATGGGCAACATCGCCCTGTCTCGGGGTGCCTCAGCAGCAGGACCCCAAAGCAGGCTCTGCCCCTGTCCCACTGCTGGTGGGGAGCTGTCCCCACCCCTCGAGGCTCCCCCCTGAGCTGACACTGTCCCACTGAGCTGACAGGGAGACAATTGTCCCACACCAAAAGTGCTGGAAACTTGGCACTTGGCTCCCATTCCCCCTTGTCCAGGAGAGTTTCCAGTTAGACAGACCCGCTGCAACCGCTGCCAGCACCCCCTTCCCATGGCTGCATCCTTTCCCTGCTCTTCCTGCAGCATCACGAGTTATTGCAGCCTGCAGGCCCCATCCATCCTCCTGGCAGGTGAGTCACGAGCCTGCCCTGTGCCTCAGTTTCCCCTGCTGTGCAGTGAGGACAGGCAGGGTGCCAGGGGGATGTCATGAACTGAGCAGGCCACGTCCCAGAGCCCCTCCGTGGCTTTTCCTGCCACTTACAAGTGGGAAGTGGCTTTGTCAGGAAACAATGTCCGTGACTTGGTTTAATGTCACTGAGTCCTTTCCAGATTTGCAGTCTCCCAGGGCTGGGAAGGCCCAGGCTGATGAGGGTTCGATTTGGCTGCACATTTTACCCTTGGTTTGGGTTTTTGTTTTATACTTAACAACTACACAGTGTGGTGGTGAGAGCCTGAAAAAAATACATCAGGATTTGGAGTGGTGAGGCAGAGAAAGGAGCCAGAACAAGGAGCATCCTTCCACCTGCAAAATAAATTTACAGCCCCAGTTCCTCCCTCCCATGTCACATCCGTAGAGCATCTTCCAGAAGTAAAGGGCAAAGCAGGGGCATGAGCCATGCCAGGCAGAAGGACACCCGGGAGTGTCTGGGGACAGCCCTGATGGCTGGAAGCAGCTTTTGGGGGCCATGAAAGCCCTGCCTCTCCCTCCCCAGCTGTGTTTGCAGTGTGGCTCTAATTACAGAAATATGGAGAAATGTCGCGTCTCGGTTGGCAAACATTTCTCCTGGCAAGCGCCAGCCGACAGCTGCCATGCCGGGATCCAAGTGGGCTCCCATCCCCTCCATCCCACACCTCCCACCCCAAATCCATACCCCAGTAAGGCTGCATCTCCTTTCCCAAAGTACCTGTGCCTGCCCAGGGCAGCCCCTCACTGAGTAGGTGATAATTTCCTGCACAGATTATAAATCCCTGCACTCCCAGGAGCAGGGAGGGGGAGGACACCCTTGGGAAGCACCCGGGTCTCCTTTGCCCTTGGAAACCAGGTAGTTTCCCACTGATTCCCCAGGGTGTGGGAAGGAAGGGGAAAAAAAAAAAAAAA
>VXBN01002265.1:220067-272458 GCA_013397395.1 Sinosuthora webbiana
GTTCCCCCTTCCGGCCACCGGGAGCATGGGAGCCCCGGGCCGGCTGGGCTCCAGAGCTCGGTCAGCCCTGGGGTGAGGCGGAGCGGGGCCGCGCCGTGCCGGGCCGTGCCGCGCCGCGCCGCTCCGGGGCCGGGCCGCGCTCCCCGCCGCGCCCGCGGCAAGTTCCGCTGCTCCCGGGGCGCGCAGAGCGCAGCGGAGCGATGCCGGTGCGCCGGGGCCATGTGGCCCCCCAAAACACCTACCTGGACACCATCATTCGCAAATTTGAAGGACAAAGTGAGTACTGCACCCTCCGGTCCCGCTCCGCTCCCCCCGCGGCCGGGGCGGCCCCCCAACTTCGAAGCACACTAGGGAGAGGAGGGGGGGAAGGCAGGAGGGTGTCCCCGGGGGCACGGAGGCGCCCCTGTGACCTCCCGAGGGGGAGAGGGGTGGGCGACAGCCAGGCAGTGTCCCCGCGGGTATTTATAGACAGCGCGACACAGGGGGACGAGCCATCCCAGCCTCGGTGTTTCCCCGGGGGCCGGGGACACCGCGACCCCCACAGTCCCCGGGCTGGGACGGTGTGTCCGGGCTGGCGGGGATGGGGTCCCGGCCGGCTGGACTGGGGGACAGGGGGCACCCCAGCGCAGTCGGGCTCGCTGCCTGTTTGCCTTCAACTCCGCGCTCTCGGCGGCCGCCGTCCCTGGTGAAATGTTGCCATTTGCTGTTGCTCCGAGTAATCCCTTTATATGAATATTTGGGCTGGTTTCGTGTCGAATACAGCGAAAAGTCCGTGCACATCGGGGAGCACTGGGGTTTGCGTGTGGCTGGGTGGGAGCGCGGGGGCTCCACTCCCACTCTCTGGGCACCCCAACGGGGCTGGGTCCCCCCTACAATGCTGGGGGACGGGAGGGGACCAGGGGACGGGGGTCCCCCAAAAACTGAGCTCGTGGGGCTGCTGTGGGATGCCGGGGCTGTGCACCCCGCACTGTCCCGGCTCATTTTGGGTTTTCTCTGGTGTCCAAGTTTCCCGAGTGGGCAAATTCCCCGGCGCTGCCATCCCTGCCGGATCTGCGTTGCCTGGCCTGGCAGTGACTGACGTGACCCTGGGGATGGAAAGTGAGAAAAACTGTCCCTGGTTCCTATCAGTTCCCCCTGGGAAGCGGCGGCTGGGGAGCAGCGGGGCCACGCGGCGAGGCGTGACAGCGAGGACGCAGCCAGGCCCCCTGTTCCCTGCCCGCTCCCTCCCTGCACTCTGCCAGCCATGTCGGGCACCAGCTGAGTTCTGCCGAAAGATCACCCCACGCTCCCCCGCGGCAGTTTCGTGCTGTGACAGGTGTTGGGAGACACCAAACCAGCACACCTAACGCATCTTTGCTACAGGCAGTGAGTTCTTCCATGCCCGTGGGTGCCTTCACCCCCAACACTGCAGCTCCCATGGGTGTAGCTGCTCCTGGTGAGTTCCCGTTGCAGCCAGAGGGGCCCCAACTCTTCCCTGCCAGGGCTGGTGCAGAGCCTTGGTACTGTGCGACCAAGGGAAAATCTGCAGGCGAGGGCAGGGCAGACAGCAAACTGGGGGTGAAAAAAACCCCAAGGAGATCTGGCTCTGCGGCTCCTTCCCATCCTGGTCTTGGTCACATCCCTGTGCTCAGCACAGCCTGCTCCGGCGCCCTGCCAGCCCTGTAAATCCTGTCTTGCGCCAGCCCAGCCAGGATCCAGACTGGATCCAGTCCATGGAGCTGACACTGGATGGGGAAACTGTTCATCACAGGTGGGGAGTGTGCCCCAGGAGTAGGGCTTTGGGAGAAGGTCCCCTCCTTGTGCTGTCTTCCAGCTGGCAAAGCAATTTGGATATAGAAGGATCGGGAAGAAGGAACTGGGAAACATTTGCCTGTGGTGGTTTGTGGTGTTTGCAGCATCGGCACCAGCATCAGCGCTGTGTGGGAAAGGGAAAGGTGCCGGAGTGGGAGTCCCCCACAAAGGGCCACCAAGGGGCTGTCAGAGGGTGGGATGAAGCGGGAGACTTGTGCAGCATCCCTGGGGACACTGGTTTTACTGGGAGGCATCCTGCAGATGGGGCTCTGGAGGTGCCATTGGGGAAAGCCCTGATGTGCCTAGGAGGGGTCCCCCCACCCCACTGGGTCCTGACCCTTGGTGCTGTGGCCGTGCAGAGGTTTCTCTTGCATTTGGGTAAAATTCCTGGTGAGGCTGGAGTGCAGCAGGGTTCTGGAGCATGCAAGCTGCAGATGCCATTCCTGGGTAATCCAGGAGATTAATTGGGGTCTGGGCTGGGAGGCAGCCTCCAAATGGACCCTCAGCTCAGCCTTGCCTTCAGCTACAGCCTGGAGCTGATGCCAAATGCTGAGAGAGATGGTGCTGGAGGGGACATGGCATCCACCACATAAGCATCCAGACCCCTGTCACATGCCAGCAAACCTGTCCCAGAGCCCAGCACTCCCCGATATCCTTAAAAAAAACCCAAAATCAAACCAAATCAGAGCTCACCCCAAGATAAGGATGGAAGTGGCTCTGTGTGGGCTGGATGACGTGGGCTGTGCAGCACTGCCACACACCCTGGCAAGACAGCAAGTCTGAGTCTGGCCCCAGCCCAGCCTAGGTGGCTGTAGCGCCAGGAGGGAATGGGGCGGCACCACTTCCCGCCTCAGTTTCCCCTTTCCTTCACTTGAGCACTTTACTTTTTGAGCACAGGTGTCACAAAGCCCAGCAGGGTCTGGATTTCACCTTCAGCCCAAAGGCACAATTATCCCATAGAACAATAGGAGAATCATTAATGTGATGGGTGTCACCCCTGCCTCCCATGAAGCCAAGCCTCACACTCACTCCTCTTGCCCCTTGCCTGACTTCAGTCAAATCTGAGCAAGGGTGGAGGGAAAGTCTCTGAGGTAACTCAGCTCCCTGATAAGCTGTTGAGAAGGGACAGAGGCTGCAGCTCTCCCCTCTGCCTGCAGTGCCGGTCAGGAACAGATTGCCCATTAGTCAGCAGAGAGTCCCCACATGCCAGTGGTGAGATGTCAAGGCTGCAGGGACTGGCCAATCCCGGCAAAACTGCCTCTGCTGAGAAACGCCCCTCTGGGTCCCCCTGTCCCCACAGTCACAAATTCACATGAAACTGGGGACACTTTCTCTCTCTGAAGAGCAGAGCATTACCTGGGATGGTGTGGGCAGAGGTCAGCCACTCTCCCGCAGACCTGTCACCGGTGTCCCCAGGGAGCCTGTCTCTGCACAAGCCCCACAGCGGGTGACATCAAAAATCACAAGCTCACCCGCTGCACCCGGGCTGTCCCCAATCCCTGTGGGTCCCCAGCACCCCTCTAAGCCTCCTGCTCTCCTGCCTCCCTGCAGACCGCAAGTTCCTCATTGCCAACGCGCAGATGGAGAACTGTGCCATCATCTACTGCAACGACGGCTTCTGCGAGATGTTCGGCTACTCCCGCGTGGAGGTGATGCAGCAGCCCTGCACCTGTGACTTCCTCACCGGCCCCGACACCACCAAGAGCTCCATTGCCCAGCTCACCCAGGCCCTGCTCGGCTCCGAGGAGTGCAAGCTCGAGATCCTCTACTACCGCAAAGACAGTAAGAGTCTCTTTGTGGGGTGATCCAGTGGTGGGCGGTGTGACCTGCCCTGGATCTGGGCTGTGAGAAGCCAGTGATCTGATGCTACCAGGGCATCAGGATTGCTCCCAGGCTCAGGGCTTTGCTGAGACCAAATCCGTAGTGGCTCCTGGTGTGATGGAGGCATCTCTGCTGTCATGGAGCACATTGGGACCTTGAGCAATAGAGGATGTTGCCAGATTATTTGGGAATCAGGTCATTTGTGAGCCCTTGGGGACGGCTCGGAGCTCCTGGGACGAGCTGTGTCATTGCTTGTGGGATCCCTGCACCAGGAATGAGAATCCAGTGGGAAGCCCATGGAGGAGCCAGGCTGGGACACAGGTCTTCCAGTCTGTGCTTCAAGATGAGATGAGACAGACCCCCCATCTCTGCTGAGCAGCCGACGGCCTCAGAGCTGCCTTTCCAGTGAGCAGGATGCGGCTGTGCGTGCACAGATGGAATTACGTTAAGATGAAAATGAAGCTTTGATGGAAAATACGAGTGATTAGTTCTAATACGGCAGGAAGTTAAATAAATATTTAGTGCTTGATGCTGCAAAACAGCAGTGGCCAGGGCTCCCAGGGGCAGAGAAATGCAGGTCCAGTACTCATGGGAGGTTAAAAATATGAAGTGTTTCCTTTTTTTAACCTGTGGAGCTTTCCCATTGCTTCAGATTTTATTGATGGGGGCTTGGCCTGAGCACAGGGCTACACCCCACTGCTGGCAGCTCCCAGACAGCCAGAAGAACCACTGGAAGCAAAAGGAGCCCTGGCTCCCAGCCCAGCACCCTATCTTGGGGGCTGGCACCCGGGTGTCCTGGCCTCCCTCCAGGACCCTATCTCCCGGGCTGGCATCCAGGTGCCAGCGTATCGGCCCCCAGAGTTATTCACTGGCAGCACCTCTGCGTGTTATCCCGGTGTTATCCCAGCGGGACCCGACCCTGTGTGGTGCCGGGATCAGGCCACTTGGTCGAGGCCCTTCCTGTGGGGCCAGTCCTGGGTGGAGAGGGGCCATGAGCGGTGCCAGGTCTGGGTGCAAGTCCCCCCTTCAGCAGTTGCAGGGCCTGGCTGGAGCCCAGCACAGCGCGGGAGACACACAGAGAAGAGGCACACGCCGTCCCCCTGCTCCAATCCCAGTGCCAGTGCGTGGCCGTGCACTGGCTGTGGCAAGGACAGCAAATGCAGCCCTGTTCCATTTCCTCCCTCCCTCAGGATAGTTTCCCATTCTGTCCCTGGGGACTACTTGGCTTTCGAGCCTCATCCATTGCCGTGCTCCCTGCTTTGAAGCATTCCTGCTGGGCTCACGGGATGCTCGGTGCTGTCCTCAGAGCCCTGCTCTTCCTCTAGGCCATGGGGAACTCTCATTGCAGCTCTCAGCTGCTTTCTTCTCTTTTTTATTAAAAAAGAGGAGAAAAAAATAAAAAAGCCCAGAAGCAAACCCTTCATGTCTATTTTTAAAACCCAACCCCACCAGCAGTATGCTTTCCAATTGTTTCCCCCCAGCACTCAGCCTGCGACCGCTCGGCCCATTATAAATGGGTCTTATCGGCAAAGAAAAGGCTTTTGCATTATAGGGAGCTGCTGCTTAATTAGCCGGCGGAGCTCCGAACCTGCCTGTCCTCTTTTTCATACCAGCAGCACCAATCTCCAGCCTCGACCTGCTGTTTATTACTGCGGTACTCCCGGCTCTGCAGCTCGCGGGGTTGTTTCCTCGCTTTTCTGGCTGACAGAGGCAATATCATACCCAAAACCTGCCCGCTGGAGACACCCGAGCAGGGCCAAGGAGGGAGGGATGGAAGTAGGTAGGAAGGGGCCACCCAAGGGTGTCTGGGCCAGAGGGTTCTGGGGTCAGGCAGGATGCTGAGTGATGGGGGGGGATGCGTGTCCCTGGGGACAGCCTGGCTGCTCGGTCCCCACTCGGATGCCCGTGCTGTCATCACCTAATTATAAACAGAGCCAAATGAGCCAGGAATGCCAACAGTGAGCCCAGCTCCAAAATGGAACCAAGAACCAAGTACCCCTGGGGGAAGGTGGGACCAGCCCAGCTAGGGCAGTTGTCCCTCCCTGCCACACCAGCCCCAAAAAGGCCTTGGAAAGAGGGAAGAGCCCGTTTGCAGCGCGTGTGGGCTCTAATCCCCAGCTCAAAGCTGGGAGATCAGTGAAAAGTTAATTTCCTTACAAGATGCTACACAGCTGGAACTGGCCCAGACAGGGGGGTCAGCACGAGATCAGCTCCTGCTGCAGCGAGGAGCAGCCATGGCCTCCAGCCCTGGGGACTCACTGTCCACTGTGGCCAGGGCGAGTTCAAATCCTCCAGCATCCCCTGAGGACAGCACCAAGGAGCTGGCGGAGCTGAGCTGCACCCAGGGTTGGGTTTTTCCCTCCCCAGGGATGATGTGTTTTGCAGTGAAGCCACTGGCCAGGGCTCTCAGGGTCCCCAGAGCAGAGGGTGGCCCCAGGTGCTGAGTGCCACGGTGCTAGCATGGCCCGAGCAGCAGCAGCTGGTGGCACTCGCTCCACTTAATCTGCGTGAATGTGATGCTGATGAATATGAAAGGGGAGATGTGGATGTGACAGCTGGAGCAGCTGATGGGGCAGCCCCAGCCCCTCCATCCTGTCCTCTCCTGGGCAGAGCCCACAGCTTGTCCCCTCCAGCAGCAGTTCGTGTCAGTCCCCTTGGAACTGGGATTAGGGACTGGGATCAGGCCAGCAAACTCATAACACTGGTGCAGAAGCCAGGATTTTCTCCTGGGAGGTCCAGGAGTGGGAGGGTCAGAGAGTGATTGGGGTGCCCCATGCCACACAGCATATCCCCCCAACAGGTCCCCATGGGGGCCCGAGCAAGCAGCCAGGCAGGCATGGTTTGGGAAGTGTCACTGCACCCAAAGGGGGCAGGGGCACTCATGTGACATGTCCCCTCAGTCCCCAGCCCAGGGCACATCTATGGCACTGCATAGATGTCTCCAGCAGCTGCTGCCAGGAAGCCTGGTCCCAGAGATACTGTTCTGTGGAGCCGACTCTGCCATCCTTGGCACGGCTGTGCTGCAGCTCCAGGCACCCCCATTGCCCTGGCTGTGCCCCAGAGCCACTGTGACTAGGGCAGACAGCTGGAAGAGACACATTTTTCATCCTCTGCTGCTCCACAGATGCTTTTTGCGTGGATCTGATGTCCCATGAACAAAAGGACAGGCCCAGATCATCCCCAGCACCTCCATGAATGCTGCCTGGAGCAGGCTTTTTCCTGAAGTCCCTGCTCTGGCAGAGTCCCTGATTCCCACCCCAAGCTCTCCATCCTCATCCTTAAAGACTGTTGCATCCCCAGTGGGAGGCAGCCCCATGTGCCATGGGAGCAGTGCCCTGGGATGGCCAGACAGCCCCAGAAAACACTGTCAGCACTGCAGCTTTGGCCACACAGACCCGCTCTAAGATGGACTAATTCCTGCAGCCAGTGGGATTTAGCAAGGGAAGGACTGAGGGCCTAGACTTGGCCACTCACTTTGCTTGCAGAGGAGGTTAAGATGCATTTTGCCAACCCACTGTATTGATCCAGGACCTCTTTTGGCTCCTGGGGATCAGAGCATCCTTCCACCTGCACCCAAAACCCCAGCCCTGCTAGGCTTGGATCTTTCTTGTGGCCACATTTTGGTGGGTACTCTCAGCCACCTGACACTCCTGGTTTTCCTTCTCCACTGCTGCTTCCAGCCTATAAGGCCTGGAATTTAAGAAGAAGCCTGTAAGCACATGAATGCCTGCCCTTCCTCACTGCACAGGGGAACCTCCGTCCCGCTGATGTTACTTAATAAGGTCATTTTTGCTGCCCTGGTGTCCTGGCGGGTTTCAGTCTCCTGATGCCCTGTCTGGTTGTGGGGAGAGTGGCCAGGGCAGACCCTGTGTTGCACATTCCCTCCCTGCACAGGGGGATGCAGACCTGCAGGGGCTCTCCCCAGGTCCCAAGAGTGACCAATCTCCCACTAGCTCAGGCTCTATCTCCATTTTTTTTCCATCCCACCTCAGGGATTTGCTTTAGGGCTTCCCAGAAATCTGCGCTTCCCTTTGAAGTTCTACCCAGCCCCGACACTGATGTATCCCAGGATGGGAGCACAGCTTGGTCGTCCAAGCTTCTCCCTGGGCACGCCAGCCATCCCCAGAGCACAGCCCTGTTCCCATCGCTGTCCCCGTCCCCTCCGTGCCCTTCCCAGCCCCTCTCCTCTGCTCCTTTATATAATACCACTATAGATTTAGCCACTCTGCCATGAGACCCTGCAGATTAAATCTCCTGGCTGGGGGGAGGGCAGGCCTGGGTAAGAGCTCCAAGCACAGATTAATAGCTCGCTTTTTTAATATTCATAACAATGCTGGCTTGTGTCCGGCTCTCGGAAACCCCCGTGTCCTGTTGATTAGTTTAATACTGATGATACTGACAAATGCATTAACCACCGGTGGCTGCAGGGGATAAGAGGGGCAGGGAGGGAGGGCCCCCAGCAATGACATTTTTAATGTTATTAAGTGTTGGCTTTTATCAAGGTCAGAAGACACGGTGGGTGAGAAAGCACAAACCTCCAGGCACTCACTCAGCTTGGGGGTGCTGGAAGATCAAACCCAGGAGTCTGGGGAATGAGCTGGTTTCTCCAGCCCATACAAGCCCAGCACATTGGCTGTGGGACCCTTCAAACCAGCATCTGTGTGGTACCCCACCTGCCAAGCCCTTTCTGCAGCCCCAGGCTGGGTTTCACCCCAGCTGGGCACAGGCACCCTCATGCTGGTGGCCACAGAGCACAGGCAGGTTGTGAATGCCCCCAGGGCTCCTCCAAGAGATCATTTGGTGGCTGGATAAAATTAGATGGATGGAGACAGATTAGCTGAACAGCTGAAGGAAGAGGCAGTCAGATGGATGGGGACAGTCGATCGAGGAGCAAGGATGGGAGGGCAGGGCTGAGGTCCCTCCGGGGCTGGCTCAGCCCACGGCTGCTACAGCAGGTCTGGGGTGGCTGGTTTTTGTGAAGAAGGATGGGGAAGTTCAGTGTTCAGCAGAGCCCAGGCTGGCTCACCATAGGGAAACTGAGTCAGGGCAGAGGGTGCCACGTCTCTCCCAGCTGCAGCCTCTCCACAGAGCTGGGGGTACTGCAAATCACAGCAGCACAGAGACCTCAAATCCTGGGGGGAATGCCCTGTCTTTGGGCCAGGCTTAAGGGAATCTGCTGCTCCCATCCCTGTCCCTGACACTCCCCCATTCCCTTGACACCTCCATGCTGTGCAATGTGGGTCTGAGCAAGGCACTGAGTTCCTGGGAGGCAGGGCTGTGCCTGTTGGGGCTACTTTTTTGGGGGTGATTCCCCTGGTTTTGGAGGGGAATTAACTTTTGGCCCACCCTGAATTGGCCAGGCAGTTGGACTAGATTATTACTGTAGTTCCCTCCCAACAGAAATAGTCTATTTTATTTAATTTAAGAAGGGATCAGCAAGGGGCTCACAGTGACATTGGCCAGGGCTGCTCAAGCTCAGCACCTCCCAGATTTGCAGGATCAAACCAGGCACCAGCTGCCACCCAAACCCACCCCCAGCCACCTTCCAGCTGCTCCTTATATCCCTCCAACTGGACATAACTGGGCCCAGTTTTCAGCTGTTCAGCACTGGCCACGGGATTAACCCTTTCCCATGCCACATTGGGCCTGCTAGGATCTAGCCCCACTGAGAACAGCTCAGAGCCCATCCCTCCCACTGCCAGGGAGGAACTCAGGAAGGAAACGTGAGGCAGTGAAGGAATGCAGGAGGGCAGAGCACCTGAGCCAGGATTGGGCTATCTGGATCAGAATTCCCAGTCCAGGGGGAAGCATGGAGTTGATGGCTGCCCATGCCAATGAACCATGTGTGTTCCAGGAAGTTACTAATGCTTCAAAATCACCCCTGGGGGAAAATAACTCCTCATTTTCTAACAGACCAAAGGAGAAATCATCCCTGAGAGGGCTGCCCTGAGCACAGCCCCTGCACACACTGGTGCCAGCATTGACAGTGGCAGAGCTGTGGCATCCTGGGGATGGCACCGTGTCATCCCACCAAGCCCGTGCCACCCCAGCACACCTCACTCACTCAGCACCACTGACAGGGCATCTCTTGATCTAAAGATCCCTAAAAATCCTGACAAAGGGAGGGAAAAGAGCTCGCTTCTTCCTGCTCCACACAGAGGTAACCTGCCACGTGCCATGCAGCCCCCAAACAGCTTTTTCTGCCAAAAATCCACTCCCTCCTCCCCAGCTCACACATTTAAGTGGATTCCCTCTTCCTTTGGTGAACAGTAGAAAGAGAAAGAAAGAGAGAAGGAGAAGAAGAAGAGAAGAAGGAGAAGGAGAAGAAAGAAAATCATGGCTGCTGGGGTCTTTAAACAGATTTCACCATATCCATTTCTTTCCTGTTCTTGTGCCTGTGTGTGTGTCCGTGTATGTACACATCCCTGACGTCACGGCAGATTTTGAAGTTGCCCGATGCCGGCCATCTGCTCCTGATTACGGGAGGCCCTGAGCTCCTTAAAATTATACGCAGAACGGCCGACATGCCCCTCCCGGCTGGAGCGCGGCCACGGCCGGAGCGGGAGCTCTGGGTCGGGTGGGCAGCACATCCCTGCCCGGTCTGCTAATCCCTGGTGACCAGAGCACAGGGAAAGGAGAGACCAGGGATCTGCACGGGGCAAAAACTGCCATGCTGGGAGGTGGCTTGGTTCCATGTCGGCTGGAGTGGTACCTGGGTGCTCCAGCACCTCCAGGAGTTTGAGGATAGGAGCCTGGGGATGCTCAGGGGGTTTTGCCAGAGGGACCATGACATATGGCTTGGGGCGTCCTGCTCCCACCTGTGCCAAAGCAACAGCAGACAGCTCAAGGAAGGGACTCAGTGATTATATCCTAATGTAGGGGTTTTTGGAGGATTTGGTGGGAATAAAGCTGGCAAAGGAGGTGGGAAACCACCTGCATCCTTCACTTCATGCTTTGGAAAAGACCTGAGGTGTTTTCAGTTGCCTCTAATTCCAGACTAGTGCCTGGCTGCTGCACAAGAAGAGCCACAGGGTCGAGTTGACATGCAGCAGGAAAATCCCTATGGACATATCTGGGATCCTCCTCACAGCCTCCATCACTCCCAGACCACTGAGCCAGTCCTTGTGCCCCCTTTGTGCCTCAGTTTCCCCGTGGCAGGACAAGACAAGGCAATGCCTGACCACTCTATGCCTTTAGGGAATGTCCTTGGGGACCATCACACTGATCCTACCCCATCCTGCTGCCCACATGGGCTCACCCCCATTTGCCTGCATCCAATCCCCAAAAACTGTTCGGTGATTGCAGGGCAATTAACTGCAGCATGATTAGCAGGATGCCTAATGAGGTTAAACCACTACCTGGGACTTCCTGAGTTCTTAATTACTCACTCTTTAATTGCTGCTCTCAAGTACATTAATATAAATGACTGTCTGGGACAGAAAAAAGAGATGTGATCAGTGTGATTGGGATGCTTCAGGGATATGGCCCTTTCCCAGGGCTCAGATCATGTTCCATATCCTCCACTACCCACCAGCAGGGATTGCACCCATCAAAGTGCTCAAGAACCCCACTCTTCTGCTAAAAGTGTTTGGTGCAGGGGGGAGGAGGTCAGAATCTCCTGCGCAGCCCCCCTAAGCCTGTCTCTGCTCGGCAGCGTCGTGTTTCCGCTGCCTGGTGGATGTGGTGCCTGTGAAGAACGAGGAAGGGGTGGTCATCATGTTCATCCTCAACTTCGAGGACCTGGCACAGCTCATCGCCAAGAGCACCGGGCGGAGCCTGCACCAGCGCCTGTCCAAGAGCTGGAGCAAAGGTGGGTGTGCGGGGGCGGCGGGAGAGCAGCGCTGCGCCCTCAGCCCGGGCTTTGCCCGGGGCCACCTGGGGCTGAGGGATGCGCCTGTGTCCGGGCAGGACCCTCGGGAAGAGGTTTGTGTCTGTGCACAGCCGCAGCTCTGCCTGCCCCGGGACTGGTCCAGCCAAACCCCAGCTAGACGGGCAAAGGTTGTTTGAGCCAGCTGTGCTCCCCTTGTGTCCACAGCTGCCTGCACACACGAAATCCCAGAGAGATGGGGAGCAGGGCTGGGGGCTGACCCGCTGCATGGGATGGTGCCTTTTTGCGAGGAGATCTTGCTGTGAGTGCAGCCGTGGAGTCCCGTCCCTGAACACGCCCGCATTGCCGGATCTTTTCCATATTTAACACTGGCTTGGGCTGGAGGTGCTGCTGTGGGGCAGGACCTGTGTGCGGGGTCACCAGGAGGGCCAGGGGACATTTGGTGTCACCAACAGCATGGCTGTGCTGTGGGGATGTCACTGCAGGCAAATGGCACGAGGATAGCTGCACTTTGACTGCTCAGCCTTCCCCAGCTTCAGGCTATTCCCTGCTCTCCTAGGCTCATTCCAGGGTTTTGGAGACAGTGGAAAATTCAAATTCCCTTTTTTGGGAAGACTGAATCAAAGGGAAGCTGTGGTGAGGCTCTCGAGGGGATGTGGATATTCAGGGATGCAGATGTTAGACTTGACAAAGAGCTGTAACTTCTAAATCTCCTCCTTCCATACAGCCCTCAGTGCTGGTCACCTCTGCTGGAGTCAGGGAAATAATCGCACATCTGCCTTCATGACAACATTTCCTAGAGGTGCTGTTGGGAGGGTGTGGGCAGGCCTCAAGATAAAGCTGTGGGAGCAACATGGGTCTGTCCCCCCATGGCACGTGAGGTGGCACAGCAGGACCAAGATCAGAGCCAGGGCCACATCAGGGAACAATGGGGACAACTGCCCATTGAACTGGAGTGTGTGAGTCTCAGTGCATTCCCACTCGGTGCATATCTACGTCCTGGAGCCATTCAGGTGTCTGTGTGTGGCAGCAGGTACCAGCAGGGTTTTATATGGGTTTTTATGTGCTCAGGCCAGACATGCACACAGGGGGCTCGTGCATGTGTGTGTGTGAGTGGACAGATCACTGTGCATGTGTTCATAGGTCTGTGAAGTGATGAGATTCATATTTTTGATGGATTGCTTTAGTACCAGCTACCCTCTACACATGACCTGCTGAGAAAATTCCAAATTCCAGAACCAGTGTTGCTTTGCAGCCCCACCAGCTCTCAAAATGTTTCAATATATGATGCACCCATACCCCATCCCACCCAAAGACATACCTTTGGCAGAAGGCACCCAAATCAACAGTACCTGTCACTTCCCTGCTTGTGGGATGTTGTGTTGTGCATCCCAAGGGGTGTTCCTTGGGTTTCCCACTCTGGTGACAGGGAGTGCAAAGGCCAGAGCTGCTGGTGCCAGTCCAGATGGGGCTCTGTGCACAGGTTTTCTGACTCGGTCTTTAACTGCATAGCCACAGGTGGCTGCGTTGCTGCTCGCCAGCTCATTGGTGTGCAGGCAAAGTTGGATGCTTTGCTTCTTCCAGCTGAAAAGCTGCTCTGGGCGGTGGGGATGGGTTGAGCAGAGGGAGCCCGTGTGGTGCCCCATGGGCAGGGGCATTTCTGGGCAGGCTGGGCAGGCTGGAACCCCGCCCAGGCAGCTCGGTGGTGTTTTGGGGCTGGATGAGGGAAGCTAGTCTTGCCAAAACCAAAGAGCTCCTCGATGTGCTGCTTTTTTCCAGAGGACAATGTCTTTGTGGAGCCCATGCCACATCCACATGCCCCAGGATTTAGGCCACCTTTCATGCAGTTGGGGAGCAGAGTTGGTGCTGCTGGATGCCCTTCAGGGCTGACCCAGGCCCCGAGGGTGTGAACCTAGCTGCTCACACGAACTCTGCAGTAGCAAGTGACCATGGTCTCCTCTAGGAGAGGACAAGGGACTTTGCATTGAGTGTCACAACCAAGGACATTGGGCCCTCTCCACATCTGGGCTCTTCCTCTCCTGCACCTCTCTCACAGCTCCTAGCAGCCCTGGCTGCCCTTGTCCCAGCCCCAGTCCCTGGTTAGGTGGTCTCCTGGTCCCCTGTGATGGCAAGAAGGGACCTGTGTGGTCCAAATTCCCTCACTGAAAATCCGAAACAAATCCAGGAACAAATTTACTAGCACTACTTTTCTTTCTAAATTACCATCTCTGCTGTGTGGGTTTGTTTTTTTTTTCCTTAAGTTCCACCAAGGAGATTTAGAGGCTCGATTTCCTCCGGGTCCAAATCCCTTAAGTGGCTTTAACCTCTTTAATTGGCTTAGGGGTGCTCTGCACCTTTCCTGTCTCACATCTGCAGTTGTAGGGAACTCTTCTCAAAGGAGCTTGCTGCCAGGTCAGGCTCTGCCTTGAGCACACGGCGATGTGATGGCATGGGAATAGCAAGTGCTTTGGAGGAGGAAGGGCCACACAGCACGTGCGTCCCCCAAGGCCACCCAAAATTCCTCTGCCCTGTCCTGCCCCACTCCAGCCATCACATGCAGCTAGGTCACATCTTTCTTTCTTGTGTTTTGTTTTTCTTTTTAACAAGGTGAAGGTAGGAGTTTGAAGTTTAGTCTCCCGTCCCTGCGGCGACTCAAAATCCAGCGGAAATCTCTGCCCACCAGTGAGTTTGATGGAGTAGCCATTGACTATGGAAAGGTAACCGTAGCCTTTGTCTGATATAAGCCCACAGGCCAGGTCCCAGCGCTCTCCCTGGCTGTCCCCATCCCACCCCCCTTGGCTGCTGTGGCTGGGGCCATCTCTGGCACGGGGCCGGTGCTGGGCGCTGGCCCTGCCGAGGGCTGGCAGCGAGCGCGGGGCTTTGGCGGCGTGGGCTGCAGCTCCACGGTGCTGCTCTGCACATTCCATGGCTCGTGGGGGGAGCGGGACACCTGCCAAAGTGGGGAGGAAGGTCCGGCTCCATGCTGCAAGTTGTCCAGAACTGTGGAGCTCCAGGGAGTTGTCCCCACCTCGAGGAGGGGACGTGCTGGTGGCTGTAGGAGCATGGAGCAGGTGTGCTCTGAGCAGGGACTGGCAGGCTCGTTTCCTCATGTTCTCCTGGCAGGGACCAGCAGCACAGGCAGGTCCAGCTTCTCAGCCTTCCAAAGATTGTACTTCCCATGATGGAGGGTGTTACTGTCACCAACCTTGAAAAACTGTTGGTGGGGCCTGTTTAGAGATTGCTGTTCTTGGTGGCTTCCTGACTGTCAATAGTGCTCAGGGTACCTCCAATCAAAGGGGGTTTTTTTCTGTTGTTTTCTGAAATGCTGCAGCTCGAGGCTGTGGGCAGGAGGCTTTGTCTCTGCTAAGGCATCCCCAGGTGCCAGTCTTGCTGTGCGGGGTGTATCCAGGCAGCCTGGATAAATCTGCTTCCCCAAATCATAGATGCCATGAGATGGAAGGTGTCTGTCTTCTCAGAGGTTGTGCTTATGGTAGCTTGAAGATGTGTGTAGGGTTATCAGATGCTTTGGGTACATCATTCCTATAGGCACCAGCACTGCTAAAAGCTCTGAGTACCCCCAGGCTGGAGCTGCACGGGGCACTGCAGCGTTTCAGGGCGCACACATGGAAAATGTGCATTGAGGACAACCTGATGATCCACCATTTTGCTGGAGCTTGGTCAAATGGGCACAGCCCTGCAGGTGCAGGGCCAGCCAGCAGCCAGCCTCTCCAGGCACCCATCCTAAAACCTGCCCTAAGGGCCTTAGGGATGGTGACAAGTGCCACAGTCCCTCCTGTGGGTATTACTGGCGGGGCACAGTCTCATGGGTTTCTGCTCCAGAAGGTGGTTGCTTTGCACACCCCATTGTGGAAATTAAAGTCTGGAAATTCTTCAGGTCTCCAGGGAAAAAGGTTTAGCTATGTTTAACGGTGGCTGTAGGAGAAGGAGGGCAAATATGGCCAAATTTGCAAACTCAGCAGCTCCTCCAGTGCTTCCTGGTGCAGAGCACATCCTCTCCCACGAACACCAGCACAGGGCCTGGGCACTGACCCTCAGTGGCGGCCTGAGCTCTTGCAGCAGGTGAGGGAAGGGCCGCCCCAGTGGTGGGACGTAGGGACATCTCAGAAAAACGCATGGCACAGCAGGAACCCCAGGCAAGCCTGTCCCTAGGTCTCCTCTTCTCTTGCTCTCACCTGCTTCCCAGCTGTGCAGCATCGCCTTGCAAACCTCCCCGCGGCCGCCCAGCCTCCGGCGGGAGCTGGTAGGAGGCAGGAGCTGCCAAGTCCCCAGGGACTCGGTCGCCCCACTCCAAAGCAGGTCCTGGTCCAGGCTGGAGATGACCTCAGGAGCTGCAGTGCTTCCCAGCCCTCTGCCTCTCTCTCCTCTTACCTACCCTGGGGCCCTCACCTTCCCCCCCAGCACGCGGGGACTCCTTCTAATACGACGCTTTCTCCTGGCTGTCTTAAAGCCTGGTGGTGACTCCCTGATTTTGAGGGACTTGAAGACATCGCCCAAGGAAAACTGTATGCAGTCAGAGACTGAATCCCTCCTGGAAAAGGAGCGGAGGCCAAGCCTGGAGGCCGACCCCACCCTACAACACTCGTCCCCGAAACAAGAGCCTCCCGTGCTGGGCCCACGAGGGTCGTACCCTGCGTGGGGTTTCTTTCGGTCTCGCCCTGGGGGCAGCTTCCACAGCCTCCGCAGGGTCTCCTCCTTGGACAACTTTGAGGCTGCGAGGTCTGAGTTCCAGAGAAAATTCAGGGAAAGGAGGGCAAACTCAGGTAGGGAAAACCCCGGAGCTGTCGGTTCTACTGCGGGAGTCAGAGTTCTGGCAATGGCCTCAGCACATCTCGGGGGGGAGGTCTCGGTCTCTTTTCCCTCTGCAAAGTGGAGATTACCTGGGTCTTCCCCCGAAGCCCACTGGTCTCCCTGCAATTCCCTGCACAGGCAGGTCCTGCTCTGTAGGTAGAGCCATCCATGGTTTGTGTGTGAGATGTGAGACTGTGTGAGGTTGCATTCGGCTGCCCCACACGAGGGGCACCCCCATGCCACCCCACCTTCCCTGGAGGGGGGGAAGGAGTCTGCAGGCGTGTGCAGTTTGAGCTGTGTCCATGTGTTGGAGGTGGGTGAGACACCAGCCAGGCCACTCTGAAGGGCTGGAGGGAATGATCCTTCACCATGCTGTCCACACCCAGACCTCTGGTTCTCATGAGAGTGATGATGACAAATTAGGTGGAGGTCAGGGAAGAGAAGCCTCTCAGCTGGGGATGAGAGAGATCGGTCTGTGGAATCTGGCTGTAAAAATGGGCTGGGAGTTCATGATCCTCCGATAGTCATGGACCCTCAGGAGGAGACACAATGTAGAGGGAGGGAAGGGGAGAGCAGGGAGAAGGGTGGCAGCAGGATGCTAACTGGGCACCTTCACAATGTCTTCAGACACCTCCTGCCCACACCACCACTTGGGTCAATGTCAGAGTGCAAGGGTTAGAAGGGGTAAAAAATTGAAAATACAACCCTGCCCTGCCTATAGGAGATGGAAAGGTTGGTACACACTGAGTGCAGTGCCTGGGGATCTTCCTGGAGCCCTGGGTCTGGGGACAGGCTCCCATTCATGACAACATGCTGCCAAAAGCCTGTCCATGAAATGACCACTTACACAGCTTCCTCCCTGGTCCTGCACTGGGGTGACCCAGAGGCAGGTCCCCAGGGGACATATCAGGATCCACCCCCACTACAGCTCTTCTTCTGGAGAAAGCTCTGACCTCCCTACCTGGAGCTGGGGGTGGAGGATATATCCGAGTGGGAATATCATCCAGCTCCTGGTTCAGTTTGGTGGCCAAAATCCAAGACAGCAGCTCAGGAGCTGTGTTTGTCAGGCTAAAGCAGGCAAGGGTGGAGGAGAACAACCTCCCTTGTCTGTTTTCATGGCAGTTTTGGCATCTCTCCCTGGTGAATCTCAGTGGGTTGGTCCCCAGCCCACTACAGTCATCGGGGCAGCAAAGGACACTGAGTGTCTCTGTGTTTTGGCAGCTGGTCTGAGCCCCTTGAAGGAGGTTTACTGGTGAAAGGATGAGTGATGTGTGGGAAAAACAGCCCTCTCTCAGGCATCCCAGGTTGGGCATCCCGCTTCTGAGCCAGCCTGAAGAAGTCAAGCCTTTATGGCCAAGCAGACTTCGGCACCTTTTGGTGGCACCTTGTGGTGGTCCCCAGCTCCTGGAGGTCCTACACAAGGTCAGGGCTCTGGGGATCTGTTCCTGCCCACAGCGCCCTTCTCAGTGCTCCTCTCCATCCTCTTTCAGAGGCTTCCCATGTCAAACCCAACCCCCCGAACTCCACCTCGGACTCGGACCTCATGAAGTACCGGACCATCAGCCAGATCCCCCAGTTCACACTCAACTTCGTGGAGTTCAACCTGGAGAAGCATCGCTCAGGCTCCACCACAGAGATCGAGATCATTGCTCCCCACAAGGTGATGGAGCGCACCCAGAACGTCACCGAGAAGGTCACACAGGTATGTGGGCGGTGAGATGCCACCAAGGCAGTGATGGAGTGCTGGTGTTGCTGCTGAGGGACAGTCACAAGCACTCCAGTGGCTCTGGGAGGAGAGGAGCAGAGAGGGCAGTGACACCTGGAGATTCCATCCCAGGAAATGCCAGGATCCCTGTGTTTGGTTATGCCTTCCTCTGAATGGCTAAAATTCTCGTTTTAGTCCCCTAAATGAGTATTTCTGGTAATTTGTGGCTGGGCAAACACCAGCATGACCCGCTTGTGGTGGTGGCCTTGAAGGGGACACGTGTTTTCATGTGTGTGTGTACATGTGGCTTCTTTTGGGGGAAGCTCTGGCCACTGTTCCTGCCCCCAGCGCTGGGAATGGAGCCCCTGGGGCACCGCTGGCCCCGAGGTGCCCAGCCAAGGACCCGGCCTGGTGTCAGCACGCCGAGGGCCACAGGATCCCCTGGGAGACAGCAGGTGGCACTGCGCTGTCACCAACACGTGTGGCACCGCCTGTCACTGCGGGGGACACTTGGGCACCGTCACCCAAAGGGACGCGTATGGAATTAGCACATCCCAAGGGGATAGCAGAGCACGTGAAAGATGCTCATGTATCCCACAATCCTGAGTAAGGAGCTCTTCTAGCTGTGGGGAAACTGAGGCACGGGAGAGCCTCAATGTCTGAAATACATCTAAGGGCACCTCCCACTGTTGCCAGCAGCAGCCCAGGGTAAATTTAATGAAAATGTAGCCATCTGACCCCAGAAAGCCTCCAGGCTTGGGAGTTTGCTCCATTAGAGTGAGGTGCTATGCAGGATTCTCCTTCTGTCTCGGTGGCAGTAAACCTTTAACTTCACAGGCCCCATGCAGAGGGGCTGGGCTCCTCACTTCACACATCAGGGAGCAGTTCTTAGGCTCGTTTTGCCCCTGGCTTGTCCCCGTCATTAGTCCCTCTAATCTGAGGGTGACCAGTGACCCGGGATTAGCCCCTGAACTCCCCGGTGGGACGGTGAGCAGCCTCCATGCCCCGGTCCCCATCACAAGGAACACACCAGGGATCAGTGGTCCCGCTGGGGTGACTGTCACAGTGGTGTTGGCCACTCAGTGTGGGGTCAGTAGCTTGTTGTGGAGTGATGGGATCACAGCTGGTGGGTGGTGGCTGCAGGGCCCTGCACTGCAGCCCCCACAGGGGTCAATCTTCCCTTCACTTTCAATCTCCAGATGGGATGGGATGCAATGGGATGCAATGGGACAGGACAGGATGGACCTCTCCTCCCTGCCTGTCCTCACCCCAGTGTCCCCCACACCTCCCGCCCAAGCCACAGCTCCCTGCTCTGGCTGCTAAATAATTCATGGTGAGGCAGAGACGGCGGCGAGACGCCGGCTAAAAATACCAGCGGGTGGGCAGGGAGTGGAGACAGGGGCTGCTTGGGATGGTCTGGCCCTGCAGAGAGCTGGCAGGAGGGCAGCTCACAAGTGCAATGAAGGGCTCAGGCTCAGCCTCACAGGGCTGTGGCTCTGGAACACAGCTTGGAGGCACGTGGGGATGCTGTAGGGTTGGTGACACCAGGCTGGGGTCCTGTCTGCAAGGTGGCATGTGTCCCAGTCCCCCTGTCTGTCCTGCTGGGCAGGAGGGGGCTGGGGACAGGGATGGGCGGCTGAGCTGTGTCAGTATACGTGCTGGGAGGGACACAGGGTCACTGCCAACCTGCAGCCAGCACCATGGGCCTGATCCTGCCCAGCCACTTGTGCTTGAGGCTCTCCTGGTGGTTCTGGAGTGCCCCCACCTCAGCTCAGTCCCCTTATCCCCAGCACCAGGCAAGGGACACTGGGGGACAGCTGGGAAGGTGATGGGTGCCAGGCACCACGGGGCATAAGCAATGGCCTGGGTTAGCCAGGGCCACAGGAGCCTCCCCCCTCTGTCACCCACAGCCCACACACACCCTGCTCCCTCCTCTACTCCTCCTTCTCCCTCCTGCACTCCCTCGCTGGCTGCCAGCACCCAGCACCCCACACCATGAGCCTGCGGCTGCAGCTAGGGCCAGTAAGTGCAGGAGGAGGGGGATAAAGGGAAGGGGCCCCAGGAGGATCACCACGGGCAACACTGGCACTGCCACCTTCAGGGACTCCCAGGGCCACCAGGCCACCCATCCCTTAGGGGCAGAGTGGAACGAGGCTGCAGCTGCTCCCTAGCTCTGTGTTGGCTTGGATGCTCTTCTGGGGGTTGTTTCTTTACCCTTTTCTGCCTCAGATCTTTGGGGCTGTGGTTTTTTATTCATTCCTGCCTGGAAAGCAAGAGGGCTTAACCTGTTCTTGCTTCTGCCAAAAGAGCTAGGTGCCAGGAACAGGGACAAAGGGCAGGGCAGGTGCCCCAGGATAGGGAACAGTATTTGGTGGCCTGAATTCAGGACTGGCCCCACAGAGCTGCTTCCAGCCAGGCAGAACAAGCATTCAGCTGCTGAGGGTGGGAGCATTGCTGGTTTTCCCCGACACAAGGTGAAGGAGCCCATCTCAGGTCTTCTACACGCATCTTAGTTTTGGGATCAGGTGTTTTATCAGTGTTGCCTTGTCCCCATCCCCACCGTCCCCACAGGAGCCGGTCCCCAAGCCCAGCTGGTGCCTCATT
Organism: Sinosuthora webbiana; assembly: GCA_013397395.1. Classification (NCBI taxonomy): domain Eukaryota; kingdom Metazoa; phylum Chordata; class Aves; order Passeriformes; family Sylviidae; genus Sinosuthora; species Sinosuthora webbiana. The sequence continues at coordinate 240,626 of VXBN01002265.1, forward strand.
CCCTCCACAACGATTGTGTTTGGGTCACTTTTTCCAATCCCTCCCCTCTCCGTCCACCAACGACGTCGACGGCTCCCGCTGCTCCATTGGCGCTCCCGTCCCCACGGGGGCCCAGCATCGATTGGCTTTGATTACTCCGCGCTGGGCTCCCGAGTGCCCTTCGCAGCCCATGTCTCCCACCCGCCTGGCCGAGTGCCTGCGTGCCTGCGTGGGCAATGCCACGGCCCGAGCGCTGCGCCCGCCGTGCCGGACGCTGCCGGGGCCCGTGGGGCTGGGGGCCCCCATGGTGGACACCCGGACTTCGAGGGTCAGCTGCCGCCTGGGGCGCCGGGCCAGCTGCAGGCAGGTAGGAGCAGGGGGCACCTCTGGGGCACGGGACCCCCCGGGGTCCTGGGGCTCTGGGATGTGGGGGCGGCTGCTTGCTGAGGGATGGGGCTACAGAACCTTGAACAAGACGGCTGTCAGAGCAGGAAGGATCAGACCCTTCTTCCAGATCTGCTGCCAGGGCCACGGTGATGCTCATCACTGTTGCCCTGGGATATGTGGGTCCCCCTTTCTCCTCTCTCCTCTTTCCTCCCTCTTCTCCTTTGCAGCCCAGAAAAAAGCTCCCTTTTAGCTGGGGGGCTCAGTGCCAGGAGAGAGAATTGAGGTGCCCCTCACCCTCCTCTGCAACTGGCACTGGTCCCAGCACCACAGGGACACTGGGGGTCAGAGCAGCAGGGGCAGGAAGGGGATCCCGCTGCCCCCAGCTCCAAATAAGCCCCTTCATGCCACCACCCCTCAGCACCCAGAGCAGGGCAGCCCCACCCCTCCCGTACCAAGTGCCTTGTGTCCCCACAGTGGCTTTAGAGCCATCAGGACCTGGCATTCGTCCTGGACGGGGAGCTGGGCCAGGCCTGGGTGTGTGGGGAACTCACTGGTGCTGTGGAGTGTCCCCATGAAAGCAGAGAGCCATGGGGACACATGACAGAGTGGGAGGGTGCTTGCACCATCTCACCACTTGAGATGGTGTTTGCACACTGGTGGCCACAGGTGAGATGGGAAATGTGCATTGCCTGAGGCTTTGCTGCTGGTGGCCCAAGCTATCCCTCTGCCAGAAGGACACCCAGGGGAAGATACTTGCTATGGCCAAGAAAGGCATGGTGCAAGGCTTGCAGGATGCCTGATGTGCTGTCACCCTTGGGTGGCACAGCCATGGCATGGCATTTCCAAGCTGCCCAGCCCATAGCCCTGTGCCAGGGATGCCCAGCAGCTCCCGAGCAGGTGGCACAGATCTGAGGGCAGGAGGAGGCACAGCAGCAGGCACTTTCCTCTCTGCTGGGTCAGAAGGACATAAAGCAGGTAAGAAGCTGCCCCAAGGGTGCTGTGACCATCAGAGACAGACAAGGACTTTGGTGTGGGCAACTGGGCAAACACATGCAGCCAACAAAGCTGAAAAAGCTGTAGGAAACCACTGTGTGCTTCTCGATGCTCTACCAGCACATGGAAGTCCTTTGCCTGGTCCCTGGCATTACCCAGCCTCTCTCCTGGTCTCCCATCCTTCTCACACCCCTCTCCTGGCAGGTGCTGTCCCTGGGCGCTGATGTCCTTCCCGAGTACAAGCTGCAGGCGCCGCGCATCCACCGATGGACCATCCTGCACTACAGCCCCTTCAAGGCCGTGTGGGACTGGCTCATCCTCCTGCTGGTCATCTACACCGCCGTCTTCACCCCCTACTCGGCCGCCTTCCTGCTCAACGAGGAGCAGGTGGAGGAGAAGCGCTGGGACTGCAGCTACTCCTGTGACCCACTCAACATCATTGACCTCATCGTGGACATCATGTTCATCGTGGACATTGTCATCAACTTCCGCACCACCTACGTCAACATCAACGACGAGGTGGTGAGCCACCCCGGCAAGATCGCCATCCATTACTTCAAGGGGTGGTTCCTCATTGACATGGTGGCTGCCATCCCCTTTGACCTGCTCATCTTCCGCTCTGGCTCTGATGAGGTAAGAGCCAGGTCTGTCAGGACAGGAGGGGACTCATGGATGGTTAGGGAGAGATGGATGGGAAAGAAAGAAAGGGATGTGGATGGTTCGATGTAAGTGGTGGATGGCCAAATCCATGGGGAGAGGGATAGTTGGTCACAGGGTGGAGAAGGATGTCTTTACAGGCTTTTAAGCAGCTGGGACCTGGGACTTAATTTTTTAGGGCCAGGCAGTGCCTACTCTCAATGTTAAGAGTAGGTCCACTCCCCTTGCTGAGGCTGACCCAGTAGAGTAGGCTGGGGGCTCAGCTTAACACTCCAGTGTGGGTGAATTTGGTGGGGGTGCATTGCTAGCCAGACTCAAAATGTTGGCAGTGGGATAACCCTGTAGTTCCTGTACTGCCTGGAGGCTCCACATCTGGGAGTGAAAGGCAGCTCTTTTGGGAGCAATGGCTGGCAAGGTGAGGACCCATCCAGGAAATACAGGCTTGGCCTTGGCTCTTCTCACTTGCTCACCTCTAATCCCAGAGCTTGCTGCCTTTATGGTCAGCAGAGGGAAACCACCCTTCCTGTGCTGTGAGTCATCTGACCTAGTTCAGAGGTCACCTCCAGGACAAGGTGATTCACACTCTAGAAATGTGTTCTTATCCTTCAAAGGAGGCACGGCTCAGATGGTGACATGCCTTCGGAACGTGCCATACTTATCCTCTGCTTGTCCCTGAGGTCTCTCACCTGTCCCCTGCAGACCACCACCCTCATTGGCCTCCTGAAGACTGCCCGGCTGCTGCGCCTGGTGCGCGTGGCGCGGAAGCTGGACCGGTACTCGGAGTACGGGGCGGCCGTGCTCTTCCTGCTCATGTGCACCTTCGCCCTCATCGCCCACTGGCTGGCCTGCATCTGGTACGCCATCGGCAACGTGGAGCGGCCCTACATGGAGCACAAGATCGGCTGGCTGGACAACCTGGGTGACCAGATCGGCAAGCGCTACAACGACAGCGACCTCTCCTCTGGCCCCTCCATCAAGGATAAATACGTCACTGCCCTGTACTTCACCTTCAGCAGCCTCACCAGCGTGGGCTTTGGCAACGTCTCGCCCAACACCAACTCCGAGAAGATCTTCTCCATCTGTGTCATGCTCATTGGCTGTGAGTGCCCGCACAGTCCCGCTGTTCCCATCCCTGCTTTGGAGGTTGGAGCCTCTCCCCCTGCCTGTTCCACACAGACAAATGGATGGGGTGATAGAAGTACATGTTTTCGGGTCCTGGCAGATATGGGCTTTGAGACTTCTGCTTCCAGGTCCAATGTAGCTGGACATGCATGTCCCCATGTCCCACTGAGTCCTGCCCTCTCATTTCAGCTCTGATGTACGCCAGCATCTTCGGCAACGTCTCAGCCATCATCCAGCGCCTCTACTCGGGCACAGCACGCTACCACACGCAGATGCTGAGGGTCAAGGAGTTCATCCGCTTCCACCAGATCCCCAACCCCCTGCGCCAGCGCCTGGAGGAGTATTTCCAGCATGCCTGGTCCTACACCAATGGCATCGACATGAACGCGGTGAGTACGGGCAGGTGGGCCCTGTGTCCCCACAGCACTTTGTCCTGAACAACGTGGCATCTAGGTCTGGGTCCACTTCCATCCTTTTCATCAGGACAGAGGCAGGAGACTTGGGAGGCTGGAGACAGGCTCTACCCATACATGTCCTGCTGCATTTCCACCACCTGCATCCCCCTTTCTCCTTCTCTCCTTTTTCTGCCCATTGCTTTACATCTACCCAGAGGTTTTCCAGGGTCATGAGCACATTTCCTGGCCAGAGAGCAGGTTTTGTGGGGAGCTCAGAGTCCCTGTTGGCACTGAGCACTTTCAGGCTGGTGTCTGTTGGTGTCACAGGAGTGGAGCAGGTATCGATCCAGCTCCTCTCCACACCACCGGTTGCTAAGCAAAGTGCATCCTGCTCTCACAGCAGGGAAAGGAGGGCATTTAAATAAACCTCGATCCATTTTAATTAGAGCCCAGAGAGGCAGCTGTTTGTTAGCAGAGGGGGGATCAATGGCGGAGCTGTGCTGGAGAGGCGCCGTGTCTCCAAGCCGGCAGCAGGGCTCGTGCTGACGGCGCCGGGGCTCTGCAGGGGTGAGGATGTGGCTCGGCCGAGGGGTTCTGGGCTGGGGACTGGACTCAGGGTTCTGGAATTCAGTGCACAGACATGGTGGCTCAGCCAGCAGCAAGGCAGAGGAATGAGAAAGGATAAGGCAAGGAGGGACATGAGACCTTGTATTCCTGGTCTCTTGGCCTTGGGCAGTTTATCAGCCCACTCATTCCCAGCTGATGCTCCTTCTTTTCCTTAAGATTTGACCCTGAGCAGCATCAGGACCACAGATTTGTAAGAGTTCAGCATCTCCCTCCAAAGTTGCTGCTGCCACATGAAATCAGTGGGCAGCATTGGGGGTTTGCTGCTGCAAGAGCTTTGGGTTAACCCTCTCCGGAGGAGGAGACACCCTGAGCTGGACATCAGTGGCAATAATAAGAAGCAGTGCCGTGGCACCCTACCTAGCACAGGTGCTCTTGGCCTAGTACAAACCCAGGTCACAGATCCCCTGCGAGAGCTGAGCTTGCGGCTCAGCCATGCTGCCCCTCACACCGATTCCTGCTGGGTGCTGCAGAGACACAGCGTGATCTCATCAATCACCCCACAGCCTGATCAATTCGTCCACCCCTGATTTCCCAGTAGGGAAACACTCCTGCTAGCATGGGAGATCATGATGAAGCCACGAACAAGTCGTGCTCACCAGCCCCAGCATGGCTGTTCCAGATTTAGCCACCAGCGGGATGTGAGCAAAGAGGACAGCAAGGAGGACCCCAGGGCCATATGCTGCTCTCCAAAAAAACTCAAATCCAGGTGGTTTTCACCTTGGCACCATGAGTCATTGGTGGCAGCAGCTTTCTCCATATTGTGAGTTTTACCTTGATGTCACCTTCAGATTCAGCTTTTGTTCAACAAGAGGTATTTGCACAGGTATATTTAGCTGTCAGTGCAGACAACTCTCCCATGCTGCTGCTTCTTGGCATTCAGGCAGGTGCTGTTTAATTAAGGTTTTTGTGCTCTTTGTGCCAGTTTCTGGTCTCATTCATCCAAGATTAGTGAGTGTAAAATGAAAAAGGGGATATGCCACGAGTGGGTATAAAAAGATTGGACTGGTTACTTTTATTTATTGCTTGGGAGCGCTGTTGTCCCCAGCCACAAGCAGTAAAAGCCAGCGACAGACAGGCAGGCAGGGATCCACCAAGGGAAGTCAAAAGATCATCAAAATCACAGAATCACAGAATGGTTTGAGGTTGGAAGGGACCTCAATGCTCAAACTGTTCCACTCCCTGCTATGGGCAAGAACATCCTCCACTAGACCAGGCTGCCCCCAGCCCCGTCCAGTCGGGCCTTGAACACTTCCAGGGACGGGAAAATGTCCCCACCTTTGGCTTTCTGGGGGCACAGTCTCCCTGTTTGGCCTCACTGTTTCATGCTGAATGTCATACAACCTCTCGGTCCTGTCACAGCCTTCCCTGCCAGGGACAGTGGCGTGATGGCATCTCTCCCTGGCTCTCCACAGGTGCTGAAGGGCTTCCCCGACTGCCTGCAGGCCGACATCTGCCTGCACCTGAACCGCACGCTGCTGCAGAACTGCAAAGCCTTCCGGGGAGCCAGCAAGGGCTGCCTGCGGGCCCTGGCCATGAAGTTCAAGACGACTCATGCACCGCCTGGAGACACCCTGGTGCACTACGGAGATGTCCTCACCACACTCTACTTCATCTCCCGGGGTTCCATTGAGATCCTCCGGGAAGACATCGTGGTGGCCATCCTAGGTGAAAAAGCCCTTCCTTTTGCGAGGGGTGATGGGCGAGGGGCAAGGGCTGATGGGCAGTGAGCAGTGGACAAAGGGTGGCAGGTGAAGGTAAAGAACTTCCCCACATGTTGGGGAAGGGAAGGCTGTTCCTCAGCATCTGACGGGTCCCCACGCCAGTGGACAGGGAAAGGAGGATCCCTGGGATATGCCAGGCAGAAGCCACAAGGGAGAGAGGACAGCAGGGCATGGCTCAGCAGTCACCACCATCACTGATGACCCACTGCCCTGGCTTGGTGTCACCGCCAGTGATGGCTTTCACAGTGTCATCCCCAGCACACACAGTCAGGGCCAGGGTTTCTGGGCATCCCCTGACTCATGAGCCCCAAAGTAAGGGGTGCTGGACCAGAATATCTGGAGCAGTAGTGGGTGCCCACCTCTCCACAATGAGCTGTCTCTTGACACAGGGAAGAATGACATCTTTGGGGAGCCCATCAGCCTCTACGCCCGCCCAGGGAAGTCCAACGCCGACGTGAGGGCCCTGACCTACTGCGACTTGCACAAGATCCAGCGTGAGGACCTGCTGGAGGTCTTGGACATGTACCCAGCCTTCTCTGACAACTTCTGGAGCAACTTAGAGATCACCTTCAACCTACGAGATGTGAGTGCCAGGGCTGCCCCAGGGAGCAATGTGCTCAATGCTTAAATTTGGCAAGTGGGAGGGCTGAAGCAAGGATGTCAGCAGGTGCAACAGCCACATTTCCCAGGACATTCTCCAGGGAGTTATGATTCCCCCACAGCAGGGCACGTCTACTGTCCTGCTATATGTTTCTGAGCTCTTTGGAAAAGCTGGCACAACAAGCCGTGCCAGTGGTACTCTGCTCTGCAGCACTTGTAAATTATCCACAGGGCTGCTCCAGCCTGGGCAAATGGGTTGCACAAGTTTTGAGGCTGCTCAAAGAAATGAGCAGAAATATTCTCATGCTTCATTGAATTGGGTACCAGCTTCCTCTGAAAATTCCTTTTCAAATAATCAGGTTTGCAATCCCTGAAAAGCTTGAAGCAGTTTTGCCAGTGCTGTTTGACTCTTTTGTAGTGTGTGACTGAACTTTGTCCTTTCCTGACTTTTTTTTCCAGAGACCTGAAATATAGAAAAGAAAGTCAAATTCCCTCCTTGTCCTGTCCCACTCTGGGATGTCCTGCCACTTCTCAGGGTGCTCCTTCCCTCCCCATGGCCCTGACACCCTTACCTCAGTCTCAGAGCAGCAAGGACAGCCTCAGGAATCCCTTGAAATCTGAAACCAGTCCCGGAGGCACTGGGTGGGACAGGGCAGTGGTGAAAAGACAGAGGTAGCTTCACTTCCAGAGGACATGGAGAAGGCTGTAGCCCCCATGGCACGCATGGGTGGGACGTGGCACCCTTTCCCTGGTGACCAGCCCCTCTCATTCCTCAGGCAGACAGCGTTCCCCGCTCACCCCTCAGCGAGGAGTATGACTGCACCTACCGCCGGGCCCGCCGACGCAAGCACTCCCTTTGCCAGCCCAACAAGCCTGGTGAGTCCCACTGCGCTGGCAGAGCCCGGCCTGCAGGGTGGGAGACTGGGATCATTGTTAACCTGGCAGGTGCCCCAAAGCAGAGATTGCTGGTGCCTCTGTCCCTGCAAACCATCCCGCAGGCACCCAAACACCCTTCCCTCCCTCCCCTTGGGGTGCCCCAGCCCTACGGGTATCCTCAGGGAATCGGGGCTGGTTTTTTTCATGAGTGGTACTCCCCAAAGTGAGCTGTTGTGCTGTCCCACAGACCCAGACACGGGCATCTCTGATGCAGAGCAGTATCACACCTACTCCGAGCTCACCAACCCACAGGACCCGCTGAGTAAGGACCAGTGGGACGACCTGGGCAGCAGCACCTCTCCCTGCTCCCAGGCCAGTGACGACGAGGCCAAGACCGGCAGCCCTGTGAAAGCTGAGCCCTTCCCCACGCCCAAAAAGGATGACTTTGCTCTGCCCTCGCTCGGCCTCATCACCACCAGCACCGGCAACACGGCGGTTGGCAAGCAGGTGGCGGAGAGCAGCCAGTCCTACACAGGTACCCAGGGCTGTGGGCAGAGCTGGCACGGGGCTGGGGAGAGACGCTTGGCTGTGGTGGCCTTGTCTTGGGGCAGGTCCAAGCTGCTCATGTACCTTTGAGGGGAGCCACACTCTAAGGCCAAGGGTCTTCGCTGCCTTTGGCCCCAGCTGGATCTGCCCTGTCCCTCCTGTGCCACTCGTGTATGTCAGGGTGGTGGCTGTCCGTGTGTGGGGGTGGTGGCTCTCCACATGTGTCAGTGGTGGCTCCACGTGCATGTTGGTGATGACTCTCCGTGTATGTCAGGTGACAGAACCTGAAGCACCTCCGTACCAGTGGGGCTGGAGGATGCAAGACAGAAGTGCTGAGATGTCTCCTCTCCTTCCAGCCACTCCCCTGGATATTCCCAACATGTTCACCTTCTGGGAGGATCGGCAGCCAACCCACCCTGCGGAGCCTTTGCAGCACATCTCGCTGGTGCACAGCTCGCAGGACGTGCCCCTGCACAGTGACTGCAGGCCAGGGCAGATCGAGTCCAGGCTGGAGCTACTGCAGGCCCAGCTCAGCAGGTGGGCAGGGTTGGAGAGGACCTGGGGGACTCTGGGCCATCACCTTCTGCTTTCTAGAGGTGGCCACAGTGGGCTTTGTGTGCAGCAATGCCAAGTCCTGACCTCTGGGACACTGCATTCCTGAGGAGGGGGTGGGAGTGCTTTGCATATGCAGCAGCTTCTCAGAGGGCAGGTCCTGACCCTGACTGCAGCCCAGCCCCTCACCTGCTGCTGTGCCACCACCCTTGGCATCGGTCTTCACCCCCAGGATCTCCCACAGTACCACCTGAGGTCTGTCACTTTGCCATGGCTTCCAAACTCAGTGCAGCTGCAGATATTAAACCATCCACAGGCACAATTGGAGCCCTTTGCAGGCCCCCTCTTCCTGCTGCCCAGAGCATCTGTGGCTGCCCCATCCCTGGAGTGTTCCAGGTCAGGTCGGATGGGGCTTGGAAGGTGCTCTAATGGAAGGTGTCCCTGCCCATGGCTGGGGATGGAACTGGATGAGCTTTAAGATCCCTTTCAACCCCAACTATTCTGTGATTTTTGAAGGAGAAGGAAGAGCCCACACTGGAGGTGCAGGTTTAAGGTCCCTAGGCAGCACCCACATAAGGGGCTGACACTGTGGGCTCTGCTGCCCTTGTTGAGCTCATTTCACCACACACTTGTGTTTAGATGTCTCTCCAGTGCGCCATCCTAGCACTGGGGGGCAGATCTGCCTACTCTGTAAGTGATGCTGTGACTGTGTCCTGCAAGCAGGGCTGTGCCCACTCCTGCCAGAGCTGTTCACTTCAGTCAAGGACAAGGCAGAAGGAAGACTTCTACTTTTCTGTTTCCTTCTGTTCCTGAGTTAAAAGTGGTTGGCACTAACCTGCCTTGCTCCATCTGTCAGCACAGGCAGCTGGCCTGGAGAATTGATCCAGATTAAAACTAACCATTGCAATTTTTTCCCCCTCCAGGGTGATTTTAGCTTTTTTTCAAATCCCCGCTCCAGATCCCAGTTTGGCTCCACATAAAATTGGGCAGAGGATGATTGAGTGTGGCAGGAGAGAGATGGCACGATTGATCTCTCTCTGGCAGTGCTGGTTTGAAGCTCTCTAAAAACCTCAACAAGCAGCAGGCAAAGCATCACTGCCCTGGGGCAGCAGGGTCGGCACCTCCTCCCAGTGCCTCCCCTGCCCGGCTGCGGGATGCAAAAGGGTTCTCTGCGCTAACGCCAGGCTGCTCTGTCCCCAGGCTGGAGTCCAGGATGTCGTCAGACATTAATATAATCCTCCAGCTCCTGCAGCGCCAGCTGTCCCAAGTGCCACCCGCGTACAGCCCCATCTCGCCAACCTCCCACAACCTGGCCATGTACGGGATCGTCCCGCGGAGCCTGGAGCCGCTGGCCCCCTGTGCGCCCCTGGAGGACCAGGAGCTGCCCACCCAGGAGCAGGTAAGGTCACTCCTCCTGGCTCAGCATCCGCCGGGTCCTTCTGCCCCAGTCCTGGGTTCTCTCCAGGCACGGCACAGCCAAACACTCAGGGGTCCCAGCAAAGCCATGGGGTCTTAATTTGGGAGCAGATCAGGCCAGTGCATCACTGGTTTTGGGGGGCACATCTGCCAGCCCCAACACTGCCAGGTTGCCCCAACAGTAGGGAAGGAAGTGGGTTCCTCTGCTCTGGGGCTTCCTCAAATGAAAAATAACATTTTGGGGCTTGAAGCCTCATGAGGCTCCAAGGCTGATGAGGAGAGAGTATGGCTACTTTGTTTTGCTTTTACCATAACCCATACAATTCCTCGTTTCCCACCAGAGCCCGAGCTACACGGAGGTAGAAAAGTTCCACTTGAAATCCAGGGACTCCTTGTCAAGTGGGATGCAGCTGTCTGTGTCATCCGACAAAACCATGACCATCTACTCCGAGCAGGAGCACCACTCCCCACCTCTCCCGAGCCCAGAGCCTCCCCACCAAAGGGCACCAAATGCCCAGGGACTCTTGCGGGGCTCTCGTTTCCCTTCCCTCCCTGAGCACTTGGAGGCCTCTTCCGAGCACCAGGACATTCAGAGACACCTCTCCGACCCCGTGCTTCCTGGAAGTTAGAGACGTGGGGGCTGTGGGGTGAGTCAAGAGGAACCTCAACTGCAAGCCAGGTCAGTTGATGTTGATTTTGACTGCAAGGGTAAGACATTGGACAATGCCATTGGCTCAGGGGTTTAATTTGTAGCTATCTTCTGCCACCGTGACAGGAAATATAGAGTGGCTGGCTTCCAAGGTCAACGTTTTCCAGCGGTTCCCATAGAGTAGATTTCATTTGCACATTAGAGTGAACCTAGAACAGTTCTAACAGCCACCATCGAGCTGGTTAGGCCACGTGGTTCTCACCACCTCCTCCTTGCCAAGGCTTCCTCTCGAGAAGGGCACGAGCCAAGTGAACCACAGCGACCACAGGAGAGCAAATCCACAGCTCTGGGCTGGGAGGCTGCTGTGCTGGAAACCTCTGGAGCAGGGACCACTTGGTACGAGGCTCAGGCCAGCAGAGCCCGCAGGTACTACAGAAAGGGTGGTCACCACAGATCTCCATGGTGTGGTCCAGGGGAAACTGCAGGTGGCAAGCCCAGGACAAGGACAGAGGACAGAAGCTGTTCCTACTTGTTTGCCACTGAGAAGTGAAAGGCCAACGGCCCCTGCCACCTCAGCCTGCTTCAGCAAGAGTCCCAGGGCACTGACTTCTCCAGCAAGGCTGATCACGCCTTGCAAACCCCAACGCGCATCCTACAACTCCCCAGGTAAATCCAACTCGTCAGTGGGCTGGGCATAAAGCACAAAATTCAAAAGCACAATCCCAGAAAGCTGAAAAGCCCCAGACACCCCGTGTCCAGCCCTCCCTCCCAGCTTCTCTCTTTTGATAAAGGTTCAATAGGTGCTTCCTCCTGCCCACCCCTTCTCCCGGCAGACTCCGCAGCATTCCCGTAGGAGAAGCCCACGTAGCACTGCCGCCTCGCCGCTCGGGTAGATGCTGTGATAGTCCTAGGCCGCCAGCTCAAGTAATGTATCGAGCTCCCTTTGAGAGTAGTCAAACTGTGAGCATCTCTTTCTCTGGAGTTTTAGTGTACACTTTGCTAATAAAGATGTTTTTGGCACCTAATGTGAATTACAGCTGTGTTCGTCGGGAGCATCCGTGAATTAATCTCCTGCGGCCAAACCCCTGTTGCTTCACCCAAGGAGCGTGGGGCTGGCAGAGCCCATGTGCAGTCAGGTCAGGGGTGGAGCCTGCAGGGGCATTGCCCAGCAATGCCTTCCCGAAAGGATGCACTTGAGGCTCTGCGGTAATTTGGAAAAGCTTTTCTACAAGCCCAGGGAGCTGCGTATGAGAGATGATCTCACAAAGACAACTCAGGCAGCGCTCAGGCCACGAGTCCCTGCAGCGAGCAGGACTTCAAGGAGCATAGCGCTGCCCAAAGCGCCGCCTGCATCCAAGCTGAGCGGCCGCGGGCGCTTCGCGGGGCTGGAGCCGGGATCGGGCATCACCGACCCCAGCCGGTCCCCACGCCCCCAGCACGGGATTAAATCAGCCTCTCTTCGGCTCCAGAGGGATGCCGGGCACTGCAGGGAGCTCCCTAGGGAGCCACCTGCACCCCTTCCCCCAGTAAGGCGCAGAGCACTCGCCAGTGCTGTTTCCAAAAATAAACACTATAATTAACCTCCTGTTAATTAGAGACAAGCCCAGCCCCGTCCGCCACTCGGCCGAGGTGGGACTCGAACTCGCAGCATCACCGTGCGCCCGAAGCGGCCCCACCCGCCTTAGGCTGGCATGACTGACATCACTTCCAGCCAATCGATCAGCGATGGGGGCTCAGGATCCCACCTCCAGTCACTGCGACCCCGGGTAGCCAATGGGATGTAGACAAGGAGCCCACCCGCCCTCCTGGGCGGGGCCAAGCGCGGCCGTAGGTTACCCCAGCCAGAGCGCGAGCGTCCGTTTGGAGTGACGGGCGAAATGACCGATAGAAAGCCGGATGGGGCCGGGCGCACGGGCAGAGCCCCCAATAGACGGCCGGCGCTCTAAATGACAGTCAGGGCATCCAACCCACGCGCACCGGGCGGGGCTCCCCGCGTGGCTTCCGTTCCCGTTGTGTGAGAGGCCGAGTCCCGAACGGCCTCAGCGCCGCCGCCGCCGCCGGGTCTTGGCCGGGACCGGGGGCTGAGCCGGGGCCTCCCCNCTCCCCGACATCCAGGGGGCCGTGCCTCCTCCGCTCCCCGTCCCGGGGGCCGCGCCGAGCCTCCCCCCGGCCCGCCGCGCCTCCCGGCTCGCTCCGGCCGGGTCCCCCCGCAGGCTCCCTGGGCCAGGCCCGCGGCCCCCCCGGCCCAGCCATGTCGCTGCACGGGAAGCGGAAGGAGATCTACAAATATGAGGCGCCCTGGACCGTGTACGCCATGAACTGGAGCGTCCGGCCCGACAAGCGGTTCCGCCTGGCGCTAGGGAGCTTCGTGGAGGAGTACAACAACAAGGTGGGCGGCGGTGGGCACAGGCACTGGGGCTGAATCCCGGGGCTGAGGTGGGCGGGGGCCGCCCGCCCTGTCCTGGCCCCCGGCGCTGTGCAGAGCCCTCGGTGCCTCCCCGGAGCGGCCGCCGCTGGACCCTCTCCAGTCCGGTCCCGTTCTGGCGGGCCCGGAGGTGAGGGCACACGGCGGGGGAAGAGCCCTGAGTGCTGCTGGGTTTGGGATAACGCTGCTGCAGGGCTTCTCGTGACCTCTGAGCTTCGGAATAACGATTGTGTTGACTAGAGAGTCACATAAGCACCACGTGCTGTGAGTTCTCTGTGGTGTAAAGAGCTGGAAACTAAAGGTGTGAGTGTGAGATGAGTCTGGATGCTGCTGCTATAGAAATAAAACAGGGTCCCCCGGCTTGGGCATCTCTGGCTTTTTGGTCAATACAAAGGAAAGTTCGTGGCCAGGACTGAAATTTGTACTTCAGTTTGAAGTTTGTATCTATGTGTGTAGAGATATAAAGAAGTTCCTCTTCAATCTGAGGAAGAACTTCCCTCCATTGAGGGTGGCAGAGCAGTGGAGCAGGCTGGTCAAGCAACTTGTAGAGTCTCTGTTTCTGGTGACATTCCAAACCCACCTGGACACGTTCCTGTGTCGCCTGCTCCAGGTGACCCTGCCTAGTAAGGGGGATTGGACTGGATGATCTTGAGAGGTCCCTTCCAACCCCAGCAGTTCTGTGATGTACAGGGTGTCTGGGATCATGGAAATGTACTCTTGTCATTGTGCTTTCTTGCTGTGGAGGACTTGTGTTGGGGATCGGGCTCTGTGCAGAGGTGTGGTGACGGGGAGTGGCAGGGTGACATCTCTTAGGGTGGTTAGATGACTGCCCTTGCAGCAGTCCTAGACACGGGCTTTGCTGAGCACGCCGTAGTTGAGGCAGCATGAGCCTCCTCTCCTTTTCCTGGAGAGTGTTGTGCTGCTGGGGACAGGCAGGCCTGCCTTGAAAACTTCCAATTTGTTTGAAGACCAGCCTGGAAACATTTTTATAGTCTATGCTCTGAGAAGGTAAAACAGCAAATCGGCTCACAGTTGTTGTTTAGAGGTGGCACAATTGGTTAATAAGGGGCTTGCATTTATGTTGCCTATACCTGTTTAATTTTGGAGCATTCCCTGGGGTTGTTCTCTGTTACAGTGTGGTTAGATCTGCTTCTCAGCTCAAGCTTCTGGTGTAAAGCCACTGGGTCAACTCCTGTCTTCTGTGCTTTACACTCACAGCTGTTGCAGACAGAAATTGTGTAGGACTATGTAAATTATCACTGTCTGTAAATATTACCCCGGGCTTCTCTTGACCTGTAAGCTCCAGGAATAATGATTCTGTTGACTTCAGTCCATTTAAGCACCACATGCTGTGAGGTATGTGTGGTGTGAAGAGCTGGAAACTAATTTTGTGAGGATGAGAAAAGTCTGGATGCTGCTGCTGCTATAGAAATAAAGGTGATGTATGATTAAAAATTAAACCTGTACAATCAATGCAGTGAAATGTAACCTTCATTTGCTGTGCCTCTGATATTTCAGAGTGATTTTTTTCTATTTTTGTTTTCTTGTTTGGTGCTTTTTGTAGGAAGACAGTTAACAGAGAGCTGTCTTGGCTAATTGCAGGTGTTGTTATTGCTGAGTTTTGATGTTGTCTCCTTTACTTTGGGGACTAGAATACTCTTGGGAGTGGTGTTTCATCTGCACTGTTTTAATGGTGCCTTACTGTGACTCTCTCAGCTGTGCTGAGCCCTTTAGAGGGTGGTGAAACATTCAGGGAATAGTTTCATTCTCCAGATTGGAAACTCTTGGACAGGTACTGTAGAACTGTGCTACCTGCACACTAGTTGTGAACTCCTCCAGCTCCTGTCCCTGTACATGGTATAACCAAAGGGGAAAAAACAGAAGCTCCCATTTAAATGGTCCATGATATTGTGCAGCAAAGGGCCTGGAGCCGTGGGGTTTGTAGCCTGACTTGTAGAATTAACAGAAACGTAAGATTTTTTACAGAGTATGTGTGAAGTTTTGTCCTTCTGCATATAATTTGTCCTTCATGGTTGAGATGTTTTATATTGCAGCTTCTGTCATCAAAACACACTTATAGGTACAGTTGGCACTAATTAAAAGGATAATGAAAGCTGATTTTCGTTTTGGCTTTCTCTTTGCACTCATGATCTTTGCACTCCTCTTCAGAGGTTTCTGACAAGGTCCCAATAAAATTTGTCTTCCTGGTATTGCAATAGTTTGTTCCAAACAACTGGCTTTCCTCCATAGTAATAAAAATGGTCAGGAAGAGTGTAGCTTGGTTTAGGTCCAACCAAATAAGTGACTGTACCTTTTCCTTATTACTCATTTAGGATTTCTTTAAAAAGACTCAATGCCCAAGTGTTTGTTGCAAAGTGCTCACTGGGAGGGAATTAGGGGAAAGAGTGGGAGATTTTTGTCTCATTTGTCTCTGATGTTCTGTTGATTGCTTTGTGTAGGATTAATACACTCATGTTGAGTGAAAAACACTATAAGCAAAGGAGAAATGATTAGAGGTCATTTGTCTTCTGGTCCTAACCTTGCCACAAGATTTTCTATCACCAAGGACAATTTGCTTCCTTTGTAAAATCTGCTTAGTATTTCTGATCCCTGAAGGAGTTAGAAAGCTATTTGTCAATCACTTCAGAGGTCTGGGAGATTTTTGACTGATTTATACCAGAGTGTGAAGGATAATAAGATGTAGTTGTAATAAAAAAAGGGCAAGACAAGCTGTGTTTCAGTTTTTGGAAGGATACTTGGCTGTGTCTTTTAGTGTTCGTTATGGGATGGAAAGGATGGAGCTTCTCATTGTGGGGGGGAAGGTTTGCATTCAAGAGGATCTCTAAATGAGCTCATACAACAGCACATTAATAAGATTTTAAGATCCACTGAAGCATTTGTTGGTTTTCTGTTATGGGAGAAAAATATGATAGATTTCCTGTCTAGTTGAAATGTGTAGTTTATTAGACAAATTGCTTATCCCAGAATAAGCATAAATTTAGGGTTTTTTCAGATAAACATCCTAGAAAAAGTCCAATAAGCTCCTATTCCCAGGAGGAAGCTGCTGTGTGGAAAGTACTAGGAAGTTCCTACTGTGAGCAGCTTATAATCTAATTGTAGTGAGCCATCCCCACAATGTTTGTGTTTGAGCAGCATTTCACACAGTGGGGCTTTCATCCTGTTTGGCCCCTGGAGTCACTGCAGGTTAAACAAGTCCTCCCAGCACCTTTTGTTCTCTGCACACTTTCTGACATGTCAATATTTTTCTAATAACATCATGTCTGGGACTTCAAACATGACTTCAGGTGTTGTCATGACCAGGCTGTGTGGAGATAGTTTCTTGTTTGCTCTGTTTTGCATCATTGTCACAATGGGGCAAGCTTAGCCCTTCCCCCTGACACTTCACTGTGCAAAAATTCTAATTTGGAACTGTTACCTAGAGTCTTTCAGCAGACCTGCTTTCTTGGTCTGTTCACACAAAACATTTGAATAATTATGTAACCATTTTAGCTCCCCAATATTTTTTTAAAAGTTTGAATTCTGTTTTACACTCTTCCTCTCTGATGTGATTAATTTGTGAGTTTTTTCATGCACTTGTGACAGAACATTTTGGGTCACGTGGTGCTGAAAAAGCTTGCCAGCTACCTGACATGATCCATCACAGTCTGCAAGGTTATGGCCAAAAATTCCGTAATCCATGATTTAATTGTGCAAACTACAGCTTGTTTTGCTCTCTGAAGATGACATTGTCAGCATCAGTTCAGTTAAGCATGAATTACAATAATGTTTGTGCAGTTTAAGTCTGTGATTTAAACTGGGCTTTGCAGTGTGGAAAAGAGAAGGGTGGTCTTTAATCCTTTAGGATTGGATTTCAGTTCATTTGGGATCATCTCTTCAAATCAAAGCACTGTGGTGATTATGGATACTTCTCTTCACTTACATGCCCCAGCAGCACTTTAATGATTTCTCATTTCATTGGCATGATGATCCTTTTATGTTGTCCTTGAGGTGACAGAAAATGTCCTGAAACACACTCAATCTTAATGCTGCCATTAGAAATTAGTATTTTGATAAAATGCTTTCTTTTAAATGTGGTTTCTCACAGGTGCAGCTTGTTGGTTTGGATGAAGAGAGCTCAGAATTCATTTGCAGGAACACCTTTGATCACCCCTACCCCACCACAAAGCTGATGTGGATCCCAGACACCAAGGGAGTTTACCCAGACCTGTTGGCCACCAGTGGTGACTACCTGCGAGTGTGGAGGGTGAGTAAATCCTCCCTAGGAAAAGATGAACATGACGTGAATTGTGTTATGTATATATTGATCTCTTTTTCATTTGAGACAAGATTTTCTTCACTGCAATAATGTGACTATATGAAGACTATAAGACATGCAGAATTATCATGGCAATTGCTGTTTTAATCAGCTTATTGAAAATGGAGATGGTGGCTCTGTTTTCCAGAGCTTTGGGATGTAAAGCTGAGAGGGAAGAAACCTGGGATTAACTCCTAATGTTTTGTGCCAGTGGAACAAGTCAGGTGATGTTGCTTTGTAAGTCACATGTTTCGTTTTCTCTAAAGGTGGGTGAAACTGAGACCCGGCTGGAGTGTTTGCTGAACAACAACAAGAACTCGGATTTCTGTGCTCCACTGACATCATTTGACTGGAATGAAGTGGATCCTTACCTGTTAGGTGAGACTAACAAAATGTTACGGTTTTGGCACACTTTTGACTTTAGTCTGATGAAGTCTGGGCTGTAACTGCTGCTGTGTCACTGCCTGTCCACTGCTAATCTGATCATTAACCACAGACTGCTGCATCGTAGAAACTGCTGGTGTTTTACATTAAAAAATAAAAACTATTATCTCATGGAGACTTTTTTTCATTGAAAGGTGCCCTGTCCAGTGCAGAATGGGTCACTCAGGTTGGACTAGGGGTATGTGGGGATAGGGACTCTTGGCCTTCAGGGCTGGTAAGCTGTTGTTGCAGTGCTGAGTAAGGATGTGCATCAGCTCTGTGACTTATTTCAGAGTGTTCTGGAGTGGGTATAAAACTGTGCACTGAGCTGTGTGTTTTTTGAAGCCATTTCAGCAGCAGGAGGAGAGCCAAGAGCCCTTAATTCAGTTGGAGGAGGGGGCTGAACACTTAAGGTTTAATTATAGCCTACTGGACAAATTGTGAGTCCAGGATGACTGATGCAGAGGTTTGTTTCCCAGAAGAGAACAGCCATTTATGTCAGGGGGATTTGCCCAGAGATTAACAGTGATAATATGTCATAGTAATTATTTACTACATGATTTATTTTTTGTTACATGTCTCATCTCTTAAGAGCTTTACTGCTAACCCCACCTTCAGCCCACAGCAGCAATCAATTAATAATAACATGCCATCAAAACACTGATTGAATTTGGGGTCTGGCATGCACAGGAGACATACAGGATCAGAAAGTTGATCTCGGAGTTGCATCAGGCTTCTGAATAGATTGAAGCAGACATGAGCTATTTACACTTTATTCCTGTGTGGAAGGCTATTTCTGCAGCTAAAAGGTTTGGGTCATTTAAATGCATGGAAGACTGCTGGATATTTGACATTCTTTGACATTCTTGATTTTAGTTCTGTGCTGTTCTCATGGCTATTTTGATCTGTAGACATTGGGGGATGTTACATTAACCCAGGAAGTGATTAAATCATTTGTGACAATATTAATTTTGCTAACAGAAGTGGTTTTGTTTCAGGTACCTCTAGTATTGACACAACCTGCACTATCTGGGGTCTGGAGACAGGACAGGTTCTGGGAAGAGTAAATTTGGTGTCTGGCCATGTGAAGACCCAGCTTATTGCACATGACAAAGAGGTGAAGGGGGGTTTTGATTCTTTACATTGCATCTTTTTAAAGCAGTAGAAAAGGAACAGAACTTTTCCATTTTCCTCCTTTTTTTTTCTTGAACAGTTTAATGATTCAAAAAGATCATTTGTGTGAGTTTGTATACAGTTTTTCTAAGACTGTATACAGTTTTGAGTACCTAAATACTGTTGGCTATCAAAACAATTCTTTTTACTCATCATAGACTCTTCACTTAAGAACATGCTCGTTTTAACAGATTGTGCTCCAGAACATTGTAGAAAAATGAGGTAAAACAGTCAAATTAGACTTGAAATCAACTATATATCAAAGGCTTTAAACAGCTTGCAAAATTCTTTCATTTCAACATTTTACTTGTCAACAGCTAATGTAAAAAAACCCCAAGTCTGGGCAGTCAGTACGTTTTCGTTTCCGTGAGCGATGCTATAATCGCACAAACCCGTATTTCCCCCTTTTGGCAAGTGTAATAAGGAAGCAGTGTCAGGGAGCAGGAGGCACCGGAGGCGGTGCCCCGGGCAGGGCGCTGTCCCCCCTGCCCCGCGGGGTGTCAGCTGTGCTGTGCCCCGGGCAGGGCGCTGTCCCCCCTGCCCCGCGGGGTGTCAGCTGTGCTGTGCCCCGGGCAGGTGTACGACATCGCCTTCAGCCGCGCGGGCGGCGGCCGGGACATGTTCGCCTCGGTGGGCGCCGATGGCTCGGTCAGGATGTTCGACCTGCGCCACCTGGAGCACAGCACCATCATCTACGAGGACCCCCAGCACCACCCGCTGCTGCGTCTCTGCTGGAACAAGCAGGACCCCAACTACCTGGCCACGATGGCCATGGACGGCATGGAGGTGAGGCAGCGGCTCCTCTCCCCTGCCCGCTCACGGGGCTTCTCTGGGGGAGGTGGCTTGGGGCCAATTTATGCCCAGGTATTTAAGGTAAAGGGGCAGTGTCAGTACCCGAAGTGTGATTAAGGACCAGTTCTTAGTGCATTGAGGAGTTAAAGAAGTGACTTTGGCATTATAAACTTGAGCTTTATGGCTTGTATATATTTCAGCTGGTTTTTAAGAGGAGTGTGTGAGCAGCTGGGCAGTAATTTTCACCTAAAATCTTAACTGCAGGTGTTTTAGTCATCTTGTTCTTTCCCAGGCTAGTTTTAATTTGGTACCAAGGCTGCTTCAGGGAAGCACAATTTGTTTGCCGCTGTGGCCTATCTCACAAGCCCCCTGTGAGGTCTGACTTCTTTTGAGACACCTGACACACTGACCAACTGGAAGCTGTTCTTTAGGAATGGGGCTTGCTTGCCAACCACATCCTTTAGGAAAGAGCCATGTTTATAGCCTTACCTCAAAGTATTTAGAACTTTGAATAAATTAATTTGTAAAAATGCAATTTATTAATGTAGCTGGTTTTTGTTTCTGAAGGTTGTGATTCTGGATGTCAGAGTTCCCTGCACCCCTGTTGCCAGGTTAAACAACCACAGAGCATGTGTAAATGGAATTGCCTGGGCACCTCACTCTTCCTGCCACATCTGTACAGCAGGTAAGTGTGACCTACAGGAGAATCTCGGAGCCTTTCGCTGCATTTGCAAAATCCTCTTCATCCTCAAGTTTGTGCAGTTCTCTGCCTGCCTTTTGCTAAAGAATACTTGCAATTTAGAAGCCCTTTACTAGTGACTTTCCTAAAATCTTACAAAAATAGACACCTACTAGAGTTTATTGTGTGGAAGTGGTGAGCCCAGTACCCAAACTGTGCATTGGCTCTGGCTAACCTCCTGTTATTTTAATGCTCCTTAGCTATTTTGCAATCCAGTTCTTAAATGTTTTCTACTGTTATGAGTTCCGCTGGTCATCAGTTTATCAGCTCTGTCTTGGATAACGTATAATGATCCACGTTTATTTTGTTGGAGCATAATTGTGTTGTATCTGGCTTGAATATGGATCAGGACTGGAACAGCCATATCTTATCTGGCTCCTTGGCCATAGGCCTGTAGTAGGCAGGTATGGAGATGTTATTACACTCTGACTGTACTTGCATTTCTTGTCCTGCAGCGGATGATCACCAGGCTCTCATCTGGGACATCCAGCAAATGCCTCGTGCCATTGAGGACCCGATCCTGGCCTACACAGCTGAGGGAGAGATCAACAATGTACAGTGGGCATCCACCCAGCCAGACTGGATAGCCATCTGCTACAACAACTGCCTGGAGATCCTCAGAGTCTAACTTTGCTGCTTCATGCACAGTGAGGCAGGGCTGTGTCATTCCCCCTCCCCTCTAAAGTAAGAACACCACCAGTCAAGTGGCCAGTATCTATTGTTGCTTTGCATCTACTGTTACAAGAAACTGTTACAAGAATCGATGGCAGGGGTCTCCTGTCTCTCAAGACTCTAAAATGCAGAGACGTGCTGAGCCTCTTGGACCTTCTGGGTTCTGGTTTTCTTGTGAAATTCTTTTTCCCTCAGTAAAAGTTCTGTATATTTGTTTGTTGACTGTATTAATAAGCTTGCAGGCTTTTAAGTTGCTGCATATGTCCATGTGTTTGTCAGCCAGCTGAGGCAGCACATCCACCAGTTTAATAGATGCAGGTGCAAAAACAAGGTGGGGGGAAAAAGACAATGATGTTAATGGCCACCTTGGCAGGAATCTTTATCATTCCTGTTGTTGCTGCCTCTAAACTGTTTAAACGTTTGTATGTTTTTTATATATTGGGCTAACTTTCTATTGAGTAAGGTTTTTCTCCCTAATTCTTACTTTTGATATGTGATCCACTTCCATATGTCCAAAGCAGGACCTGTTCATGGATACAAACCACAGTAATGCTGCAGGCTCCCTGGCAGTAAAGGCCTGCCGGAATTAACTGTTGCCTTGGCTCCCTGTATCTGGTGACCTGGGCAGAATTTTCTGGTGCTGTGAAGTACAAGTACTTGTTGCACAATTTCTTTACACTTTTCTGATGCTCAAGGCAGTTGTCACTATGGTAGGTCTTATTTTTAAATTCTAACTGAGTTTGTGTGTATCCTGCAGTCGTGGTAGCAAACAGAGCGGTGATAGGTTGAGAAAGAAGATCCATGCGTGACGTGAGCTCTCTCTCAGGAGGTAAGCAACTCCTGAAAAAATGTATTTGTAATGGACTTGGGATTGACACTTCCAATCAAATGATTTCCCCTCGGAAGACTGACCTTACCAAGTCAAAATAAAATGGTTTCACACTTTGTAGCTTGCTTGATTGGCAAATAATGAGAGCAAGATTTTGTGGTTAGGCCGTACTTCAGAGGTTGTGTTTGGCCTGTGTTCCTGGGAGGTCTTGAAGGCAGTGCAAAGCAATCTTTTTGTGAAGTGTATTTGCTTTGTACTGCCAGGTCTTGTTGAATGAGCAAGACAAGTCAGAAAAGCTGGTGTGCTAGCCAAAAGAAAGCTGGTTTTTTGAAAGAAATTACTCCCTAATGTGTTGCACAAAGGTGGATTTAGAAGGAAAGAAACTGTGCCATTGAGGCCAAGGTTTGGCATTTGTCATCCTCCTGACTCTGGGGGATGTGCCAGAGGGCCTCTGTTTGGAATAGTGGATCACTCCACAATAATACTGTTCAATGAAAGCTGAGTGGATTAGGCAAGATAAAAATCTTTGTTGAAGTCTAACACAGGTCCTGTGCTGAAGGCCCTGCAGTGCTCTCTGATGAAGACATGACAGCCAGAGCTGGTCTGGAAGGGTGTGCAGCCCAGTTTCCATGTGAATGTCAGAAACCATCAAAATTCTTTCCACCTAATGAGTATTCACCTGTGACTGGAGGTAGATTATAAATAGGACACTGGCAAACTTGCATCTTGTCAATTTATGCAGGAAAGGCAAGTTGGGAAAGGAATTGCTGTGGAACAGTGAAGCTGACACTGGGTACACTGTCAAACACAGAACAGAATCTGCAAAGTTTTGTCATTTTGGACGTAGAGAAATATTCTTCTGCAGGCTGCTTCTCACTGGAGCTCAGAAAAGCATTGCCTCAGGAATTTGATAGGAATTCATTAGGGACAGCTGTATTCCATTACTCCTTTTGATAGCAGAGAACCAAGAGACTAACACTGTTCAAGATAATGTTTTGTCAATGACACAGTGTTCAGTTGTGGGATTTCTGACAAAGCTTGATTTGACTTGAAGGTCAATTTTTCTTAATAGCAGCAGTACTTAAGAGTAGTGTGTTCCACAGATAGGCTTTAGCTAGGTGTCAGAGCAGTGTTAGCCAAACAATTAGTTATCACTTTTTACAATAGCACTTCATCTGAAACTGGAAAAAACTTATGTAGAATGAAGTGAAACTTGGGATTTTCTTACCAGGAGTGGCTAATGGCATTCAGAGCTTTAGGAGTCATCTGAAATACATTCACAGGCTTGTCATGCTCTGTTTAATTACAAATGGCAGGCAAAACGTGCTGTTACTAAGAGGGAACTACCTGCAATGTTAGTACTTTCTGTGTCCCCTTTTAGCTTCAAAGTTTATTCCTGTGCAGATGGCGTGAGTCAAACATGAATGCTAAGATGATGAGAAGAGAGTTTGTATAAAGGCACTCATAGTCTCAGTAGCCAGGTAGATTCTGTTGGAAGGTAATCCTGTTAGGGACCTGAAGAGGATCCAGTGTCAGTTCTTCCATCTATGAAACTGCTTGAAGTCTATTTGTGGACTTGTGTACTTATTCCAAATGCATCGAAGGCAAGTGAAGGAATCTTGGAGGCTCCAGTGGATTCTAAATAAAGCCTGTATCCTGTTTTTTTAGCCAGTTGGGATACCTTCTGGATCTACAGCATATTGCTTTGGGCATAATCCATTGTCATTCTTCACATGAAATTACATTTTAAATCACTAGAGGCTGTTTTGGCACAGGGAAATGATACTTGAAATAACTTCAAAGATGTCACTTGAAAGGTTAATGAGTAAAAAGACATGAAAATCCTCATGGGTGAGATGTTCTGTAGTGCAAATGGCACGTCTATATAGACAAGGAAGGGAAAGACTTGGTGCCCTTTTGCCAGAAGCTGCTGACCCAGTGACAGGGTAGGGAATGCTCTGCTTGGTGGGCCAGGTTCATCTGCAGGATAAACCCTGACACTTGTCAGGAGCCTGTGAATTGAAACAGACAGTTTATCACATTTCCCCTGCTTGACATTCAATTTTCTTGGGTGTAAACCCCCCATAAGCATTATTTTTCCCCAAAGTTCATGAAAAGAAATACTTTGATACTCAGTTTGTTATTTGGTGCTTACTGTACAAGCAGAGGATGCAGAACAAGTGTTTGCAAGCACCTCATGCTTTTTGAGTAGAAAGTAACATTGAGGGAAAAGCGAACACAGGTGAGGTGAGCAAAGCAGAAAAGCACGTGCTCTTGTTGGTACAGGCCAGCCTGATTCTGGGACAGAAATACTTCTGAGTGAGGTAGTTCTGTGTCACTGCTCCAGCTGATTAATTCAGAGACTAAACTATTGTTTGGTTGTTATGTTCTGTTTAAACCAAGCTTTCCACAGATTCCTGCTATTATGTGGGCAGCCTGGTGACTCTCAGCCAGGAGATGCTGACGATGTAAAACTTGTTAGTGAGGTGAAAACCTGCAGTTAACAAGTTGAATGTTGAATTAGCGTGTAGCGTGCCAACTCTGTGAATTGTCTAAATGAGGGGGGCTATGGTAGCTTGCATCTATGGGAATTGTACTAGTGTGTGCAGGGATTTAAAAGACAAGGATTTGAGTGCTTTGACAATCTATTTAGAAAGAAAACACAGTGGTTTCAAATAATATGAAAGGAGACTGCTAAAACAGGTTGTTTCTTATGGAACCTTGAAATGTGTTTAACGGGGGAGGCATTGCCTCTCATAAGTCAAAGTTAATGATCCTTTCAAAACTTAGTGGTAATTACTCTACTGAATGTTCTGGATAATAGTAAAAAGCTCTATTTTTGCCTCGTGGTGCAATGAGAAGCTGCCTCAGTCTCAAGTGTAGATCACAGCCTGCCAGAGACCAGGGGAGGAGTCTGATGTACGGAATTCACGGATGTTCTCGTGCTTGTTGTCAATGGAAATGAGCTGAGTGTGTCAGTTTTGTTCTCTTGCAGATGGCACTTTAACAAGTATATTTTTGGTAAGATTAGGAGGAGAGTCATCTTTTCCTCAGCCCTTGTAGGGTAGGCATTTGTGTTGTGTAGAAAATGTTAAATAACGACCATCACCAAAATCCTAAACTGGGGACATAGTGGACCCTCACTTGTTTTTACTGAAAGCCAAAAATATGAGCACTTGACAAGGCTGTAAATGTTAAACTGAAGCTTCATGTTCTGAAACTGACACTGTCCTGTAAGGCCAGCCCAAGGGATGTAGTGCTGCCTGTCCCCCAGAGGGTCCTTTTTATTTCGGAACTTAGTGGTGTTTGGGAATCCTCTTCTTTACCATTGGAACGTGATGGTGGCAGTGCTGGGTTGGTTGTATAGGGATGTGCCTGGATTCTTTGGATAACTTGAATTTTGTGAGAGAAAAACTGCAGCTGCTGCCTGTAAATCCATGCAGCCTGAAACATTGAACTGGCCAGCTTGTCAGTGGTGCTTTAACTCTTTCCAGACACACTGGAAGGGATGAACAGCAGCACAGACAAGCTCTGGGCTCAGCAGACTGCGCAGTTTCAGTCCCATCAAAGTACTAAAGGGTTGAGTTTTCCCACCGCTTGTAGCAAAGTGGTTCCACCACCTCAAATGCACACTGTTATCCTGTCAGGTTACACAAATCCTCTCTTAACACGTGTTTCCTGCTTTCTACTCTCAGACCAATATTCCAGAGCAAGCCTGTACTTACTGTTCTGTGGGCATGGAAAGCAACGACCAAGGTACTGTCAACTCTGTCCCAGTTTCTCTTGATCTTTGCAGAGAATCCAGGGAATTAATTGTATGTGGCACTTAAAGAGCACTTTGTGATGCAGCTGTACTTGCCCTGCTCACCCAGGAAGAGTCAGAAGTGTTTCGTTCTTGAGGGCGTTGAGGAGAGTTTAGGATGCCCCTGACTCAGTTTGTTTTCTGGAAGAGATCTCCAGAACTTCCAATCAGCACCTTTCACCAGCAGTAAAAAGAACAGTAATTAAAAATGCAGCTAAATAGCAGTCACTGGAGGCTCATCTGGTGATTCGTGGCAGACACCTGATGCAAAGGCACTTGTGAGAGTTGCTGCTGCCTGTTTTAGGTGGTAAGTGTGTCTGCCAAGGACCTCAGTGGCCTTTTGTGCAGCCTCTGATACTCAGCATCAAGCAAGAATTTCCATAGTCATAAAAATAAATTATCTCAGTGGCTCCCATCAAATTTGTTTCTATTCAGGAAATCTAGCGAAGTTAAGGAAAAAAAGCTATTTCCTGACAAAATATTGTGGCCACGTGCAGCTGTAAACCCGTGGTCCAGCTCCCATCCCTTGGAGTTTGCTTTCCATGTGCAACACATGCAACTCCAGCCCCCTCTTACTGCTGAGGGTGGGTCTGTGGGACCTTAGCAAGGCAGAAAGGCAAGAACCAGAGCAGGACTGAGTGCCAGTGCAGCTGGAAAAAGGTAGGTTGCTTTTTTTGACAATTTGGGAAATTACGAAATCTACTATTTAAAAATAACCTTTTTTATCCCTTGGATTGCTAGCAGTGTAAAATGTAATTTAAATCGATTGCGCCAAAGCATTTTTGTTACCAGTAGCTGAGTAGGAGATACTTTTAGGTGTGTTTTCCCTTCTGCTCTTCCCATTCACAGTCCCGTTGTGGTAATTTCCTGAAGGTGTAATCTTTGTAGCATGATTGTACAAACATCCATATGAGATTCCTGACTTCTTGTTCTCACTAGAGTATGTTAAAGCAATAGTAATTTTACTTCTGTCCTTTTCTCCACCTGCAACTTCGCTACTATTCTGTCCTAGAGGAATCCCAGTATCCTGCTATTCAACAGACATGTATTGTTGACATGGATAACTGCAGTGTCCCTATATTCCTTTATTTTTATGGAGAAAATATAAAAGGGTTTGTTACAATGGATTTTAACACCTGAGTCATGGAACCATATTGTTGAAACTCTGTAAATTTTAAGGCAATTTTCTGAACTCGCTTGAAAGTGGAATGTTGCATCCTTTTATGCTATTTCCTGCTTCCTATGTAGTTTTATTCAGATTTTTTAACCTTCTTTCTAAGTTTCGGCCTCCTGTGTATTAGGTACAGTATTTTCTGCCTTTCATACTTTGTAATAAAAATGGAACATTTGTAGATTGACTGCAGTTCACTGTGTGATGAGTGAAAATCTCGGGGGGAGCTACAAATGAACTTCATTTCTTCTGTGTGGAATTTGTTGCTCTAAGAGGAGGCTGATTGCTTTGCCTTGTCTCTGCAAAGCTGGTGAAGTATATTGATCCCTCATCCTACAAATACCCAAACAAATTTGAAAATTCCAGCAACTCTTATGGTGCAAGTTTCCCCAAATAATTACAATATTATGAACCCACTCAGGACAGAACTCCAACAGAATGGTTAATGCAGCTGTACATGAAATATTTGCTTTCTTAAAAATCTGCTGTGGGGTCCCTGTATTCCAGTGTTGTTTGTGCTCATGCTTTCCAATGCTTTGCTTGTTCCCTGCACAACAAATGGGAATTATCTGCTGTGGGGTTTTGTTTTTAAGACGAGGGGAAGAAGGATTTTTTTAGAATTCAAATAATTAGTCTCTAAGGGTGTATTGAATACAGGCAAAGTGGAAACAAAGCAATTGGGCACTTCTGTAGCTTTAAGTCTCTCCTGGGCAGGGTCACCTCTCCTAAAGGGTGTTTTTTCCACACACTCAGTCACTGCTGTCATGTCTGGAATTGGGACCAAGAGGAGAATAGGGTGGCAGAGCTTGGAAATTTGTACCTTAGGCCTTGGCAAGCAGGACTGATAACTTCCTTAAGTATTTAGATTAAATCTAGTTCAACTAAACAGCTGGATTTCTATCTAATTCTTTGTGTACTGGCTTTGAAATAAAAGCTTATTAAGCTTCCTGACCACAGTGGAAAGAGTTGCCTGCAAAGATGCTGTGGTGGTTTTTAAGCTATATATGGACTTTGTGTTAGTAACCCCTGCTCAGAAAAAAATACTTTGTTTCTAAGAATTGTTTGTCTTTTACCCTAGAAATGTATTTGCATCCTCATAGATTATTTTTCCCCCTGGATCTGTGCTTTGGAATACTCCAGAGAAGCTTTCTCAGCTACCACTACAGTGGAAGGAGGCAGCTTGTGCAAATTTGAGCAGTTCAAAAAGTGGTGGAATGGTGAATAATGGGGGAAGCAGATTGCCTGTCAGTGTGGCAAAACAAGTGCCATAAAATGATGCAGAGGAACATAGAAGAAAAGACAAGAGGGGCTCTGCCTTCTGTAAATATTATGGAACAGCCAACATCTGGCACAGCTGTCCTGCTCTGTGACCATGGGAAGGTCCCTGCTCTGACACCAGCTGTAAGTGAAAAGCACATAATTCATCAGCAATCAGTAAATGGCTCAAAAATACTTGAAAGAAAGCCTCGGTGGTAACACAATGCTCAGCGATAGCTGTAGAGAAAAAGTGGTCCCTGAGATTATTCTGGGGGCTGTGACTGAGAGAACCATTTAATTTGAGCTTTTTCATTCGTGGTATTTTAGGAACAGTCCAGACTGTCAGCTCAGAGGAAGTAATGATCTAAAAGCATATAATATTTTTAACGTTCTTCTACCCCTTCCTTCTCTAATTTTGCCATTCCGAAGGCAGAACAGCTTCTGGTTTTTAACCAGCTTCAGAGCCCCCTCTGCTGGAATGCTGCTGGCAGCCAGGCCCAGCCTGGGCAGCAGGACAGGTACAGGGGCAGCTGCTCCTCCTGGCTGACAAAGGCTGTTTCAGGAGTGTTTTACAGGAGATTCATGTCTTCTGCTGGGGGACAGATACATTTGAGCCCATATATGTCCTGCCATGCTGTCCTAGAGTTGGATAATGATGATAGTGTTCCATTCACTTCGCTTTCAAAGCTGAGAACACAACAAGAAATTTTTAGGAGAGACAGAACTGCCTGGAATTAGTGGGATTACTCTTCCATCTGCAGAAGACCGTGCAGAACCCTTTCCATGCATCCTTTGAAGATTGGATACCCCATCCCTGGAAGTGTCCCAGGCCAGGTTGGTCTCCTAGGACAGTGGGAGGTGTGGGGGTGGCATGGATGGGCTTCAAGGTCCTTCCAACCCAAACCATTCTGGGATTCTCTGGTTTTATTTACAGGGTTTCTCCTCCTCGCCCCCTTCTGTGGCTGTGGAGTCCAAAATAAGGAGAATAAGGAAGTTTTGGCATGGGACAAGTCTCAGCCTGGAGCCTGCTCAGCTCCCCAGGAAGGATGTGTCTACCTAAACAAGAAGGGAAGCAGGAAGGAAAGAAGAAATAGTACATCTGATAGCAGGGAGAAGGGGCTCTTTCAGTCAGGTATGCCTCAGAAAATGGAAATACTACCAAAATAGAAAATAAGATGATGGCATAGTGATTAAGACACTAGGAAAAGATGCCAGGAGTTAAATCCCAAAGGTCCACTCCAGACTTCCTGTGTAACTTTTAACAAGTCACTGTCTCTCTGTGCAATGCCCTTAAGTCCCTAAAATAGGGATTGCACTTCCTTTTCTTAGCTGATGCTGCGTGACAGCATTAAACAATTAGGCCTCATAAAGTTCCTTTAAAACAAATGGGCTAACTGGAAACATAGGAGCTCCTGGAGAGTCTCTGTGAATATATTTACTGATGATTTTACATTAAATGGCATCAGACAGTCTGAATAAATTCAAGAATTAAGTATGTTCTGCAATTGCTGTTTACAGGAGTGAAGCTTCCCTGCTGGACAGCTGCAGCTCTGGAAGGATGTGGGCAATCCAGGTGGAAAACCGTGGAATATCAGCTGGTGTGAGACAACCAACCTGATCCTCATCAGGAGCTGTAATGGCAGGACAAGGAGAACTGGGCTCAGACTGATAGAGAGAAGGATTAGATGGGATATTGGAAGAAATTCCTCACTCAAAGGGTGGGCAGGCCCTGGCACAGGGTGCCCAGAGCAGCTGTGGCTGTCCCTGGATCCCTGGCAGTGCCCAGGCCAGGCTGGACAGGGCTGGGAGCACCTGGGACAGTGGAAAGTGTCCCTGCCATGGCAGGGATGGCACTGGGTGGACTTTAAGGACCCTTCAAACCCAAACCATTCTGGGATTATGCACAAAACCAGTACAGTATTAAGTACACAGTAGAAGTCAGAAAGGAATTACTTTTTTTCCCCCTCAAGTTACACAAAAAAAGGGGAACTTATTTTGGTAGAAAGTTGGATTCCAGTTCACGAAGGATTTACCAGCTTGTCAGGAATAAAAAAAAAATGGTGCAAGGGTCTGTAGTGGTCCAAAAAAAATCCTGATGGCACTTGCATGTAAATAGTGATGTGAGAATCTCTGTAAAATGGGGAAGCCACACATCAAGAGATAAAATTACTGGTTTACACGTTAGGCTTGACAGGTGGGTGAAGTGATGAGCTGTTAAGGACAAATCATTCTATTTTTGATTTGTTAAAGGGCGGGGGGAAGCCTCAGTGAAATCCAGACACCCTGGGCAGTTGGAGATGGGAAGAGTGAGTTCCACCAGGGTGGGTGTCTCCTACCATCTGCCAGGAGCTCCTGGCTCCTGTCACAAGCTGCCACTCGCCGGTCTAATATCTTTTGGACTCAGTAAACTGAGTTTCTACACAAAGAACATGGAATCATTCTCATTTAGCAGGACTTAAACTGAGAATTTTATATGCAAGCATGTAGGAACTTCAAGATAGGCAAAAATAACAAATGGTGAGATGATGATGGAGTGGTTTGAAATCAGGGCTGGTGCAGTAGGGAATTGATACTAAATTTCTGCCTCCCAGGGCATGGGGTGGGCTCTTCCCTCTCTTAGAAAAATATTTTTATAATGATCCTGGCACAAAGATTGAGCATTAAAATCAAATTCAGTGATGAACAAAAGAAGGTTCAGATTCCTGCACTTGTTCACGCTTTTGAGCAATTCCCCTTTCCGGTCTAGTTTTCTTCTCTGTGTGTCTTATCCAGGTTCCATAACCCCTCTGACACTGCTGCCGTGGTGTTTGTGAGCAAAGTCACTCACAGACCACTGCCAAATTGGAAACAGCAGCTCAAACATCTGCTCGAGGTGGGTTTCCCAGCAGCAGGGTGGCCCTGGCCACCGCAGTGAACCAGGGCTGGGCTTCTTCTTGAAATAACAAACTCCTTCTGCTGTTCCTTTTGTGGAAAAGACACGATGAAAATACCATCCTGCAGGTGGAATGGACACAGAATCGGGGAAGGAGCAGGCTCGATGTTGCTTTAATAAGTATGACTTGATTTAAACACAGCCCGTGGCAGGGGGTGAAATGAGATGATCTTTAAGGTCCCTTCCAACCCAAAGCATTCATGATTCAGAGCAGAATTCCGGGGTTAGACCGGGTGATCACAGCAGCACACGGCGGTGTGTGAACGGAGTTGCACATCAGTTGCATCAGACACAACCTAGCATGATTTTTTTATTATAATTCATTAGTTCATGTTAAGGGAACATTTCTTCTTACGAACCCTGTGGACTGACTCCCGGAGGTGCTTTACTGCAGCTATAGCACGGGGAGAGGGACAAAACCCGATTTTTTCCTTTCTGTTCTCCTTTCTGGACGCGGCCGCGCTCCAGCCCGTGGGCGGGGCCGCCCTGCCGTCCGTCACTCTGATTGACAGCAGCGGGGGCGTGGCCCGGCCTGCCCGGCCCCCTGTCGGGCGAGGGGGCGTGGCTCTGCCGCGGCGCAATGGGCCCCCGTGATTGACAGCCGGCTCCGCGGGGAGGCGGGGTGGGCGGTGCAGCCGCTCGTGCGCCCATTGGCCGCCGGCGCCGTCGGGTGGGCGCCGCGGCGGCGCCGATTGGCGGGCGGCGGCGAGTGCCGCTGTGATTGGCAGGAGGCGGCGGGTGCGCGGCGGCCGCCGAGCGGTTTGTTTTGCGGGCGGCGGCGGC
>VXBN01002265.1:272667-318380 GCA_013397395.1 Sinosuthora webbiana
GACGGGGCGGCGATGGGAGCGGGGCTCCGCCGGGCCCCGGGTCCGGGCCGCCGCAGCCCCGGGGGCGCCGGGCGGACCTGCCGCGGTCCCGGCACCGCCAGCGCCGCCGGGAAATGGTGCATTTTCAGGGATTTCGTTACAATGGTAAAAAATGGGTTTACGGGAAACGTGCGGTGCCCCGGGCTTCTCCTGAACTTGGCCAGACAGAACCCGCCGGGATCTGCGGGTCGGGCTGAGCTCAGGGCGCTCTTTGAGCCTCCAGGAGAGGTTGGACCTTCTTGGGACGGGAATTGTTGGTATTAAGTGCAGCTCGGGAGTCCAGCAAAATAGATTCTCCTTTATGGAGCTCCCCCCGAGATCTCACTTGCCATTTTAGCCCAGACAGCAACATGTAAGAACGAGCAAAGGAGTTGGAAGAACTTTTTCAAGAGGAAAATGTTGTTGTGAGGAGTTGCCATGACTAAATTTGATTGATTAATTCAAATTAATTTGGATTTGGACTGTATGTCCGATATAAAGAACTGCTTATGGAGGGGGTCTTGTGTTTCCTACTTCCTTTTTCAGCTTAAAGAGAGGTGCTAGAATTAAACTTGTAATTGCTCTAAACCAGAATTGACGCATATTTGCAAGGAAATTCCTGCTGTTCTAAAGTCTGGAGTTTCATGGCTTCGTGGGCTACAACTTTAGTATTTCTTCCCTACAACCAAGTTTAGTTTTCTAAGACTCTCCTTCATTTAGTTTGTATGCATAATTAGCTTTTACACTTTGAATTCAAAAAGCATTTGAATTCAAGCAAATGTTATTCTACACCAGAGTCAATACCTCTTTGCTCTGATTTGATTTTGTAAATACAACAAATTCATGCAAATCCATCACTAGATTTCTCTGCTACAAAGAGAGGAACAGTGTAATCCACTCTGTTTAGAGCAGCAAGGTGGTTCATAAACTTAAAATGGTTTAGAAGTAGGAAGCTGGATTTCCATCAGAGTGTTTTCCAATGGCAATTGGACCTGTGTTTGTAAACATGTGAGTGCAGAATGAAAAAATACAATTTCATGGACCACACCACCAAAGCATTGTGTGTATCATGTGTGTATCATCACACATCACATGTATGATGTGTGTATCGTGGCACAGCTGCAAGCAGATCCCTTTGTAATGGGAAAAACATAAATACATTCAGCAACTGTGATCAAATAATCCGATTCATAATGGATAATGGGCTGTATGTCATGCTCTGGTTTTCTTTAGTCTGGTGTTTGGTAACCCACCTGGAGGACACGTGGAGTGGTTGATGTCAGAGTTTGCAGGAACTCCGGTGGTTCAGCCGGGGCTCACCTGGAGCGGTTCCGAGCCCTGCACAGCCAGGACAGTTCCTGGGGTTTATTTCTCTCCAGACACTCCTTGGCAGTGAAAACCTTTGCTGTGGCTGTGCAGGGTGAGCGGAGCCGGGTTTGGGGTGTGCTGGAGGTCCCGGCTCCTCCAGCCTTCCCTGGATCCTCTCGGTTTTCCTGCCTGTGTCACTTCCTTCCCTTGGTGACACCCGCGGGAGGGAGCAGGGCTGAGCCTGCGGGTTAGGACCGGCTCAAGTCCCAAATCCCAGTCTTTGCCTTTAACTTGTGAATGGGAAGAGGGACTCTGAATGTGTCCCATAAGGATAAGGCTCCTAGAGCTCCCTGATATTTCCTCTCACCCTACAAACCAGGTATTTGTGACTTCCTAAAGCTTGTGCACAGCAGCATTTTGGTACCACTACAACAGCCCACAGCAAAGGACTCAGTAGGAAAGTCTTTGCAAGACTTTTTTGAGCCCTATAACTTAGGTATAATTTGTCTAGAATTTCCTCATTGCCCCTGGATCTGCCAGTCACTCACCCAAACCAGCTTTGCTGTTGTGGTGGTAGATAACAAATAAACAGATGTATTCATTTTTTCTCTTTTTAACCAGCATAGCATCATGTGTCCCACTGTGACACCATATAAAACATGATCCTGGGTTAGGGGGGTTCACAGGTTTCCTGTTTTTATCTGTGTGCAGATACTTTCGCTCTTCTAACTTTCTGATTTTTTTTTTTTTCAAAATGGTTTCCATTTCTGACATGTTCAGACCTGTGTAACAAACCACAGGTTGGTTGAAGTAAATGCTTTGTGGAGGGGAATAACTTTCTCTGTGAGCAGCAGTTCACTTTTATCGAAGTTATAAAAATCCTTGAGTGTAGTTTTTAAAACATGAAAAGCATTTCCTGGACAACATCTTTCCCGCACAAAGCAGAGCTGTGTTTCCCAGACCTACTGGAGACCAGGCAAAACAGGGTCTCTCAGTGCTCCAAAAATTGCTTCGTTTTCATTTGTAGCAGCTTCTGCATTGTGCTGTTAATGTAATGCTGCTCCACGTGCTTCTCCAGGTCAGCCTATGGCAATCCTCTGTTTGGATGGAAATAAAGAAGTGTTCATGCTTCTCAGCATTAAGTCCATCACAGTGCTGTCCTCACCAGATACAATTTTTCCCTACACAAGCTCAGATCAATATTTGACTTTATTTTATGCTTTTAAGAGATAAATACTCTGTCATGTCCTACCTCATCATCCCAGGGATGAATTACAGGGTGTATGGTTCAGTAGCAGAGAGCCAGTAGCTCAGTGCAAGGCTGCTGAAAATGTGTGAGATTCAAACTCACCCGAAGTTGTTCCATCCCCTTTGTTAGAGCATTAGCTGTTCCAGTTTTCTGAAGATAAATAATATTTCAGCGTTAGAATGACTGCAGATACAGCCCTTGCAGGGCAGTAACTGGGGTTTGTAGAATGTCCTGAGGTGGAGGGGACCCACAGGGATCGTGGAGTCCAGCCCCTGGTCCTGCTCAGGACACCCCAACAGCCCCACCTGGGCCTGCGAGTGGTGAGCTCTGGGGTTTGCCCGATGCTGCCCTTCAGAGTTTTCACAAGGTGCCCCCACTAATAAACAAATCCTCTTCATAGCTGAGGATACCACCTCTAGTAAGGGACTGATGGGATAAGTTGTCTGGATGTGTCCTCTGTGCCACAGGTGAGTGCTGGCTGCACAAACCCGGGATCACACACCTGTACCCAACCACTGCAACCACTGGTCTTTGTTTGCAGTGATGGAACTGTTTAGAGGGGCAGTCTTATTCCCAGACACGTTCTTTGATGGACGTGATTTCTTGTCATGGGCCCTCAGCTATAAACTGCTTTCATAGCTCCTTTGCCTCTTGCCCAAAGGAACTCTGCCAAGACAAGCTCTTCTTCATCCTCCTGGTATCTGGCCAAACCCAAACTGCACTGTAGTGGAAAACTTGTATCCCAGCTCTTCCCTGAGTGTTTTGGGTGGTAGGAACCTCGGGGGTGTTCCAGGCCATGGGTTGGAGTATTTTGTTGTGCAGGGTTTCAGCCTTTGTCTGC
Organism: Sinosuthora webbiana; assembly: GCA_013397395.1. Lineage (NCBI taxonomy): Eukaryota > Metazoa > Chordata > Aves > Passeriformes > Sylviidae > Sinosuthora > Sinosuthora webbiana. The sequence goes on from VXBN01002265.1 coordinate 276,084, forward strand.
CAGGTGACTCCAAGGCTGTTCTTAGTGCCATCAAATGAAAGAATGCCAGTAAATTGGAGACACTCCAGTAAAGGTAAAAGGTTAAATGTTCAACTGTAAAGTTGGAAACTTAAAAAAAAAAATTGTGCCATTACCTACCTGGAACTTTAGCTCCATTCACAGCTGTTTCTTCACATTTTCATCCCACAAGGGGTTACTTAGTGCTGAGATAGATCCCAGCAATTATTTCCTTTGGCTGATGTGCTTCTCAAAAAGCAGCCTCTTGCTTTGGTTGTGTTACTTACACCCCTTGCTTCTTTTACATGCACTTGGAATGTCAAGGAGTGCTCTCCCTTCTCCACTGCCACAATGTGGTTATTGTCTCATTTGGCTTGTCTTGGACAGCAGAGATTTGATGGGTTTTGGTTTGGATTTTTTTATATTCTCTGCTCTGCATTCCTTTTTTAAGATTTTTTTCTTTAATTAACGCCTTCTGCAGATGCGTTGGGAGATTTCTTTTCATTCCCTGTCATGATCTGGTCTAGGCTTGATGTTTCTGGATCTTGATTTAACATTCTTAAGTCCAGAGGGGATGTATCTCAGATGTTGGGTGCTCTCAGGACCGAGTTGGGATTCACCTGCCAGTACCTGAAGAGAGGCTGCAAGAAAGATGGAGAGAGATTTTACAAGGGCCTGCGTGGACAGGATGAGGGGGAATGGTTTCCCACTGCCAGAGGGCAGGGATAGATGGGATATTGGAAGAAATTCCTCCCTGGGAGGGTTGGGAGGCCAAACCATTCTGGGATCCTGTGAAAGCTAAAACAGACCTGGGTAGAAACTATTGGTTTTAGCAAAGATAATCCTAGTGTGCCTTCTCTTCTGACTGGGACTTCTTCAGATGTTTCCTCCTTACAAGGAGGTGTATTTTTCCTGTTTTGTTTTTGACTTTTAGCAGGATTCTCTCCCTGTGTGCTTTACAAGCCGTATGTGTCCCACATCTGTCATCTTTAAGCATTGCAAAAATCTAGTTTGTTATTCAGACATTGATTAATTATGAAGCCAGTCTTCTGCATAAAACATAAGCTAACTGATTTGGAGAGACTGGTGAACAACTGCACGACATGAAACTGCAGAAACAAATAGTCCCACGGAGTCCCTTTTGCAGAGGAGTGCAGATGTGAGTCAGTCCATCATTTGATGTTCAGCAGCTGTTCCCTGGACAACTCTTCCAAATGCGAGTGATTACCCCTCAAACCAGTGCCATGGATCAGGGACGAGTGTGCAGCCATGGTGGAGTCTTAGAATTAAGTTTTGGTTATTTACAAATCAGCTTCAAAAATGCTCATTTCAGTTCAAACTCCTCCAAGTGACATAGTGAGGGAGGAAAGGAGGAGCTGTGCCTGTCAGGCACTGCACACCTGACACACCATCATGTTGAGTAGGGCTGTGATAACTTCATCTGGTTCACATCACTTCCAAAAGTCCCAGTTATCTACAAAAAAGCTTTACATTCAAAAAGGGGTTCAGGTCCTCCCAGACTCTTTTAGAAAGAGCAGATTCTCCTGGGCATGTCCAGAGCTGATCAAGTCACTGCTTCAAAATCCATGCCTAAGTAATGCCTTCATATCAGGAAGGATGTACCTGGGTGTATTATTTGCCAAGGAAACAACACTTTATCCCTAAAACCTTTTTGGGTCTTGATTCGTGGGACAGGGGCCGGGCAATGCAGAGGGCAGGAGCGTGCCAGGAGCAGAGGGGCACCATGAGGTGCTGCTGTGTTGCTGTGGCACCGTGCCTGGGGGCCAAGTGCCCAGTGCAGTCCCTTTTTGGATAAAACTTCACCTTTTGCAGTATCAAGGAATTGAGGGTCGTTATCCTTGCTCAAGTAAAGGATTCGTTTCCATAGTTTTTAGACCCTCATCTGCCATCCACGAGGGCCCAGCTACTGTGCATTTCTCTCCTTTTTCATCTTTGTTTTTTTTTCTCTGAACACAAAGTTCTGCCCAATGTCACTTCTCAAAACTAACAGGCGCTGGGAGAGAACACTTTAAATTGGTTACATCAGGAATCTTCAGAAAGTAATTCTTAGTCAGTGGAACATACAAGAAGAAAATCAATGTGTTTTGATATTGCTGCAAGGCAAGAAGCCTCGAATTGAACCTGCTGCATTGTGCTTTGCCAGCAGACAGTGTTCTTAGTGCTGGACAACTTGAACCTGTTCAGCAGATCCTGAAATCTCATAAAATGGTTTGAATTTTATTCCATCAGCTTGTTCTGAGGGAAGAGAGGAACGTGTTGGGGCAATCAGTGCAAGTGGGTTTGTGTTCACAGATACTCCAAGATGAATCTTTGTCCAGCTTTTCATTTCTTTTTCTACTGGCTGTGGTTTGTTCCACTAGCAAGCAAGAATTCAGAGTTAACAGGATATATAATGGGAAAGAATAGACCTTTACCAGGTTTTCCTTGGCAGAAGCACGTCAGTTTGCCCGTCCTAAATGACCTGTGATGGTCTAGCAAATCTGTCCAGGTTTCACTGTTTGTTGTGGAGCCTTTTGAGCAGAGTTAGGGGCTGGGGATGTTCATTCTCACCTGTCCTCTGGCCAGACCCTTCTATGACATTGGACAAGTGACTTAATGTTTATCTGCCAGTTTGTTCTGTCAGGTATTCAGTTCAGTTTGGGCTTTTTATGACTAAATTAAATCACAGTGTCTTTGCAAAGATCCTAAAAAGGATTGTTGTTCTGTGAGCCAGCAGAAGACCAGTGCAGAAGTGTCAGAGGTGCAGGAGTGTCAGGGTTGGTGCTCACCCAGACAACTTACTCCTGAAATTCTTGTGCACCACAGATGAACAAGAGGCCTTGAAGTCCATCATGAAGGACCTGGTGGCACTGCAGATGGGCAGGCGGCACCGGCTGCCTGGGTATGACACCATGAAGAGCAAAGACACTGCTCACTCCAACAGACAGGTAAAGGGCCAGGGAGTGGATGTCTGAGCTGGTGACCTGGGGGCAGAAGGGACAGAGCAGGTGGGCACAGGATCTGCTGCCCTGGCCCTGTCCTGTGCTGCCAACAGCCAGAGCATCAGATGTGAATTAACTCCTTGACCCTGCTCAGGCTGTGGAAAATACAGTAGCTTTTCTATTTTTTATATTTTTATATGATATTAATTATTAATATTTAATAATGATATGTTAATTAACTTATTAATTATTAATTGTTATGTTAATTATAATATTAATCATATAAACTTTATATATTATCTATTGTATATGCTATATATTTATATAGTTTAATAAAATATTTAATATATATTGCATTATATATGTGTGTATATACATGTATTTGATAATTTGCAGCATCTTAGTACACTGCATTCTCCCCATATGTACTTTGGATGGGGTTTGGTCTGCCCAGCTAAAATGTTTAGCAAGTGGCTTCCTGATTTCACAGTCATATCTCCATTTCTTAAAGTGATTTTGTTCTTTTTTAAAGAAGAAACACAATGCCAGCAGTTCCCCCCTCTTGGGCAGCCCTGCAATAATGAACCAGTGTGCCTCTGCAGTGGAAGAGAAGAAAATACCGGTGAGAAAACTTCGTGTTCATATTAGCAATTAGAAATGAGGAGTCTCCAAGCTGTGTGCAGTGACTTTATGGAATTGCTTTCAGCAGGTGGGAGGCAGGGAGAGCCTTTCTTCCCTGGCTCTGTCCTGGTGTGGCAGTGTGTGCACATCTGCTGTCGGGTCAGGACAAGGGGGAAAGGCCTTGAGCTGAAGGAGGGCAGGGTTAGGTGGGATTTTGGGCAGGAATTGTTCCCTGGCACAGGTGCCCAGAGCTGCCCCTGGATCCCTGGCAGTGCCCCAGGCCAGGCTGGACATTGGGCTGGGACAGTGGGAGGTGTCCCTGCCATGGCAGGGCTGGCACTGGGTGGGCTCTGAGGTCCCTTCCAAACCAAGTCTGTGACTCCCAAGATGATGAGTGGTGGAGTCAATGCTTTAAAGTCTAATTAGGTTCATTCCACATTTCTGTGGACTTTTTCATGGAGATAACAATGGGATTGATGTTCTGGTAAGAAGGACAGAATAATGCAACTTTTTGTCTGGAGATGCTGAATGTCGTTTAAATGAAATGCTTCAAAGCAAAAGCAACAATTTCAGTCAAAAACTATTTGTCCATTATTGTCATTCAAAATTAAATCACGTTACTGGCAGCAAGACTGACATGAACAGGAGAAGTTTCCTGTGTCAGTAAAATAACTCTTTTCAGTTTTATTCCTGTTACAGGTTTAAGCTTTTTGGAGCAGGCTTTGAAGTTCATGTCTGTCTTCCTTATGCTTTGCCTGCTCATAATCTACTTGTTCAGCTGGATCTGGGATTTCCTTGAATGTGTTGGACAAATCCATAGATGGAGTAGTACAAAATCGCTTTGAAACAGAAATTCAGAGATGCCTTAAATCAAAATCTGTAACTGTGATTTATGATACCACATCACAGAACTGGAACACTCAAGTGCTAAACTTGGATTTGCCTTTTTAATCGTCTCTGAGGACAGTTTATGTGAATTGCTTTAAGAAGTGATGGGTTCACTCCTTTCAAGGGAAACTGAAGGCACTGGCTGCTTGGCTCCTCTAGGTTTTCTCTGGAATGGGAACACCAAGATCACTCTGAACACCTTTTCTTAGATCTTTGATAAGTAGACACAATTGGATGGTGTCAGGTCCTTTTGGAAAAATCAAGCAATAAATGCCAAAGTCCATCCCCTTTTTCCTTTACTCCAAATTACAGGTTTCAAAGCAAGCATTGGAGTGGAGGAAATGGTTGGAGTTTGCTTGGGTACCAGCAAGTTAAAGAGAGATTTCCAAAGAGCCCTGGGGTCCTTTAGTGTTGTCTAGTGTCAGCTGGTGAGAGCTGTGTCACTTGACTGCTCCAGGGCCTAAATCACATGTTGAGGTCAGAAATTTAATCTGGAAAATGGTGTGAATTCCATTTCATCCAAACTGCCCTGTTTGGTTCCTTTAGATCAGGCTCCTTAAAATAGTACAAAGTTAAAACCAGAGCCTTACTTTGCTGAAAATCCTCATACAGAGCATAAGGAATGAAGCAATCATTCCTTCGTGCAGTAAGTCTAAGAACAACTTTTAGATCAGGAGTTGGCTGGTAGACATCTTTTATAGGATGTTATTCCTGTGCTGTTTGCTGCATTGTTCCTTTACTGCTCAATTCAAATGGATTCTCTAGAATTTGTTTCATTTTGGAGTGATTCTAGACTGAGCTCTTTCTCTTCCCACATCTGAAAAAACTCCTTTAAAGTTCTGTGTGGATGAGCCACCTGCAGCTGGTCGCTTGCCCTGGTCCTTGCTGTCCCTCCAGCACTGCAGCAGGAATTCCGTGTGCTCCCAGGGACTCCATGGGTCCTTTTGAACTGCATTCTTGACCACTGGGCCTGCCAGAAACTTCCTCCAGCTAAAGAGCATTTCCTGGCCACGTTTTTTTGAAGTTCCTAGATGTATGATTGCCTATTGTCTGAGGCTTTCACAGATGGCTTAATCTATTCCAATCACATAAATCGTGCAGCAGAAATGATGGAGTCTTATCAGAGCAGATTTTTCCCTTCTATTTTTATCTTTCTCACCTAAATTGGGATTTGAACTTCGATGTCCAGAGTTGAAAGTTCAGCTTGTTGACTCTTCCATGCCACACAGCATCTTCTGAGTTTACAGGGACTGCCCAGGTTGCACAGTCAGTGCTTTTCACTGTCCAGATGGTGGTGGTGACCCCTTTGCTGAAACCTTAGAGCTTTAAAAGGTGACACAGAATCAGCCTGTTTGTAACTCTGAGTTTCAGGGGCTGCATTTTTGTAAAAAACAGAGATTTAGTCCATGTCTTAAGAATAAAGAATAATAAATAGGAATAAAAATTTAAAAATAAGAGTAGGAATAAAAAAATGTAGCACATTCCCTCTCTTTTTTTGCCATGCATGCTTTGAGCCAGCTTACAGAAACTTAACTGCAGATTAATAAGCAGTTAGGACTGAATTTTAGATTTTTCCCATGCAGTGTCAAAGGTAGACTAATGCTTTTAAAGTTTATTTCAATGTCTTCTGTTTAAGTGTCAGTTTACAAAAATTACAGCTTACTTTTTTACCCCTTTCCTTCTCTTTCTCCTTCAGCAGTTTCTCCATTCCTCCCGTGCTGTGTTCATGTATCAGCCACTTGTTTCCACAGTCTGCTTCAGCTCCCAGGGAGAAAGTTAAAATACTGAAATCATAACACAGTGCATTTGTGTGCTGCTGTGTGTGCCAGAGTTTGGTTGTGAGCTCACCTTTTGTTCTTTCTCCTGCAGAATGATGTCAGGATAAAGTTTGAACATAATGGGGAGAGACGGTAAGTTGGCCTTCACTGCTTTGATTCTTTGCTTAGCAGAGTAATTTAGTCATCAGTAATTTAGCTTAAATATTTTGTTGGCTTTACTTTCCTTTTTCCTGAATGGAAATCACACAGTGAAGGCAATAGCAAACAGGTCACACACAACTTGGTTATTTTTAGAGACCAGTGTGTCATAAAACACTGATTTATTTCCATAATATTTATTTGTAAGTGAACTGCGGCATTTTTAAAAGCTGTCCAACCTGAAATAAGTTCAGCCTGAAACTCTTATTTCAGATACGTTCCCATTTTGTTCCATTTAACTGAAACCAAATGAAGCTGATCAAATCAGCGTCATTCTTTTCTAGTTTCTCACTTCCTGATGCCCTGTCATTATCACTGCCCTGCTGTGATTGAGCAATAGATACAACAAGGGAAGATTTTTTTTTCATTGGTGTAAAATCTTCTTTGTTATTTCCTCTGATATTTGGTTTTGAGAGACATTCTTTTACAAGAAAAAAACAAATAACTGAAATAGCAGCTTCAGTTTTTACAGCATTGTTTGCAATGAATAAAATTGCTGAAATATTTCAGAGTAGGTCCCAAAGAGCCTCTTATTTGCCATCAAATTGAGAGGAACTCTTGAAACATTTGATGACTGGAGGCAATTTAATGTCAGTGGTACAGGAGGATAAGTTGTCTGTAATGATCCTCACAGACAGAGGTTATTGCCCGAGTTGCTGAAGCTCCTCCTGTGTCAGATTTTGGGATTTCTGTTAGGAAAGCAGAAGTGTTCTTTGTTGGCAAAGCAGGTTGTGGAGAATTTCTACTCTTCCTCAAAACTTGAACTGTTTCTTTCACTGAAACCCTACGTGATGAATTCTGTCAGTGACTTTTTGTGCTGTGGGAGAAACTTTACAGGTAATCATTGCTGAGATTTGCTTCCTCCTTGTCAGTCAGCTCTGCTCAGCACTCTCCTGTGTCAGGGGCTCTGTGGGGACAGCAGAGCCACCGTGGGACATGTCACAACTTCTTGTCACCCTGTGTCAGGACAGGGGAGCTCAAAATCCTGTCACCACAGGCTTATCATCTGTCTGCTGGGTGCATTTCAGGGGGCAGAAGGGTTTTCTCCTGGCTTTTTTTTTTTCTAAAATGAAAAGGTTGATTGTGTGTCAGTCTAATTATGCAGTTGTGCTCGCCTGAATTCCCTGCTCCCAGCACAGTGTGCAGCTCCAGACAGGGAGCTTGCACCAGAATGTCAGTGTGTGTGCTTGGTTTCACGGCAGCTGCCAGATCTAACCACAAATATTTAAGGTGGTCAGGCAGGAATGGGCTCCTTAAACCCTGCAGTCCAGGATTTTGTGTTAGAGGAGTGCACAGAGTTTTTAAACTAATAAAACTTGTGGCACCTGAGAACAGCTCTGCTTTTGAAAGCACTGAGTGTAGAATGGGAGCCTTTATGAGGGGCTGAGAGCCACACGGCGTTTGTGTGGTGCCAGAGTGCTGGGATTTCATCTATGGGTTTCTTAGGAATATGTGGAAAATGTTATTGTGGGCTGCTTTTTGACAAGGACAATTGCATCCAAACAGCTGAATGTTGTAGGTCTGGTAGCAAAATAACCCTTCATGGGCAGGGGCTGAGGAAGCCAGCTAACACAAGGACCAGTTTTTTGGTTATTTAAAACAAAAGCTGCGTCTCATGAAAGGATACCCAGGGCTGAGGAAGCTGTGTGGATGGAAGATTGGGGAACTCAGCCTCCTCTCCAAAGCACAGCTTCATCACAGAGTCACAGAATCCCTGGATGGTTTGGGCTGGAATGGACCTCAAAGACCCAGTGCCACCCCTGCCATGGGACACCTTCCCCTGTCCCAGGTGCTCCCAGCCCTGTCCAGCCTGGCCTGGGACATTGCCAGGGATCCAGGGGCAGCCACAGCTTCTGTCTGTGGCCCCTGCAGAAAGCCCCTCTCCCTCCCTTTCCCCACAAACCCACGAGATAATTCAGGGTCTCGCTGAGTTGCCTCTATGAGCAGCAACAGATCTGGAGTTTCCATGGTCCACTCAGTAACTTGGAAATCCAAACAGTCCCTTGATCATTTGTAGTGTGCTGATGTAGCAAGTGAAATAGGGAGGGAGATAGATATAAAAAACCTGAAAGCTCTTTGGTTGGAACTGATTTTTTTTTCCTAAAAGCTAACTAGCAAAAATTGGAAAGAACACTAATCTTCCAGCTGAGGACAGAAAGTATAACCAGATACTATAATAGTTCATGTGTGAAGAGGATCTTGGATTGTTTAGCCTGGAGAAGAGGAGGCTCAGGGGAGACCTTGTTGTATCCTGTTATTTCTGCCTCGTGACAAGTTTGTTAATTGGTGCTCACAATCCAGCTCTTTGTGGCAGTAACTCATCTGTGCCAGAGCAGGTGGTATTTTTTAAGCCAAGGTGCACAGGACATTTTTATCCTGTTATGTGAAAGACATTTATTCAAAAAGGATACTTTTCTGCCCAGGGGCAGAGGGATTCTATTTGAAATCTCCAGCTGAATATTGCATTTTGACAAACTGTATGGAAATGGGCCAGAGATCAATAATTCTTTATTGAAATAATACATACAAATTTAAATTTGAAAGGTTCACCGCTTGCTTGGGGATGAAAGGAGACCATTCAAGCCATTTAATGGTTCAGCCATGTGAGTTGGTTGCATTATGAAGTGTATCTCTGAACTGAGCCGGTGATTCTCTTTCCTCCCAGGATTATCCCGTTTGTCCGTCCCGTGCGCTACGAAGACGTGCAGCAGAAAGTGAAAACAGCCTTTGGGCAGCCCCTGGACCTCCACTACATGAACAACGAGGTGCTCAGCTCTCTGTGCTCTCTGCATGACACCTCCTTTCCCCATCACAAATTCTGTACCCAGAAATTTAATTTTCGGGTCGTCCTTTAGTAGAAACCGTTGTTGAGTCCCTGATCCAAAGGCAGATGTGCTGATCCTGATGAAGCATCTCAGTGAAGTGTGTGTTGTACAAACATCAGCATCTCGTTCCCGTGTTCTGCTGTTGCTTAGGACACTCATTCTACCTGAAACCCAGTTTTCACTTGATCATTACTTCTGGATTTATGAGTATTCTTTTCTCATCAGAGAGTCAGGGGCTGACAGGTCTCTGTTATTTGCAAACAGCAAATCCAGGTAGCAATTAATACTTTTGTGGAACAACTGAGCAATCATAATCCTGTGTTATGGTCTGTATTTTTTAATGTTTGTTTAAATAGCTGTTGTAGGAGTAGACTTATTTTTTCTGTCTTTTCTAATGATTTTTTTCCCTGCTCTTCATTTTGCAGCTCTCTATTCCTTTGAAAAACCAAGATGACCTGGATAAAGCTGTAGATCTCTTAGACAGGAGCTCGAATGTGAAAAGCCTGAGGATACTGTTGCTGTCCCAGGACAGAAACCATGTAGGTAACAACTGGGACTGCAGCGAAATCAAGGGGCTTACCCTCAAGACTCCAAAGCACAATGACAGCATTAACTGAGTGTGACAGGGATTATAGAATCACTCTTCCCAGGCACAAATGCATGTGTTTATCCTCTTTGCATTGCCTCAGCTATAGGTGTCCTTTTGTGTTGGGCTTTTTTTCCCTGACTTCAGCAGCTGTTTGGGGGCTAAAACATTGCAGCTTTTTAAGCTGTCACGTGAAGGCCATTTTATATCAAATACCCAGTGGCTGTAGGCAGAAAACACTTGGTGAGTTTGGTTTGCAGAGAAGTGTTATTAGCTTTGATAAATGGCAGTGTGTTGAAAAAGTGTGGAATTATTTTGCCTTTGGAGTACAGGTTGTCCTTGAAGAAAAGCCTTTAGCACTTTTTTCCCTGGGTGAGAAGCCTGGGGACAGCTTCCAGTCATTTTTCAGCTCTAGCCCTAATGCATTGGGTCCAACTTGACTGTGGAAACTGAGTTGCCTTTCTAACAGTGGTGTGTTCAGACCTAAGATGAACTGGGTTCTCCTGGTTCACCTTACCACAGGTGGCTGTGGCAGTGAGTGTCAATGTAGTTTGCTTTTTTCAGTACACAAGATCACAATGTGAGAAATAGCTTAAGTCAAGCTCCCAAAGATGCCCATTTTGGACAATGAATGAACTGCAAGCTGCAGTAGGCAGAAAGACAGAATTTTCCTTTATTCCCGATCTGTGACTGGAAATCACAGTTCACTCTACCAATATCTCTATTTTTTTTTTTCTTCAGAATTAAGGTCATGCAGCTTTTAAAACCAAAGACCTCAATAGCTTAGGTATTTGATTTGCAAATTACCACATTCTCCTGAAGAGTGTGACACAGAAAGCTGCTCTCTTGGTAGTAGCTTGTCAATCTGGAATGTTCATCCCTATTCAAGTTCTGCAGGCTGGGAGCTCAACTCTTGAAATAATCACACCTGTAATTCTTGGAACTGTCATGATAATTTAAATGTACTTTTCGCTATTTTTTAATTTGATAATCCATGGTAATGGAAATGCAGAGAACTCAGGAGTGTTAACAGCCCTTTCCAAATGACTGGGAAGGTGTAGGAGGGGATGATGCTGTTCCTTGTCCTGTGCCCTTTCCCTGAGCAATTGTTGCAGCCTGTTCTGTAGACAATACTTGGCAAGAAGGTCTTTGGTCTGACCTGGTGGAGTCAGCCCAAAGTTCTGTGTTGTCAGGAAACATCCTGTGAAAGGTGGCCTCAACCTTTGGTACAACACCACCAGGCAATCCTCTCTCCCAGCCCTCTGCTCATGTCAGTGCCTTCGGGCTGCAGGCCGATGTCAAGTGATACCATCTGACGTTGCATAACCAGTAAACACTTGGTAAATCTCACCCTGCGCCAGCCAGTAGCCACTGCTGGTGTCCTTTTATTAGCTGTTTTTTCCTCTTTTACTTAAAGCAGAAACAAACAGCAAAGCCTTCAGTAAGTGCCACCGTTTCCCCCCTTCTCCTCCAACTTCCTCCGCTGCTCGACGTTGTCTGACAGGAGAGCCCTCCGTGGGATAAAGCCCTCAAGCCTGAAGGAGGTTTCTTGGCTGCATGATCTCATCCCACTGAGGGAGCGGGAAGCATTATTTTTCCTGAAGTACAGGATGCAGATTTTGTTTTGGTTGTGCTCTTTTCTTTTTCTGGGGATGGAAAGGTGGCTTTGGCACAGATCTGTGCAGAAAGCAAACGAACTTTACAGCAGTAGAGGGTCCCTTGTACCAGGAGCCTGTGGCTGTGAGCAGCACTCAGATTAATTTTCTTATGCCTCTTCCTGCGACTCATTTCTTTTCTCAGTCAGTTCACCCCTGTTTCCAGTCTTCTCTTTATGTTTAGAAACTGGTGAGGAGAGCTGGTGAAGTTGGAGCACCTGTAGTACCAAGGCCAAACTGTCCATCAGCAGGGTGACCTCTGCACCCTTTATCCAGCTCCCATGAACAGACACTTGAGTTGAGCTGCACTTGGTCTACAAGTTCAGGACTTCTCTGACTCCTGTTTTACACCATAGTTGTAAAACTGGCTCTTTTGCTGCTTTTTTGTTTGTGTTTTCTAAATTAAGATTTCAGGCTCTAGAACTGTTGCTCAGCACTTTCTTGGTACTAAGCATAATATTTTTGAAATTGTGGCCAGACTACTTGAGCTCCTTCATCTCACTTTATTTTGTTTTGTTCTTTTCATTTTACCCAACAGACCAGTTCTTCACCCCATTCTGGACTGCCCAAGCAGGTCAGGATTAAAACTTCCCAATCTGTGGGGGATGTGAGCACACCCTATCAGCAGCCAGAGCCCAGGAGTAGGCATCTGTCTGTCAGTGAGTATTTTTGCCACTTCTACGTGTTTTTGTTTGTTGAAATGTATCTTTGGGGCACTAGTGTTTATGGTACAGCATTTAGGAGAGCCATGAGAAATTGAAAGGTTATTTTGGGACAAGGCAGTTCATTTTCAAAAGCTCCTAATATGTTTACAATAGAACGTTTCAAAGTTCCTTGCTAAGTTGTGGAACAGCTGAGGAGCTGCTAAAGGGGATGTCCCAAAGCCAGAGCCATTGTGGTTAGAAGTTTGGAAAGCTGATGTGAGTCTATTAAGCTTTTTATTTAGGTTGGCAATTTCAGTTCATGAAACCTAGATTTGATTTTTTTTATGTCGGGCTTTGGAATCTGTCCTGACTCCTTTAATCAAGCATTTTACTAGGAATTTCTATTGCATATCCAGCTAGTGTCCTACATTCTGAGTTGCCTAAACTTTCACTCTTGGAATTACCAGGTGAGCAGAGCACAAGACAAAATCAGAGGTACACAAATGATAATGAAAAAACCCAGAGTAATATGTACCTTTGTGTCATTTCTTCGGGTTTCTGTTAGCTCACTGAACTCCTGTTTGTGGGAAAGGTTCATGTAAGACTTCAGTAGTTTTTATGACTTCCATCTCTGGCAAATTTGTCTGATTTCTCCCAGTTTCTGTGTTACAACCTTCTGTGTAACCGTGCAGCACAATTCAAATCTGTTCTTGAACGATGCTCAAAGCTGTTAGCCTTCATATGAAAAACTAAAATATGTAAAACACCTTCAAGGATTTATGGGCCCAAAAACCCCCCAAAAGTCTGTGGTTTAGGATGTGACTCCTTGGTGAGAAGCTCAATAAGCAGTGAAAGTGCAGGAGGAAGGTGAGAGTGTGAAGGCCAGAGCCTGAAATGCTGCTCTGTGTAAACTCTTTCTGCTTCAGAAGTGAGAGAAGGTAAATTTTGCTGGAAACAGAAGCAGAGGATGACTCTGTTTGTTACAGCAGCTATTTTGGGGCTTGTCAGAGCTGGTGCCTGAGGACAGGTGATGCAAGTCACAAACCTGCTTGTATCCTGTGGAGAGTCTGCTGATCCCCTTCTGTACAATTTGCTTTTATGAAGCAGCAAACAAACAAAGAAGTGCTGAAAGCTTGTGAAGTACGTGACTGAAATGGGGACAAAAAGGCTTTTCCCATCCTTCCTAGTCTGAAGTTAATGTGCATAAAAAGAGCAACATTCCTTGGTCCTGAGAAGTGGTGTCCGTGCACGTCTGAACACCAAGGTTCTTCTATAACAAATCGAATGCCAGAATTATTTTATTTAAAATACATCTACATATATATTTCTCTTTACTGACATTCTGAGGTATCCAGATAATGGTGCCAAAGCCAACAGACTGTAGTGAGTGTCTGTCATGGGTGAACTGTACAGTAACGAGGGGCCCCTTCTATATCCCAGTTACACTCTTTCCTCTATCCCAGCTTAGGGATGCTTTCTGAATAGCTTGTCATTCATCAGTCAAGAAACCACTGGTTTTATTTTCTGGACATGTCAAGGTACCAGACTGTTACATCATGAAGAGGTCCAGAAGAATTCCAGACCTGTCAGAGGTCTGCTGCTAATTTGGCAGTAGCTCGGTCTTGCATCAATTTCTTTTTCCTTCTCTTTTTCTGTCGTTGGTTTGGAAAAGGAATGTGCCCTGTTTCCTGGTGTTTCAGGCATAGAGGCTCTCCAGATCATACCATGTCATGCAATTAAAGTGCAAAACAGTGTTCAGCTGAAGCTTTTTGCAAGCAGGAGAGGGACCTGTGTGGTTCCTGAGCTCCAAACGGCCTCGATCCTGTTGTCACCAGCTCAGAGCTTTGGAAGTAAAGATAACTTTTATAAAAAAAAAAAAAGCTGCTAAGCATTCTGGCAGGGCTTGTGTTTTTTCCACTCACTTCCTTTGATATACATGGATTTAGTGCCGACTTCCTTTTCCTGCCCAGGGATGGGGCCTTTCCACAAGAGCAGCTGGGCCGGTGCCAGCGGGCCTGGGCTCGCTCCGGCCGTGGCATCTGTCGGAAGCAGTGAAAGTGCTCCAGGGCTGGGGCACACCGGGGCTATCCCACCCTCCAAACGGCTCCAGAGGGCTCATGGGCCCTGGGAGCTGCTTGGGAAATTGGGTGGGAGCTCAGAGCAATAGGCTGTGGACTTGACAGTCTTGGGCTTTGTGATCTTGGAGGTTTTCTCCAACCTTAATGATCCAATGATTTTATTAATCCCTTTTCTTCCATGTAGTTCACCCCCTTTGCGCTCTAAGCCATGCCAGCATTGTTCCTTTTCCTTCTGCAGCCCCCAAAAGGTGTGTGCTCTGCTTTTCAGCCCCCTCAAAGGTGTGTGTTCTGCTTTTCAGTTCACTTCTCCCAGCTCCTTGCTTTTGCTCTTTATTACAACTTCTATAGAAAATATTTTCCTTGGGAGAATATTTGCTGATCTTTACCCATCTTTCCTAGCACCTGAGTACACACAGTTAATTAAAGACAGTGTTGTAAGGAGCACAGCTTGAGAGCTGATCTTCACCTGCTGCCTCTGACTTCATGTGTGACCTCGAGCAGACTGGCTGGACCACAGCAGTTCTTGGAACTCACAGTGGGAATTGGTGGCAGCTGCAGGTGGATAGGTCACTGCAAAAAGGGGATTTTTTTTCTTCCTGTATCTAAAGTTTCATCTTCTTTGAGATCTGCAAGGAAAAAATAAACTCTAAGAGTGAAATTTCTCTCAGTGGGTAGCACAAGAGAAACTCTTCAGGTAGTACCACTAACAGATGATACAAACTGGAACTATGCTCAGAAGATGGAGCAGAAGAGGTTAGAAATAGGCGACTGCTTTGTCAGGAGCTTCAGCAATAACCATGTAGCACCTAAAACATCAGGTGTACACCGGACAGTTTGGTTTTCCTGGTTCCCTGTCCGCACCGGGGGGTTCGCTCTGGACTCTCTGTGGCGATGGTAGAGGTTTGGTGCTGGGGGAGATTGGGGGCTGCAGCAGTGCCAGCCAGCTCTGTGTGAGTGCTGTCCTTGTCGCAGGGTTTGGTGCTGGGGGAGATTGGGGGCTGCAGCAGTGCCAGCCAGCTCTGAGTGAGTGCTGTCCTTGTCGCAGGGTTTGGTGCTGGGGGAGATTGGGGGCTGCAGCAGTGCCAGCCAGCTCTGAGTGAGTGCTGTCCTTGTCGCAGGCTCCCAGAACACGGGCCGGAGCTCGCCCCCGCCCGGGTACGTCCCCGAGCGGCAGCAGCGCATCGCCCGCCAGGGCTCCTACACCAGCATCCACAGCGAGGGCGAGTTCATCCCCGAGACCAGCGAGCAGTGCGTGAGTACGGCCCCGGGCCCCGGGCACGGCCTTCTGCTGGGCCCGGGCCCTCCTGCCTTGTCCCCGGTATCCGCCGGCTGTGGTCGCGTCGACACCTTTAAGTGGTGAGACGCGGGCTGTCCAGAAGGTTGTGGCTGCCCCGGCCCTGGAAGTGTCCAAGGGCGGCCTTAGAGCAACCTGATCTAGTGGAAGGTGTCCCTGCCCATGGCAGGAAGTGGAATTGGATGGCTCTTAAAGTCCTTTCCGATCCAAACCGTTCTGGGATTCTGCAAGTGCTGCTTTGTGCATTTAAACAGCTTCAAATTGTAGCTGTGTGAGTTCAAAGCCTTTGTTGGGCTGCCAGAAGCAGCTCCCTGTTCTGGGCATTGCCCCTCCACCTCTGACTGAGCAGTTTTGGTGCTGTCACACATGTGACAAGGTTTCCTATTACCAGGTTTGTGTGACCCTCTTGCTTTTGAAACTCTGCTCTCCATTCAAAAAAGTGGGAAGTGAGGCCAAAGGGCGATTTGCAGGTGGAGGCAGCAGCACCAGCAGAGACTGTTCTTGGAGCTGGTTGGGATCAAAATGCAGCACAAGGCTGCTAAAGCTTGCATTTTTCACAGCAGAGTCTTTCAACAACTAAAGCAGTACCTCAGATTTTATATGAACCTAATTTCTGTGGGAGATAAAGGAAAATTGTACATTTAAATAGGGTTAGCCTCCCTTCTTCAGCTGGACATCCTGCAGGCAAGCAGTTGTGGGCTCTGCTCCTCTGGCACAGCCTCTCCTGGGCCCGGGGCTGCACTGATGTTGCTTTGTGGTTTCTTCTGTGTTGCAGATGCTGGACCCTCTAAGCAGTGCTGAAAACTCGGTGTCAGGAAGCTGCCAGTCCTTGGACAGGTGAGCAGCCAGGTACAAATGTACAAACTGGTGAGAACATGCGTGCTCCGATGGAAGTGCCAGTTGTACTTAGATAAAATCCTGTTTTCTGTCTCATACATTTTCTTGGAGGGAAACAAGAACTTCCTACCTGTATCCTACTGTATTTCTTAAAGAGCATTAACTGTGTCTTAAGGCTGTGTTATTTTCTGGCACAACCACAGACCAGCAAACTGGTGCTTCAGTAGCTTTATGTTATAAATACAAAGTTCTGAAGTGAGCAGCCTGTGAGGAGCCACCCCTCTGAGAACATCTGGCTGCAGGGTATTAAAATCTCTTTTAGACAAGGCTGTGCTTGTTCATTTGAAAAATAAAACAAAAAAAGAACCCCAAACAACAGCAAAACTTACTCTTGCCTTCTTTCTCTAATAGTCCTTCTTTTCGGAAGTCACGGATGTCGAGGGCACAAAGCTTTCCTGATAACAGGCAGGAGTTCTCAGGTATGTCTTTGGTACAGAGGTTATTTGGTGCAGACGTTTTCTGCTCTTGGCTGGCCGCCCTCCCTGCTTGCTGGGATTGTATAAATAGAAGAGCTGGGGATACGTTGATGGAAAAGCTATGAAATTATTTATTGCCTCTTCCTAAAAACCTGCTGTTAGAGGAAAATTCTGTCATTAGAAGTTGCATTTTTTTGAAGGAGCCTCACTCTTGTCTTTGCTTCTCCTGCCAGACCGTGAGAATCAGATCTATGACAAAGCAGGGAAAGGTGGGACCTACCCCCGGCGCTACAACGTCTCCATGCAGCACAAGGACTACAACGAGGGTGAGTTGGTCTCAAACCTCCCAATCCAGGCTGGAAAAAAAAGGGTGAGGCCATGGCAACCTCTACATGAGTGTGCCTCCTATTGGAGAGCCTGAAGTGCCCTGGTCCCTGCAATTAGTGCTGAGGTTGATGCTACTGTGCATGATGCCTCATTGTCCTGGAAACCAGTGGTGGTTGGTTGTAATTCTTTGTTTGCTTCGTCCTTTCTGGGGTTATCCAGGCTGAGTAGGGAGATTGTGGACATAGTTGTTAGACTTGGCTGTATATCAGTAGTTTCCTACCACAGAGGTTGATTATACTTTGCTAATTTGCATTGCAGACTCGCTTCTGGATCTTTTAAATATAGCAGGGATTTAAAGAATTGCATCTCTGCTCATCAGATGGCTTTATGCAAATAGATCTCTCAAAATTTCATGAGGTGCAAGTTGGCACAATCTTTGTTTATGGTTTTTATTTGCAAGTCTGGGCACGTTATCTAGAAAGTAATTTTGTATGTAGTTGTTAACAAAACTTGGAGCTTGTGCTCAGAGCCTGTAAACCAGATTTTTCCTTTGGAAGGTAAGTTTAGATCTTACAGCACTGAGGGCATTACAAAGTGTTCTCTGCCTTCTGCTTTGGGAGTGATCCAGAGCTGTACTGAACTCAGGCAGCACCAGCCCCGAGCTGTTATATTTTTTGCATCTCGTCTGTTTGGCAGCAGATCCTGCTCCATGGGAACCGAGCAGAACTTGGGAATTCTCTCCCTTCTCCCTGCTGCTCAACCCCCAGCCGTTGCCTTCCCCTTGCAGGCATTTATTGAAAAGCGTGCCTCTCTCCCCCAGGCCGGAGGACCTTTCCCCGGATCCGCCGTCACCAGGGGAATCTCTTCACGCTGGTGCCTTCGAGCCGCTCGCTGAGCACCAACGGGGAGAACCTGGGGCTGGCGCTGCAGTACCTGGACCCGCGGGGCCGCCTGCGCAGCGCCGACAGCGAGAACGCGCTGGGGCTGCAGGAGAGGAACATTGCCACCAAATGTAGGAGCTGCCGCCCGGGCCCTGGGCGGGGAGGGCTCCGGGGTGAACTCCAGACCCACTGCCCGTAACCCGGCGTTTACAGGCCAGCAAACCGCATCGTCCCCTGGCTCTGCTCTGGGACTTGCTTGTCACACCCACAAGACAAGCCTTTTTCTGCTCAGATTCCTTCTGGGAGCTGGCCTCTCCTGTAGAAAGCATTGCAAATTCAGCTAAGAAGTAAAAAAAACTTCCTTGATCTAGATGATCTACAGGATTCTTAGAACAGGCAGACAAGCTTGTTTATTTTCTTGCTATGTTAACATTTTCAGTCAGGCTTTCAGGTTACAGTTATTCTACTATGAGAGCTGTATGTATTTCACTTGCTCCTTAGTAGAAGGATTTACTTCTGTATTGGCATCCTTGAGTTGTTTTGTTGGACAACTTTCTATTATAAAAATAAAAAAGAAATGGAACATAAGTCATTATTGATGAACTTCAGATATCCCATACAGTAATTTAAGGATCAAAATGAAGAATAAGCTTGCAGCAGAGTAAGGAACACACTAAAATACCAGCTGGCAGTAAATCTGATAAAATTAGACATGGCAAAGCTAATCTCTCAGCTCTTCTGTATTTTCACACTGTTCAGATGGCTGGTTCCTGTCTTTGCTTTTAGAATTTCTTGTTAGATCCAACATAATTGGATGCATTGCACTGCAGGAATCTGGTGGTGTTGCTTTCAAAGTTGGAGCTAAAGCACTGGTCTTTGAGTAATATGGTTTGGGATTAAGGCCAGTCTGAAAAACGGGGCTCAGGTATTAATCTCTGGGTCAGGAGACTGCTGCTTGTGGAATGTGTGGGCTCCTAATGCCTTGAGTATGGAACCTCTTGCTGGGGTGTTGGAGATGCTGCTTTACCTGGGTATTATGGGTGTTTTTATTAAGTCTGACTGTTCAGCAGGTGAAGAAGATACCCACACTGTGCTAACATGGCCCCTACTTTTATCATTGTCTAGTAGGGAATTATGACTTCTAATCTTTCTGGTTAGAGAGGGCCTTGCAGTAAAATCCTTCCCATAGAGGTAACCCCAAGCTAGCTTGGCAAAGAAACTCAGAATAATGTCCTTCAAGTTGTCCCAGAAGCTTAAGTCATTTCCAGCTGGCTGGGATTGATTTAGCAGGGCTAATCCAGCTCTTCTCATCTGATGCATGTGATAACTACAGATCGAGGGTTGGAAGCTGCTCTTTAGTTGCTGCATCATCTCTTAAGGTAGTGATTTTGTAGAATCCACCTGCTGGTGGAATGAAATTTCACCAACCCCAGCGAATACCTTGTCTGTAAAACACATTTTTGTGGTGTGATTTTAATGGGACACCAGTCAGCAGATCCTGAGAGTCTGGATGGTTGGGTTCTGTTCAGAGCTCTGCCACTGATTCCTTCCTCTGGGAGAGTGCCTCGTGTCTATTCAACTGCAGAACACCTGGTTCAGTCCCAGTATGATAGAGATTGCTCCTTGAGAAGCCCACCTTTGTTTTTAAATGGCATAATGAAAAGGGAAATCATTGCTGTTGTCTCTTAGCCCCAAGTGCCCCGATAAACTGGCGCCGAGGGAAGCTGCTGGGCCAGGGCGCCTTTGGCCGCGTGTATTTGTGCTACGACGTGGACACGGGCAGGGAGCTCGCAGCTAAGCAGGTCCAGTTTGATCCAGAGAGCCCTGAAACGAGCAAGGTAATTCTCATCTCAGCTTCTAAAACCCTCTGAGGTCTGTACAATGTCTCTCTCTGTCTGCCCTTGAAAGCTGGCACCTTATTTAGCTCGTACTAAGGTTTCAAGTCATGTGGAGAAGAATAGGAGTAATTTAAAAATTACTTTTCTGTGTTATTAACTTCAGCCTGAAACTAAAATCCATTTTCTGGCTTCATACTTGGCTCTCCTTTCTCAGCTTTTTGGGTTTTTGCCAGGTTACTTGAGGAATACTAGACTGCCCTGTGTTCCTGGTTAGACATGGATGTGAATGAAACTAAACCCAGAAAGAGTAGGGTTGTTTTTTTTCCCTTTTTGAACAAAAAAGCTGCTTGCACATGCAAAACCCACTTCTGGGTCTATAGGGTACACCCTGTATCAAGTGCATTAATTACCAGTTTTCACTTCTGAATTCTCTGTGTCCTTAAAAACAAATTGAGCTGTGGGGTGTAAATTAATCAAGAAGAGTGATGTGACAGCACTTTAGAGACAGTGGAGATGGGACGGGCACCTTGAAATTGTGGGACAGCACTCAACTCTCTGCACAGGGGATGCAGCTGGAAGGGCTTTTGGGTTCTCTGCTGGTGTTTTAGCAATGTACCAGTTTCCCAATATTGAACAAATTCACTTTGAACTAGAATAACTGATCCATGAAGACTTAATTATTCTGAATTTATATGGGATATTGGTGCCAAGGTATGTCCTAAATTGGGAAGTTCTGCTATGTCTGTGTTGTAAATCAGACAGTAATTCTGAGCCAAGGAGGAACAGTCTGAAATGTATTTTGAAGGCACTGAAACTCCAAACCTTAAAGTACTATTTGGTCTGATTAAGAAGCTTCCTCTGGTTCCTACAACATCCAGGTTCTTGCTCTAAGGTTCTGCATCCTCTCCCAGAGTGAGAGAGCTGAACCTGATACCTTCCCATGGCAGGGCTGGAAAGAGTTAAATGGAACAAATTCTGGGAGAAAACATTATTCCTTTTTCCATAAATCCTCATGCTTCAGTACCTTTGATGTTCCTCCTGTTCAATCCCTGGATTCAGCAAGAACCTGATACTTTTTCTGAGGAACAAACATCTGTGGTTCCATCTGAAATTGTTGGATAACCTCTTTGCCTTTGCACTGTGACACCCTGTTGTCTGTGGCAAGAGCAAAGCAAAGGATCAGTTTCATGTGCAGAGCTGCAGGTTCTTTGAAGTAAATAGGAGAGGAAGCTGTTTGTAGGGGTGATTCCAGTAAATCATCAGTGTGAATCAGAACAGGACTGGGTGACAGGAGCCTAGCAACTCTCAGCACCTGTTGTTTTGCTCTCCTGTAGGTTGGAGTTCCAGTTCTGTAGCTGTATTCAGAGCTGTTTCATAATTAACACTCCCTGCCCTCAGCTTAGTGAGAGAAGTGAGGTTATACCTGTGTTGTGCATGGAGAATCCTTTCAGCCACCCGGGGTAAAGCCATGCAGCTGACAGAATCAAGGCAAAGAACAAAGTTTTTCTGGTACTAAATCCATATATGATACTGCCTGTGTTCTATCAGAGCTTCCACACCAACACTTACCTGCAGATAATGCAGTGAAAATGAAGAGGAAGCCCTGGTAATGTTTGCCTTTTCCAAGAGGCAGATACAGGGATGTCATGGATTGCACTTCTCAGTGTAGCAGTGGTCTCATCCTGCCACTGACATGACAAATTTATTATTTTTTATATTTACTATATATTTTCTGGGGCTGCAATCTTTTTTTCTCCTTCAACATCCATAGGAAGTGAGTGCCCTGGAGTGTGAAATTCAGCTGCTGAAGAATCTCCAGCACGACCGTATTGTGCAGTATTACGGCTGCTTACGGGATCGAGCAGAGAAGACCTTGACCATCTTCATGGAGTACATGCCAGGGGTAAGAGCAGCACAGCCAAGGATCAGAAAGGGAGGTGGCTGGGCTTGTTAGCTGGTTTATTAGTTGCTGTCATCCCCCTAGCTATGTAATCTGCCTCAGACCCTCTTAGGGCTGTGCCTTCTCACGCTGGCTCATAATGCCACCACTTTCATTTTATTTGTGCCCAAATAACCTCCTTGGTTTTTTTTCCTTAAGTGTCTTGTACTTGAAATACATTCTCTGTAACAGTCACTAAAGCCAGTTCTTTTCTTCAGTCTAAATTTGTTCTACCAAAGTACCTCAAAGGACTTGGGCCAACATGTAAATCCTGGTAACGGAATTACCAGAATTGTGGTACAGCCAGTGAGGCTAAAACTGACTTTCCAAAAAGAGAGACTTTTGACCCAGATCAGTCTGCTGAACTATTTTATTGCTTGTCTTCACAACCAGTTGTAGGAGCAGACAGAACCTCCTTAAGCTATTGTTGCCATGGAGCCTGTCCTTGCTGTTCTTGAAAAGGACTTCTTAGGGCAAGGTGCTCCCAGAAAGGCTTTAGCAGAGGCCAGAGTTCATTGTGGGACCAGTTGGGTGTATTACACCCAGGGCTTGTGGGAGCTGAATGGACACTGCGAGATTTGTCACCTCTCTGCCAATTCCTCCCGTTTGCCTTTTGGCAGGGGTCAGTGAAGGACCAGCTGAAGGCGTACGGGGCCCTCACGGAAAACGTCACCCGGAAATACACGCGGCAGATCCTCGAGGGCGTCTCCTACCTTCACAGCAACATGATCGTGCACAGGGACATCAAGGGTGAGCGCAGGGCCAGGGGACAAGAGCTCTCCCAGCTCTAGTGCACCCAGTTTGAGAGCAGAAGGGTTTCGTGTGGGCACATACCAGATAATGGCAGCAGTGGAATTCTTGATCTCATTGCAGCTTTGGAGGAAGAATTGGGTTTGGTGTTTAAACCTCAGTGTGTGTCCACATAAAAGCCAAGCTCCAAAGTTTGCTTTTTCCCTGGTGCTTTGTGTTCAGGACCTCTGACCAAGTAAAGTGGAGATTGACTCGTTTATTGTAGGAGTTCAAAATGGTTTAATTAGCTACATCTGTTACCCAGCTGACCAGAAAGCAATGCTTGCGCTCAACAAAGCAGCATCCCAATAAAATCCTTCTCTACACAGCTCTGTTCTCCCTCAGCCCTTGGCCTGGGGGCCCTGCTAGGCTGGCTGAGCTGTTTACAGGCACTGTAACAATGCTGGTGCTGACTCAGCTCTCATTTCCCTCCCCCCTTCACTTCCTTGTGTTCTTCCCTGAAGTTTTTCCCATTTACAGCCATTAGCAATTGGCTTGTCTACAGCCTGACTTAAAGAAATGATGTTTAGCAGGTCACCTGAGGCTTAACGGGGAAGGAGCCATTCCATGAGCACGGGTATTTGGGCTTGGATGTCGTTCTGCAGGCTGCGGATCCAACAGCTGGATTGCGTGAAAGCAGCTGTCTTCGTTTCTTGCTTCTGTCCAGGTGCCAACATTCTCCGTGACTCTGCTGGGAACGTGAAGCTGGGGGACTTTGGGGCCAGCAAACGGCTGCAGACAATCTGCATGTCGGGGACCGGCATCCGCTCCGTCACGGGCACCCCGTACTGGATGAGCCCGGAGGTGATCAGCGGGGAAGGCTACGGCAGGAAGGCCGACGTGTGGTGAGCCTTTCCCCTGCTGCCCTCAGGTCCCTGCACGGCTCTCCTGCTGCCATCTGAATGCCCAAAGTCACGTCTTGTCTCATGGAAAGTTTAAGGAGAATTGAAGGCACTGGTTTGAACTCAAGACGTGAACTTGTGGAGGCTGTGCTTGGTGGTGTTAACACCCAACAACGCACTTAAGTTTTTCAGGAGCAGTTTCAGTTTTTCAGGAACAGTTTCCGCTCATTCCTCCCTCAAACTGATAGCTGGTTTTTGCTTTCTGGCTGGTGGCAGTGTTTTCATCCTTCTTATGCTCTCAGGTTCTTGGTGGAGTTGTTGGGGTGTCCTGTGCAGGGCCAGGAATTGGGATGATGATCCTTTTGTGGGACCCTTCCAGCACAGGAGACTGTGATTCTATGATACCCCTTAGAAGGGCAACTGAAGGTTGTTTAGAGAGAGCCCATTCATTTAGACATAAAGTGAGAGTTATGCTTAAAATGTACTGGAAATTAATAGAATTTTAGCCTTAAAGGAAAGATGCCCAAACCTGGAATAACAGAAAAGATCCGGGTCAGATCAGAAATGATCTGCATGAATGGAAACTGTAGCTGTGCTATTATTGGCATAGCCAAGGAACCGCCTCTATCAAAATGGTCTGGTGCCAAAATGTTAATTTTGGGGGCCTTAAAAAGGTGAGATTATAAAACTTAAGTAAACGACAGGGACAAAAGGCCTGGTTGTGCCTCCACAGTAGAGCAGGGCCTGTTTCCTGTACAGGCAGTGAGTGCAAACAGCTGAAACGTGTCTCGTCTGCAAAGGGTTAAGTCGTGCAGACTCTCCCAGTTGGGATGCCTGGGGAGAGAGTGGAGCACGTGCCCTTCCCCCTGGGCTGGTGCAGTTGTGGATTTCCTCTTGGTGCTGACATTGGTCCATTCCCATCAGAGTCGATGCCATTGGCCAGACTCCAGTTCCTACAATCCCAGTCATTATTTTGGGGGGTCAGAATTTTCCAGTGCAGCGCTGGTCCCAGGGTGGATGTGCACAGCCCAGAGGCTCAGAAACGTAACAAATCCACCCACCTGGCTCTGGGCCAGTGCTGCAGGCCCCTCTCCAGTTTTCTTTTTCCTAAATAGCAGAATATGTGAGCTATTTGTTATTGCTGGAGTGACTTGACATGAAAAACATTCCTGCTGTTTGCTGAATATCTTAAAGAAACCGGATCTGCTTAAACGGTATAAATCAGTCTAAACAATAATATATCCCTGCTTGCTTTTGAGCAAGCCCCCAGCACTTCAGCACACATGGTTTGCATTTTCTGTACTCTCTTCTAGTAAGTCTGAAATGGCTGGAAAACTGTAAAATTTTCACATTGGATTTTAAACCTTGTCAAGAAATCAGTTATTGCATATTCACTGCATTTAATTCCTTTCCTTCCTTCTCTTGGCAGTTCATGCAAATCTGCCTCTCAGCATGTCTTTTCCTTGCATTTCACCTCAAAAGAAGGTTTAGTTTTAAGGGAGAGGGAGGCAGTTTTGCCTTTTTAATGGAAAGATGTGATAAAACCACAGGATTGGATATTAAAAATTCACTAATGGCTTTTACTTAATCTGTGGCCTGGAGGAAGCAATTAATCCTTTTTGAATAAACCCCAATCAGTGCAGTGCTACAGCAACCATCTTCCCAGGGAAAGTGTTGGAGTCACATTGCCACAGAAAGGTGGCTCAGCCATGTCCCCAGGATCACGTCCTTGCCCTGAAGTAGCCTGCAGAGCCCCATTAACTTTACAAGGAATTTTTCCTTAAGGTAATGATGCATCTGTCCCACAGGGATTTACCTTACTGCCTTCCCCATTTGGAACTGTTACGACTTCAATTATTTTTTGACTGATGCTTAGTTTCTTGTGGAGATATTATTAGGTTGTTTTTTCCCCAACGTGGGCATTTTGAGGCTGTGACTGAAAAGGGATTTTGCTGAAATGGCTTTGTGGGGTCACCGAGCTCTGATTCACTGAACCTTGAGTGTTAAAAAGTCTGTTTTCTGCCTTGCAACGCAGCAAGTTGAGCCTCTGAGCAACCTGGTCTAGTGGAAGGTGTCCCTGCACGTGGCAGGAGGCTGGAACAGGATGGTCTTGAAGGTCCCTTCCAACCCAAACCGTGCTGTGACTCTGTGATTCTCTAAGTGCCTTTGGGTTACAACAGAAGCAGCAGCACCAGAAGTACCACGAGGTCAGACTTTGCCTTCAGGGATGTCCCATGGGCACCTCTTGTCCCCTGTTAACACAAATGTTTCCTGAGAGGAGAACTGGAGCAAAGGGGAGCAGGACCCCTGGCACTTTCCAGGCAGCTCCCTGCCCTCCTGGCAGCAGGAAGAGCAGCTGTTGGCAGCTCTGGCTCCGAGCCGGGCACACGCGGGGTTTGCCGAGCACAAACTCCCCCAGGAGCCGTGTCCAGAGCTGGGGAGCTCCCCCTGAGCTCTGGGCATTATGGAGTGAATTCTCATTTGGTTTTTTCCTTCTGCTTTCCAGGAGCCTCGGCTGCACCGTGGTGGAAATGCTGACAGAGAAGCCCCCCTGGGCAGAGTACGAAGCCATGGCAGCGATCTTCAAAATCGCCACCCAGCCCACCAACCCCCAGCTCCCCTCCCACATATCGGAACCTTGCCGGGACTTCCTAAAGCAGATCTTTGTGGAAGCCAGGCACAGACCCTCTGCTGAAGAGCTGCTCAGACACCAGTTTGCACAGCTCCAGTACTGAATTACCTCCCTTGCTCGCAGCTCCTGCCGGGCTTTCCGTGCCCCGTCTTGTCTAGTTGCAACTGCCCGTTGTGGTGCTGCATCTTCAAAATGCCAACTCAGCCAGGCCTGGTCCTTTCTGCCAAGGAACTTAGGGTCTGCTCTCGTGCCTGATTCCTTCGTTTGCTGGACTAATGTTCATCCTGCCAACAGCTGTCCAAGCAGAGCTGCAGTTTTGCCCCAGGTTCCCTGGATGTGACGTTGCAGCTGGCTGCGTGTTTTCTGCAGGCGCAGGAGTGGGAGTCTGACCAGTGTCTTCACTGACTGAACAGAGGAGAAATCTGAACCCCAGTGGGAACTGGAAGAGCCCCACTCATTCCAACATGCACCAGCCTCCAGACCAGCTCTGTGTGTGGGAGTCCCTGGATTTCCCCTCCTGGGGCTCCAGAGGCATCTCCAGTACCTGAATCCAGCAAAAGCCATGTGTCATGGAGCATGAGCTCACTAGAGTATGGTATATTTTTCTTCTTGAGTATTCAGCATCTGAAGGTGTTCAGAAAATACTGATTCAAAAGTATGTGAATAGTGTTATTTTATAATGAGCCCATGGACTTGGGGCTGGGGTGAGGGAGGTCTTTCCAGCTCAATGTCAGGATAATGAGACAAGCTTCAGCAGAGTGCAGTCACTCCAGGGCCTGAGGGAAAGGCTCTCCCACTGACATTGGAAAATCCAGAGCTGATTTCCAAAGTTTGATCTGTCCCAGCATTAGGACAGTGTCAGTTAGTTCGTGTCATACCAAACAAATCTGTGCTCCTGCTTCCTCTCTCTGGGGCTGCTGGGTCCAAACAAAACCCCTCTGGAAGGGAATTCAGTGGAATTCAGCTTCCTCCTGCATCTGTCTCTTTGGCTGGTAACTTTTTACCATCCTTTTAACCAAAGATAGTCCCTCTGGTGCCCAGGAATTTACTTCAGAGTTTCTTTGAGCACATGGCCTAATGGAAAATTGAGGGTTTTTTGGGGAGAATGACCTGGACACTCGTTCTTGTTGTGCACAGGAAGCTGGAATCAAACTCAACCTTTGCTGTGCATTATTTCAATTACAGGTGAGCAAGTGATCATTTAAGAGTTCCATAAAGATGTTATGGCCTAACTTAAATAAGCTTTTGTAGGAGTTAAGTCAAACAGGGAACTTGAGAAAATGTTTTGAATGGTAGGAAATATCTAAAATTACCTGGAGATCCCCACGCAGGTACCAGCAAATCATATCCAAGTGATTGTGCACTTGGAAGACACCACAAGTCAGAGGACTGAGGTCCTGATGGCCTCAAATCCTCTGCTGATTTGGGCATTAATAATCTTTATTTCACTCCTGAAAGACCAGCAGTTTTTAAGTGCTGGGGATTCATGGAGTGATTATAAGTTATTTCTGAGAAATGAAACTAAGAAAAGCAAATGTTAATTAACTAAAATATTGCTTTATAGGGCAACACT
This sequence comes from Sinosuthora webbiana, assembly GCA_013397395.1. Classification (NCBI taxonomy): domain Eukaryota; kingdom Metazoa; phylum Chordata; class Aves; order Passeriformes; family Sylviidae; genus Sinosuthora; species Sinosuthora webbiana. The sequence continues at coordinate 303,724 of VXBN01002265.1, forward strand.
GAAGGTGTTCTGCTCTTGTATTGGAAACCATATTAAGGTTCCTCACACCTCCACTCTTCTCCCCCATAAAAAAGTTGAAAATTGCTTCATAATGCAGTAAAATTAAGTTTTTAAGTGAATACTAATAGCAGGATAAGGCAAGTTTTAATGAAACCAAGCTCCTTCAACACATGAAAAATACTGTGTTGAATTAAAAGAGGAAAAAAAGAACCCCAAAAGTCCCAACCCACCAAAAGTCCTGAAAAGCTTTAAGAATATGAAATGTTTTTTCTGTGCCAAACCCAGAGCAAAGTGTAACCAATAAAAGCTGGTGTTGGTTTCCTTTCCAGGCTCCCTGCCACTCCAAGGATGCACTGTCCCACTTGTGGGCACTTAGGGGATCCCTTTTATGAAAGCCCTTGTTCCATAATTTATTTAATTACAGCGAGAGCACTTCAGTTGATCTTTTCCCAGCCAGGAACCCGAGTCCAAGCTGTCCAGACCCTCGACCTGACTTCTGACTGCACTTCACTGTTGGCGTGAGGGGAAGCGAGGCTGTGACGCTCCTGCTCAGGGTTAGGGAGCGTTTCAGCCCACTCTGCTGGGACTGTGGGACCATCCCTGCACTCTGCATGACAAAAGTAGGGGGCCAGCACCGCTGTGGGGCCCAGCTCTTCACGCCTTGCAACCTAAACGTACCAAAGATCGGAGTCTGCACCCGCTGCCCATCGCTGGCAGGGACCGGGAGCATGTGACATCTGTGGGGGTTCCACCCTGCCCTGGGCTTGTCCTCACCAACCCCAGACCTTCTCCCGTGGCTCTCCTCCCGCTGTCCCACGCCCGTGGTCTGGGTTCTGGCGGAACTCGTGTCAAAGCAGCCCAGTGCTCAGGACCCGTTGTGGCTTTTACCTCACCCGCGCCACGGGAGGCGGCTCCAGGGCCGAGCAGGAGCCCCCAGGGGTGGTGTGAGCCCCCAGGAGTGGTGTGAGCCCCCAGGGGGGGCATGAGCCCCCAGGGGTGGGGTGAGACCCCAGGGGGGGCATGAGCCCCCAGGGGTGGGGTGAGACCCCAGGGGGGGCATGAGCCCCCAGGGGTGGGGTGAGACCCCAGGGGGGGCATGAGCCCCCAGGGGTGGGGTGAGACCCCAGGGGGGGCATGAGCCCCCAGGGGTGGGGTGAGACCCCAGGGGGGGCATGAGCCCCCAGGGGTGGGGTGAGACCCCAGGGGGGGCATGAGCCCCCAGGGGTGGGGTGAGACCCCAGGGGGGGCATGAGCCCCCAGGGGTGGGGTGAGACCCCAGGGGGGGCATGAGCCCCCAGGGGTGGGGTGAGACCCCAGGGGGGGCATGAGCCCCCAGGGGTGGGGTGAGACCCCAGGGGGGGCATGAGCCCCCAGGGGTGGTGTGAGCCCCCAGGGGTGGCGTGGGCCCCCGCAGCCCCCGGCCCTGCCGGGCTGGACGTGCCCCCCGAGCAGAGCCCTGTGCCGGGGGGAGCGGCGGTTGTACACGACACAGAGCACGGGCCCGGCCCGGCGCCTGCGGCACAGGAACAAGCCAAAGCATTGCCTGTATGTTTGGAGATGCACTTTTATGAATGTAGTTTATATCGCTCTTTTTTAGCTCTTTTTACATCATGTAAACGGTGATGCCTCATTTTTTTTCTCTTTTTTTTTTTTTTTTTGTTTTAATTTATATCGTAAAAGATCATATTTGGTGATTTTTATATATATCGACTGTTATGGGGTGGGGGGGGGGGGGTGGGGAAATAAATTTGACGCCTTTATGAATTTAAAAAGGAAAAAAAGCAGCTGGTTTTGCAGAGAATTTGCTGATGGTTTATAATGAGTAGAGCCAAGCCAAAATGCCTCTTTGTTTCCTCACAGCCCTCTTGATTATGGAAAAGGAAGATCTGGATTCCTGAGTCCACTGCTCCCAGTGAATAACTTGGGGCTGACATTGATACCGCAGGCTTTTAACAGCCCTGGCAGTAAAAGTTTCAAGTGGACAGAAATGTAATTATACCTCAGAATTGAATTATATCTGGCCTCTTTACCCTGGCAGACTAGGAAAAAACTGGGAATAAACTCATTTAGGGGAGAGTGGAGGAGTGCCAGGCTGACCATAAGCTATTGCATCAATTCCAAATGCCCTGTTGGGTTTCCTGCTCTTCCTTCCAGGGAGGGATATATAGGGAATATTGAGTATTGGGATCCCTGATGGAAGGTGCTGCAGAAATGGAGAATATTCTTTTTGACAAAGAATTTCTTATCAGAGTCCCAGTATCCTGAAGTGGTTAAAACTACTCAGAAAAATGTCCGAGATTCCCACTGGAGAAGAACCTGGGGGAATTTGGCTGTCCCTGAGGTAGTTAGGAAACAAAGTAGTGACATTTTGATCTTGGTGTGACGATTCTGTGCATTCCAGGTTATTTGCTTGTTCTCCAGGAAATCCCATCTTTGCCCATTGCAGTGGCAGGTTGCATCAATTGGTTTTTTTGGGGTGGGTTTTTTTGCCTAATTTGGAATAATATTCCAAAGGACCTGAAGCTGCTCCAGAGTTCCCACTGGCACCAGTTACCAACACAGACTGACCAGGAGGGAAAAGGTAGGTGTGCCAGGAGCAGTTCAAAAAGGAGGAAAAGGGCTTTGTTATCACCATCAATGATGCAAAGCAGGGAGGAAAGGGCTTTAACCTGGATTGTGCAGAAGACCTTGACCCAGTAGTCTCTATTTACCGACCGGGGGCTTGCAGTGCAAAGCCAGGCCAATGTATCATTTTATTTACAATAAAATTATCATTTATATGAAAGCCTGTTTTGGTGACTGTCCTTTTAAAAAGCAAAAAAAAATCTAGATAAGGAAAGCCTCTGTTTTTCAGACAAGTGGAAAGGTACCATGAGCTCCCTTCCAGAAATGGAGCTTCCCAGCTGAAGTGGAGGGATCTGGGTGGTCTTGCATCGACTGCAGCGGTGATTTGGGGCAGAACCAGCTTTGCTGTCCCTGAGTGGGGCAGGAGAACGGGTAACCACACCTCCAAATACATCCAGGTTTGGTTTTTTACAGCTTGCTGTGTTGGGAACAAACTGAAATAGTGCTGCTCTAACATTCATCTGTTCTCCTTGCTGAAAGGCTGATTTTTTTCCTGTTCATGCAGCTTCTCTTTGGTGTCACTGTCACTTAATCAGTGTTTGGGTGCCACTCTGTCTGTCCCTCGAGGACCTGGCCTCCCCAGCCCTCACCACAGCCAGCCTCCAGTCACCTCTTCCCAGGACCTTGCTGCTGTCAGTGAGACACTGAAATGTTTGTCAGTGTGAAATGTGAACAGATCAGAAGAAGGAGGTGACCAGCTGATACAATAGAAACCCTGCACAGGAACCAAGCACGTGTGTGACTCCTGGGGCTGTGCCAGCACAGATGAGAACCATCCAGTGCAGTTGTCTCAGAACAAAAATGTCTCGTGGACCCAGAACAAACCCCACTGTTTCCTGACACCCCCTTTGTGTGTTAGAACCCACAGATCCTGCCTCTGCCAAAGGGGGAACTTGGGAACTCTCCCTTACCTTCACTTTGAGCTGATGCTTTTCTTCTCCTTTCCCCTCAGTGTGTTCAGTTTGCTTGCAATTCACATCTTGGCCTTTTTCTGAAGGTCAGTTTTCTCCTGGACTCCCCTCCTGGTCACCCCTCTCAAAGTAGCTGCATGGTAATTCTGCTTTCCATAAATACAGAGTGTGTACTCCTGACTGGAGCCCTCCCCACAGACAGAATATCCTGAGCTGCAAGGGGCCCACAGGAACATCCAGTCCAGTTCTGGCCCTGCACAGGACTGCAAGAATCCCACCTGTAGTGTGGTGGCTGGGAGAAGAAAACCCTTGGAGCCTTGAGGGAAGACCTTGTGTCCCCAGATCTCTTGGCGTGCTCAGCTGGAGGAGACTGAGGCCAGACCTGCCCCAGGGCCACAGCTCCTCTGAGGGGCAGCTCCAACCTCTGCTCTCCTGACCAGGGACAGGACCCAGGTGGGTGGTGAATGGCCTTTAGATAAAATCTCAAATTTCGGTTTGGAGGAGGGAAGCAAAGATAGGTCATTTCTCTGGTTTAATGTTCTCTTTCTAACTGAAAACCCAGCCTTAAAAACCTGGTGGTTCCATGCTTCCCTACCCGCCTAAAATCACCTGGCACTGTGAAAATGCTGCTCATCCTGCTGTGCAGCAGCCTGGGAGCTGAGGGAATGGGGAAGTGAGGCCAGCGAGAGGCAGGAAGCGGAACCGAGGGCTCTGCTTTCATTTTCTGAGCCTGCTGAAGAAGGAAGGGGCCAGGGAAGGGGCCCCAAGCTTGCAGCATCACAAACCCTCGGCAGGGCTGCTCAGGGGCCTTCTGGTCAGGGGCCTGCCCCTGGTCACCTCTGCCCAGTCCTCATGGTCTGCAGGACCCCTCTGAGCACTCCCCAGAGAAGGGTGGGCTGCCTCCTTCCCTCCCCTCCCAGCCTCACTCACACACAGGTATCCGGGAATACTTCCTTGATCCCGCACGGACACCAGCTCTGCCACAGTACCTGGGCAGCAGGAGGCAGAGCTGAGTACCTGTCCCACCTCCCCAGGCCCCTGGGAACACAAGACAAGACAGGGAAGGCTTGCAAACCTTGTATTACAAAAATAAAGGAGCGCTTGTGAAGCTGCCGCGAGGCTCCAGCGCAGAACGTACCAGTCAAAGGCAAATATAAAAAAGAGACACTTAAACCATGGCAGGGCAACATCCTTAAGGCTGAACCATCCCAGCTGAACTGAGCTGATGTAAACCAAGGACCCTCCTCATCCAGTGCAGGGTTGGTGTGGCGGAGCTGGGAGCTCTGCCGTGACTCACCAGCTGGATAAGCCCCCAGCTCATCTCCTTTTCCACGGTGACAGGCCTGGAATGGATCAACAGGGCTGGGGGTCCCGTGGGGGGCAGTTGTTTCTGCTCTGATCTCACTGGGGAGAGGGGCCTGCAGAGAGAGGGTTCAGGTCTGGGGGCTGCACCCTGGGCACCTCTGGCCTGTCCTTACGGCCTGCAGAACCCCTCTGAGCACCCTCCACAGAGGGGCTCCCCCTGTCCCCTCCCGGGCCCTGCTGTACATCAGCTCAGTTAGCACCTGGCTCAGCTGCTCGGGCTCTGCTGGGCTCCAGGAGCGGGGCCTGGCCCCGCTCACGCCGACTTGGTGCCACTCTCCACCTCCTTGTGCACCCACAGCTCCTTGTGCTGCTTGCGCCCGAAGCCTTCGTCGTAGTTGCCTTTACTCTTGAAGAGCTGCTGGAAGTGGGGCTTGCAGTAGAACTCCCCGTGGAGCGCAGCGTAGCTGCCCAGGCTGGGGAGGGAGGGCAGGGTTAGCCCTGGGGGCTGAGCTGCAGCCTGGGGGGAGTGGGGGGACTTGGGGACACGGGGACAGCAGAGGGGGGAACGTGCAGGAGGGACCCTTAGGGCCAGCAGAGGCTGTTGGGGGCTGCTGTGAGTGGAGATGGGGGCTCCCAGGGGAGCTCAGCCTCAGCTCCGTGTTCCCCTGGGGCTGCTCTCAAGGGAGAGCATCTCTCCCTCCATACCAGGTGGGATTTAGCTGAGACTTGGGCCCAGGTGTGCAGATAAACCTTTCTTTTGCTGGGGTGGGTGGGCTGGGGGGTCATTGGCTACTGGCCAGACAAGGGGCTGTGATGGGGAGGGCACTATTTGGGAGGGTCTCTGCAGAGCTGCAGTGACACCTGTCCCACCAGGGGACAGCCTGGCTCACCTGAGCTTGGTGTGGCAGTGCTTGCAGCAGAAGCAGGAGTTGTGGAAGACGAATTTATCAGCCACCAGCCGCTCCATGGGGTACACAGTTTTCTGGCAGGCAGTGCACATCTCCTTCACCTGCGCCTTCAGGCTGAAGGACTGGCCAAGGGCAGAGCAAAGAGAGACAGAGGATGAGGAGGGAGTTTGGAACACCCTGGATCCCTCCACTGCCCTCCATTCTCTGGAGCACTGGGGAGCAGGAAGCAGCCCCATCTCCCTCACCCTCCCTGGGCCACTCCACTGATGCTGGGCTGGATTGGAGCTTGGTCCTTGGGTTTTTGGCCCTTCCAGCCTTGCCAAGAATCAGCAGGATGAGGCCCTGGCACAGGGTGCACAGAGAAACTGAGGTTGCCCCATCCCTGGAAGTGTCCCAGGCCAGGCTGGACAGGGCTTGGAGCAGCCTGGGACACGGGAAGGTGTCCCTGCCCATGGCAGGGGTGGGACTGGGTGAGCTTTAAGGTCCATTCCAACCCAAGCCTTTCTGGGATGATCCTATGATGCAGAAAAAACAAAGGTACCTTGGAGCGCTGCACTGTGCTGCCTCCTGAGCTGTTCTTGGCCTCCTAAAAAAGGAAGGAGAAAGCAAAATGAGAGCTTGGCACAAGCCCCTGACAAAAAACCCCTCTGTGACCTGCACCAGTAAATCACCACCTGTGGCTCACGCACCTACACACAGCAGCTCTGCTCTGAGGAGCTGCTCCTGCCCCTTGGACAGGGATAATTAACCCTTGCTGGAGGTGCACAGGGCAGCGCTGCCCCGTGGGTCCTTGCCCAGGCTCAGGGGGCAGTGGCCAATCCCCCTGGGCACAGTTGGGTGCCCCTTGCTGTCCCAGAGCTCCTGGGTGAGATGTTTTGTTTCCAGTTCCTCTGCTGGGGCTGTGCAGGAAACGGGGCCCCGCAGGCTCGGGGGTGTGGGGAGGGCACAGGGGCAGCAGGGCATGGGCAGAGCTCACTGAGCTCTGGGGCTTCTGCACTCCGGGGGGCAGATGCTGCTCAGCCCTGCAGCACCAGGGCCCAGACCCAAACACTGGGCAGCCTCCCCCTGTGCCCCAGGTTTCAGGGCAGGGTCTCTCTGCAGCGTGTCCCATCTGCAGCTGCGACAGCTCATCCCTCCCTGCTCCCCCTCACCTGCCCCGCATGCTGAACCCTCCCCAGGGCCACTGCCCGGGCACCTGCTGGGTCCCCGACAGCCACCCCAAGGGGTTTCACCCCCCTGGCACTGATGGAAATGCTCCCTCCTTCCCAAGTCAGGATCCAAGGGTCACTCCAGCAAGGTGACCAGTCGGGGCTGGCTCATCCCCCTTGCTCCCAAGGCTGGGGCAGTGTGACCCCAGGATGTCACCCTGCTGTCCCTGTCCTGCCCCTCTCTGCCCCAGGCTGGTCCCCCAGCCCCGTTCCTCCTGCCTTGTCCTTCCCCATCGTTTCTCCTTTGTATTTTTGGAAACAGTTTGTCTGAGAGGCGCACAGGAAACTCTCCCCTGGCCGAGCTGCCTCCTCAGACGTTTCCCAGCTGCTCTCACTGACTGAGGTCAGGGACCTGATTTTCCTCCCGCTCCCACGAGGCTGGAAGCAGCAGCCAAAGTCAACAGTGGGACATGGGCAGTGAGGAGGCTCCGGCCGTGTAAAACCAGTTGCATCCCTTGGCACTGGAGGGACAACCGCAGGTGCTCTCCTGGGGTTAGGGTTTAATGTTCTGTTTCCAGGCTCAGCTGACCAGAGCTGAGGAAAATGCTGCCTCTGGAGCTGAGACACATCCGTTCCCAAGGCTGCAGCAATCCACGGCTGCTCGTCACTTCTCGGCAGCCTCCTGGCCCCGATCAGGCACGCTCTCCGTTCCATATCTGAGATCTCCCCTCGGGGAAGGGCCGTATCCTGTCCCAGCAGGAGATGTTCTTGAACCTTTATGTTTTTCCATCTCCAATCACTCCAGCCCTAAGCAGCCCGAAAGCCCTCAATTGTGATCACGGAAAGCCATGGAAACACAAACAAACAGACAGCAGCTCCAGACAGCGCAGGCTGAGGGATCTGGATGGAGCAGAGCCTGAGGCTGGCCTGCAGCGTGCTCAGCAAACAGCACCTTCTGCTGGAACATTCCCGTCCCCAGTTCTGTTGTTTGAGTAGCAGTGGCTGTGCCTTTGATCACTCTAAAGTGTCAGGACGGGAACAACACAGCTCCTGTGTACAGCCCCCCTCCCTGAGAACCCAGACCCAGCTGAAATTCCCATACAAACCACAGCACACCACGTACATGAGCTGGGGGTGGGCTGGCGGCTCCCGTGGCCTGGAACATGGCTCCTTTCCCTTCTCTGTCTGTTTAATCCTGAGCTTGAACTCTGTGGGTCGATGTTCCCTGCAGAGGTGTCTAACACAGACCTCTTGCAACACCTGGAAAGGAAATGTCATCAGGAGTGGGGCTGGTTTCATCACCCAAACCCTGCAGCAGCTCTGCAGGAGCTGGTGTGGCCCAGAGCTTCCTCCGTGGGGTCAGATCAGCCCCTGGGGAAGTTCAGCCTCTGGGCTGCTGGTCTGGGGCTTCCTGAGGGAGAGACTGAGGCACACAGAACAGGACTGACAGACAGGAGAGGCAGGTCTGGAAGGCTGTGACAGCAGCTGGAGAGTTCGGGGCTCTGAACACCTGGCAGGTGATGTGATGGACACACCTGGCAGGTGATGTGATGGACACACCTGGCAGGCAATGACCCCACCACTGGCAGCAAGGCTGACCCCAAGCCAAGGCAGCACAACCAGCACCCCGTGTTTCACTAATGCAGTCACTAAAGGACTGGTGTTGCTGGAGGAAGGGCTGTGATTTTTGGTCTAATTTTAGCCCAGAAAAGTCTCGCTGATCACAGCTCAGCAGAGCAAGTGACGGGGATTTTGTCTCCTCGAGGAGCCCAGGTCGCCCTCAGGCTGAGCCCCGTGATGTGCTGAGTGCCTGGGAGGGCTGGGACCGGCACAGCAAAAACCACCAGCACAGCAGATCACCCCTTTTGGTAAAAAACGAGCTAAAAAGGCACTGACAGCTCCTCGGGGGGTTTTCCCCACCACACTCTACCTTCAAAACACCCGTGAAAGATGAGCCCTGGTTTGAATACACAGGACAGAGCTGCAGGGTTGAGTGAACACTGCCAAGGGAGGAGCAGCGAGGAGGAGGGTGAAGGGGTGGCTCTGCAATGAAGAGGATGAGCTGGAAGCTGGAAAACCAGCACCTCCCTCTGCCTGGGGCTGCTTTCCTGTCCTACGGAGCCCCCTTGGCCTCATATTGCCACCCCAAAGACCTTCCTGCTGCCCAAGGACTGGGCTAGACCCTGAGAAATCCCCAGGGCAGAGACATGTCAGGGTGGAGGGCTTGGGGTAGTGGCATCCCCTCAATGCTCATCTCACAGGGACATTTGCAAACACATCCTGGGTTTTAGGGGGCTCTTTGGCTGCCGAACCCCCAGCAGCTGACACCAGGCCTGCGTTACACCCAGCCAAGCACCTAAAATTCATGGCTGCTTTCAGGGTTGAAAGCAGGTTCTGGGCACTGGGGGTGCCCCTCACAGCCCTGGGGCTGCACAGCCCTGGATGCAAACGTTTCACAAACTGAGCTGAGCCCCAGCCCTGTTCTATCAAAACCATTTCCCGTCTTCTCTGCGGTTTGGTTGTTATTTCCTGCTCTCCGAGCTCGCTCGCAGGCAGCTGCTGCCGAGCCCAGCATCTGCTGGGGGCCAGGGCCCAGCCCCACGGCCCCTGCCCGCCCCCCTTCCCTGGGACAGGACCTTCTCTTCGTGTCCCCGGGGTCTGTCGGGTCCTACAGCCCAGCACAGACCCTGCAGGGAACGTGAGGGGCCCAGAAAACCTGGTGCCCCCGCTGCACACTCACCTCTAACACAGAGGCAAAAAAGGGGGAGCCCTTCTCACCTGCTTTTCACCTTTACCCCAGCCTTGTTACAAATATCTGTCCTTCCCCAACTTCCCTCACAGCTCATCTTCCTCCCCTACCCAGCCTCCTCCTCTCCCTCGGTTTTTCCAGACTCTCCATCACCCCCTCTTGCCCTCCCCCAGAACTGGTCCAGTGGAAGGTGTCCCTGCACATGGCAGGGGTTGGAGCGGGACGATCTTTAAGGTCCCTTCACCCCAAACCACTCAGGGCTTCTCCGGGAAGAGATTACTTCCACCTGCTATTTGTTCCTTTTCTCCTCATTCCCCCAAACCCCTTTCCCTTCAGTTCCACCCACTCATCCCAGCCCAAGTCTGGGTGTTTCCCCCCAGCCCCTTCCCCTCCACACCCCAGCCCTCCAAGCACGTACCCCGTGGCAGCTCTCCCGTGTTTCCAGCGGGAGCCCCTCGGAGCAGCTGCCCTCCAGGCACAGGGGCTGCTCAACCTCCTTCCTGCCCAAGGGCTGGAGGCAGGAGCAGAAATCTCAAAGGGGAAGGGTGTGCTGAGGCGATAAGGGAACCAGAACAAGGGAGAAGCTGCAGGAGGGTTTCTTGGAGGCTCCCAGGCGCTGTCATGGCTCTTCCCGGGAGCTCAGGTTGGGGCTGGAGCCCAAGGCAGCCTCCACGGGAGGGGGAATGCGGTGACACGGAGCTTACAAAGCCCAGGCCATGCCCCACAGTGGGGAGCGGGACCATAACCTACATCTGACTGCTCCAAACCTCGGGTCCCTAAACCCCTCAGCCACTTACACAGCCCGGGAAGAGCAGGAGCGAGGGCTGTCCTCCTCTCCAGGTCGTGCCAGCAGTTTCAGGGTTTTGGCCCAGGACAAGGTGAGAACCCTTTTGCCTCCCAGCCTCTCTCGGTCCTGCCCCTTGCAGTGATGTTGGCTCCGAGCGGGGAGGAGTTTGAGGGGAGGAAGGCTGCGCTGCTCCATCACAGAGCTTTACCTGCCTCCTGCATCCCCTCTCCCCTTCCTGCCTGACCCTGGGCCAGATGGAGGGACAGGGAACATCTGGGGTGGCCCCTCAAGGCAATCCCCCAATCTCAGCCTGCCCCCGAAGGATCACGTTTCCCGCAGCCAGGACGGGTGCAGGGACCCTTTCCCCCTTCCCCTCTCCAGAGGGGCCCCCAGGGCTGTCCCCAGGGCTGCCCCCAGGGCTGTCCCCAGGGCTGTCCCCAGGGCTGTCCCCAGGGCTGTCCCAGCCCGGTGCTGGCCGAGGGGCTCCCCAGGAGCCGGTGGGATTCTGGCACAGGGAAACAGGACTGCGGAGGGCCAGAGGCCCCTCTGTGCCATATGGTTCCCATTAGCAGCCCCGGGAAGGGTTTGTTTACTGCAGGGATCACTGCTCCATCGCAGGAGGCTTTCCCAAAGGCGAAGCACAGCGTGGGGGATCCGGGCCCCTTCCTCCTCCATCCTCGGAGGACGTGGAGCATCCCCAGAGCACCGCGAGGCACGGGCAGGGGAGACAGCCCGGGGAGGCTGCCAGGCCTTTCCCCAGGACATCGAGGGCTGAGCTGGAGGCTGTGGGGATGGACGGCCCCAGGATCCCTGCAGGATCAGTGAAACCCACGCCCAGGACAGCGCTGACCCTCCAGCTCCGTGGCCATCATCCCTCTCAGCTGCCAGCGTGGGGAGGAGGTGAACAGGAGCTGGAGGAGCCTGTCTCCTGAGCCTGGGGATCACCCAGCTCCCAAGGCTAAGCTTCTGCAGTGTTGGGATCTCACAGCTGATCCACGCCATGGAACAAAGTGTGGTGCAAAAAGAGCACCAGACAGACCAGTCCAGAGCCAGGCACAGCACTGCCAGCGAAGGGATGATGGAGAGAGTGGCCACAGCTCCTACTTTAGGCTGGAATCCCTTAATTCAGCCTCAGGTCTTGGCCCTTGAATGGCTTTGAGCCAGCCACTTGACCTCACTGGTCCTGCAGACCCAGGGCAGGTCCCTGCTGGCTTGGCACAGCGTGGAGGAGAATCCAGACATTCCTGGGGACACCCCTACCCTGCTGCTGACATTCCTGGGAGAGGACCTGACCCTGCCTGACCCACTGGGAGCCACCTTCCAGCAGCCTGCTCCACTAATCCCCTTTCCATCCACGTTTGCCTCTTGAAAGGCTGCCAGTGGGCAGGAAATCTGCGGCCGAAATGCTGAGGGATGCTGACAAGGAAGAGCTGTGGGGAGGAACAGGGCTGCCTTTGTCAGGGCAACAATGGGGGACCCACAGGAATGAGGGGGAGCCCGAGGGAAGCCCCTGCCCACCCACTCCCCTCTCCCACTTTCATCCCTGCCTCCCCTGAGGAGGAGGTGCTCTGGAAGCACCAGGCCTGGGGAACTGGGCTGGTCCCTGCCTTGGGGGGGCCCGTGGGCCAGAAGGATGCTGCTGGCATTCACCTGCTTTCCAGAAGCAGAAACTGAGGCAGCCCATTCCTGGGATTGTGGCTGTGTTCAATGGCATCCATTAAAAACCATGTTCTGGAGGGAGCCTCTGCTCCCTGGGGTCTCCTGTCTTGCTGGGAGTTCAGATGGAGCACAGAAGCACAGCAGAAATCCTGCCAGGAGGATGGGAAGAGACTTTTCCAAGCAGAGACAAACTCTCCGTAGTGCCAGGCAAAAATTGCAGGTTGAGAGGTTTGGGCTGGACATGAGACAAAAGTGCCTCCCTGGGAGAAACCTCAGAAGCCCTGCAGAAGGGGCTAATGAGGGGCAATACAAACCTGGGGCAAACAAGCACAACAGGCAAACAGCAGCTCAGCTCTTCCCTAAGCCCTTCCATAAACCATGCTCCACCTGGAATCACCTCCTGGTTTCCTACACAACTCCACATCCATTTACCATTAGACATCAGTTCTTCTCCCATCATATATTTATGATATATCCCTCTCAGTGGGATTCAGGAGGAGTAACCACACTCAGGAGAAGCAGAATCCTTTTAGCCTGTTCTCATATGGTGGGTGCCCTGCTGTCACAGCCACCACGATGCCAGCAGGTGAGCTGGTCTGGCAGCTCCACACCTGGGAGATCTCAGACCCCGGTACTCTGACACAAAGCTCCAGCACCCCTGAAAACCTCCTGACGTGTCTTTTTGAGCTGCCCTGGCTATTTTCAGCCTTCACCTCTATCCTCCCTTTTAGGATCCAAGGTGCCATAGAGCTCAGCATGGGATCTGGTTCTCTGAAATCCACAGGATTGCAGTGGGAACAGTAATCCCTGAGGGGCACATCAGAGCATGCTGAGGTGTTTATCACTGAAAACCCCGAGCTGGACATATGGAGAGGGTTATGGGCACACCACAGGAGTGAGAAATATGTCTAAAGTGTGCTTAACATCGGTATTGCAATAATCCTTTTGTCCAGATTTAATGTTTTCCATCCCAGGGCTTTTGCTAAGAGCAAGGTAAGCACTGCAACACCCCCAGATGGCAGATAAAAATGACTTAACTGGGAGGGGAAATCAGACATGTCTTGGGGGGACAAAACCCTGCAAGAGATGAGGGTGGGAGAAAAGGAAAAGAAAAACTCCATCATCCTCCAGGACCAGAGGGGTAGTTGAAGACTCACAGGAGTTACCCACCCTTGGAAACCAGAAGAGGCATTCCCTTCCCTTATGAGAAGTCTCATGGGATTTTTGCTGACCAAAAAAGGTCAGGAACCTGTTTTTGAGCTGTGTAAGAATGAAGATGCATCCAGCCACTTTGCAAAGCCCAAGAGGTTGGTTCTGACAGACCCTCACCTTGGAACTGGGAATTCGCTTCTTGCAGGGCTCCCGTTTAAAAAGGACATTAACACTGGGGCTGTTTCAGACTAAGCTTGGTCGATTGCCCTGCAATTATTTTGTAATCTACATTAATAATGCTGCAGATGCACTACTCCTGGCCTTAAACACACAACAGCTCAGCTGAGGCACCAGATGTCTTCCCTGTGAGAGCTCTCACACGACGTCTTTGGTGGACAAAGCCCAATTTGCAAGGCTGGATTATCAGGTTTTTTCAAAACTGATACCCAACACCATGAAAAAAAAATCAGCAGAAAATTGATCATAAATATAATCTACAAGGTATCTTAGCTTGTTTGAAGTGATCCAAGGGGATTAGACAGATCAGGCTGGCTCAAAAGACAGTAGTTACAGCACCAGACTGGGACTCGGGAGACCTGGGCTTGATTCTTAAATCTGCTGCTAATTTTGGGTGGCAGTGGATAAATAATTTCTTTTTTTTTCTGTTCCCTTTTCTCCCCCTCCCCTCGATGAAAACAGAGCTGCTCTCCTTTGTGAAGCCCTGGGAGATCCCTGGCTGTTAAGGGTTATGTCGGAGCCCAGGGCATTTGTGTTGTTATTAAATCTCACAGTCATGCAACAGCCTCCCCAGGGAAGTGATGAAAGACCTGTCGCTGGAAAGGTTTAAATGAAGGCTGGATGAGGCGGCAGGAGACACACCACCGGGAATTGGCAGGCATTAGCGAAGGGGGATAAGGGAGTCGGGATCTAACAGGTTTTTCTCCCATCTCTGCTCATTCTGATCAGCTTAATAAAATGGATCTGTCCAGCCCCCCTCCGGCATGTACTGCAGCACACAACAAAGAGGGAATTACAGCCAAAACGGGGAGCGTGAGCCCCGAAATACGCCCCAAACGCGGCCCCCCGGAGCAGATGCGGCCAGCACAGGCCTGCTGGCCCCACCGGGTACCGGCCCCCGCCCGGGGGGAGCCCGGGCTCGGGGAGCTCGCCCCGGTCCCCAGCACCGCTCCCCGGCCGGCTCCGGGGCTCCGGGAGCGCCTCCCCGCCCCGCCTGCCCCGGCCCACGACAGCCCCGAATTCCGACCCCAAATCTGCCTCCCGGGGCCGAGCAGCTCCCGGTGGAGCGGGGGCCCCGGGGATGAGCCGGGTCTGTGGGGGCCCCGGGGATGAGCCGGGTGTGCGGGGGCCCCGGGGATGAGCCGGGTCTGCGGGGGCCCCGGGGATGAGCCGGGT
>VXBN01002265.1:321194-348776 GCA_013397395.1 Sinosuthora webbiana
ACACACGTGCACACACACATGTACACACATGCACACACATGTACACACATGTACACACATGCACACACATGCACACACATGTACGCACACACACGTGCCCTAGGCAGGGCGATGGCCAGTGCCGCGGTTCCCGCCCGTCCCCACCCGGGGTCGGGGGTCGCAGGACCCAGCGGCGTCCCCGTTTCCTTGGAAACCCGCCGGGCCTGCGGGAGACGGAGGGGAAACGGGGAAACGGCGACACGGCCCCCTTGCCGGGCTCCGGGGCCGCGGGAAGGAGCAGAGGGGCCGGAGGGCGCAGGGAGGGAGCGGAATCGAGGGTGGGGGAGCGAGGATCGGGAAGCGGGGCCGAGCCCGGGAACAGCCCCGGGGACCCCCGGGACCCCCGGCCCCGCCCGGGGCACTGAGCCCTCCGTGCCCGCAGGGGGCGCTGCCCGCCCGGCCGCCCCGGGGCCGCTCTGCCCAGCGCCGCGGAATCGGCGGCACAACATGGCGGAGCAGAGCGGCGTCTGCAGCTTTGTGTTCAAGAAGCAGGTCCGAGCCGCGGGCAGCGGCCGGCGAAAACGGCCCGGCAGCGACCAGGAGGGCGGTGAGGGCAAGGGGGAGCCGGGAGGCGCGGGGGGCCGAGCTGGTGCGGTGCGGGGCAGCGGGGAGGCGAGGGAGGGCCTGGTGCCGCCCCCAGCGCTGCCCACACCGGGGGCTCGGCTGCGCTCCCCAGCCCGTGTGCGTGCGGCGGAGGGCGGGAGGGAGCCCTGCACTCGTGTCGGAGGGGATTTAGGTTGGACATTCGGAGAAGGAGGGTGGTCGGACACTGAACAGGCTCCCAGGGAAAGGTCCCAAGGCTGCCCGAGCTCCAGGAGCGTTGGGACAGCGCTGCCGGGGTGGGATTGTTGGGTCTCCCGTGGGCGTCCCCAGCCCGCCGGGGGCAGGGGCTGCCTCAGGCCCGGGCCATGCTCCTCACGCCGGGCTTTCCCCGCAGAGAGCAGCGGGGAGGAGGGCAGCACTGTGGTGCGGAAGGAGCGGCGGCGGGACGCCCCCAACCCCATGATCCAGAAGGTAAGGGAGCTCCGAGGGAGCTGCTCCATCCGCGGGTGCCCGCGGTGGCCGGCCGGGCTCAGCCGGGGCAGTGCTGGAGCCTTTCCTCCCCGTCCCTGCTGTCCCCCCAGACCAGGCGCTGCACGAGGGAGAGGCCCGAGTACGGCCCGAGCAGCAGCGAGGATGAGGATCCCGCCAAGGACATCGGGGTCACCTACAAATCCACCAGGTCGGCGGTAAGGACGGGCAGCGGGGGCCGGGGGTGTCAGCTCAGGTGGGGCTGGGGATCCCACTCCTCACAGACAGAACCTGCCACTCTAAACGTGGGATTGGACATTCTTTCTTATTAATGCACCTCCCTGTCCTCTCTTCATAGCCAAGCACCTTGTGCTGGGTTTGTTCTGGTAGTCCCTCCATGGGAGGCCTTTCCCTCTTAGAGGTGGGAGTTAAAACTCCAGGATGCCACTGGATTTGCCCAACACTGCGCAGATATTTCAGGAGAGGGAGCAGTTGGATCAGGTTTGCTCAGCTGTTGGGCTTGTGTTTTCAGTGTTAGACCATCTTTGGCTCCCAAGGGAGGCAGCATTTGGTTTGCCCAACCTTCTGGAGGGAATGGGAAGGGATGGGAGGACGTGACAGCTTTGGGACTCCACAGGCTTTTGGCACCTAAGTTGGATTTGTATTTAATTGAGACTGGCTGTAATTATTCTCTGGTTTCTGTGCAGCTGTTCTCGAAGATGTGATAAAAGCTAGGAATAGGTATCTGTTCAGTCCATTAAAGAGGAATCTAAACCAGATCACTGCGTTGAAACTGAATTTTGGCCGCCCCCAGCTGGGTCAGAAGCTCAGTTACATCCTGTGTGTGGGCAGGAGGGCCCTGTGATTTAAGTGTTGGACATGGGCAAACTGAGTTGGGCTTCCAGCTGAGCTGGGGCTGAGTGTGAAGGAGTAAAACAAGTGTTCCCTGACTGCAGGCTAAACTTTGGGAGCAATGGGGAATTAGCACTCCGGCCTCTGCACACACTAGGCTGGAGCCTGTGGTGAATTCTCCCTAGCAAATGCCAAGGGATAGAGCAGGTGTGTCCAGTTCTTGCTCTGTGACAACTCTTCAGGTGGCCAAGGAGCTCTCTGTCTTGTCCAGGTGTTCCCTCCACTCTTGCCACAAGCTTTCCTTGCTTTTCAGAAACCTGTTGGCCCAGAAGACATGGGAGCCACAGCAGTGTATGAACTGGACACGGAGAAGGAGAAGGATGCCCAGGCCATCTTTGAGCGCAGCCAGAAAATCCAGGAGGTGGGTCAGCCTTGCTCCTTAGGAACTCGTGCTCTGCAGCAGGAGGGCCTGTGCTTTACTCACCCCCTTCTGCACACCAAGAAAAGTTAGAGTCTCGTCTTCCCTAGAAGTTTGAGAAGCCAGGAGTGTAACCCTTGTAAATAGGGGAGTTTTGTGGCTTTATTGGCATCTTGGTGTTAAGGAAAGCAGGGTGGGAGGGAAGACTGGTGTCTGAGTGGTCACAATTAATCTGTGTCATGAAGCTCTCCTGATCCTTATCATCTCTTTTTGCTTTCCTAGGAGCTGAGAGGAAAGGAAGATGATAAAATTTACCGTGGCATTAACAACTACCAGAAGTATGTGAAGCCCAAGGACACATCGATGGGAAATGCCTCTTCAGGAATGGTCAGGTGGGTTGGGATGAGCCTCGGGGGTCTGTGACCACAGAGTGCTCAGGCACCATCCCAAGGCAGTGTCTGGGGCTGGAACTCTGCTGTCACTGGCAGTTTCTGCCTGGTGTGTGTTTCTGGCCAGGGCCCTGCTCCAGGGGCACTCTGCAGCCGGGCTGAGCCCTCTCTCCCCTCTCAGGAAAGGCCCCATCCGCGCCCCGGAGCACCTGCGGGCCACGGTGCGCTGGGACTACCAGCCCGACATCTGCAAGGACTACAAGGAGACCGGCTTCTGCGGCTTCGGGGGTGAGTGCCTCGTCTGCAGCTGAGCCCCAGGTGTGCAAAGGGATCCAGGCCAGCTGTGACCGTGCTCGGGGTGCTGAGGCTGAGCCACGGACCCGTCTGTGCAGAGCTGTTTGTGTAAGGTTGTCATTCGTGCCGGCCCTTCTGAAAGCCCAGGGCCTCTAATCAGTGGTTATAGGAGTCCTGGGAGGGAGCCCTGGGATGTTCCAGTGACCCACATTCTAACAGGTATTGAGACCACGTGAGAGATCGGTTTTCCTGTAACCCCACTTGCCATGTGCATAACTGCCGGAGTTGTCCCTGTGGCACAGAGAGGATGATCCTCAGTTTGTCAGCACTGGGGGACCCTGTACCTGCTCCAGGAGCTTAGCGCTGCCCTGGAGAAGGAGCAATCAGATTTCTCCTGCTGGGCAGAGCTCAGGCTGCCCTGGAATGAGGTGTCCTGGTGACACTCTGCCCTCACAGCCTGTCTCTGATTTCCTCTTTCTGTGTGCTGCTCAGACAGCTGCAAGTTCCTGCACGACCGCTCGGACTACAAGCACGGCTGGCAGATCGAACGGGAGCTGGACGAAGGTCGCTACGGCGTCAACGGTACGGCCCCTCTGCCCTCACAGGGCTCTGCTCAAAGCCCTGCGACTCTGCTGCCTCCAGGCAGCACCCCAGGGAGGAGGGCTTCCCCGGGCTCCCTGTGGAGGGGAGCACGGCTGTGTGGGTCCCGGCAGGGAGCTGTGGGGAGATGGGACCATCTGTCCCCCAGATGCCCGGGAGGTGGGATGTCATTTGTCACTCAGTGTACGTAGCTGTGGCCCAAGGCTCATGAGTGCTGCTGTGCAAACGGGGGCTGCTCTTTGCTCAGTTGGAGCCAGAGCTTGGTGGCACCTGGTTTGGAAGAAAGTCTGAAAAATAGGAGGGGGCTGGAGGATGTTTCTCTTTATAGCAGTGAGTGGGTGAAGTAGAAAAGAATTTTCTCCTGAGATGAGCAACAGGCCTGCTGGCTCATTAGCCCTAATTATAGCACAGTCCCACTCGTGTTACTGACATCAGCAACACCCAGATGCCAGAGCCTCCATTGTTTCCAGCAGAGATTGAATCCCACCTGCTGTGCTCTCCCCTTATTTATTATTTCATGTCCCACACGTGGCCTGGCCTGGCCTGGCCTCTCCAGCCACTCCACTCTGGGTCACTTTCTCTTCTGCAGACGATGAAAACTATGAGGTGAGCAGTGATGAGGAGGACATGCCTTTCAAATGCTTCATCTGCAGAGGTTCCTTCAAGAACCCCGTGGTCACCAAGTAAGTGGTTGGTTGGCACGAGGAGCCACGTGTGTTGTCAATCCAGCTCACCAGTCATTCATTCACTACTGAGGCAAAGACAAACCCAGCCCCCGGGCTGTGGGTGGAACGGTGTTGTTGTCTGCCCTGGCTTTCTGGTGGGTGGGGGAATCCTGTGAGAGCCAGGGAGTCTCAGCTGAATCTGGAGCACCCCTTGGAAGGGATCTCAAAGCATTTATTCAGGCACTTTTTAGATTTCCACAAGTGCTGCCTCCTTACCTCATCTTTCCCCCTTAACCCTGAGATTTGGTTTTCATGCCATCATTTCTCCTGGACACTGAATGGCAGCTGCACTGCCTGAGCAGAGAAATGTGAGGATGGGGAAGCCAGGAGCTTGGCAAGGATGAGGAGGAGGCTGAGAGCCCTTTCTCACTCTGAACACTGTCCTGGTACCTGTGTCTGAAGAGCTCACTGGTGGCTCTGTGCTGTCCAGCACATCAGTGAAGCAATGCTGAAACACCTTCCACACAGGGACAGGGATGCAGAGGAAGCTGTGCCTGCAGCTCACTTTGCCTCCCTTGGGGACCTGGAGAGAGTTGCCAGGCAGTGGAAGGGGCTGGGGGAGTCCCCATCCCTGGAGGTGTCCAAGGAACAGCTGGACATGGCACTCAGTGCTCTGGGCTGGGGGACAAGGTGGGCTTTGGTCAAAGGTTGGACCCGATCGTGGAGGTCGTTTTCAACCTTGATGTGACCAGCAGTCGGTAGTTTCTGACTCCAGGACGGTAGTTTCTGACTCCAGGACGCAGTGGTTGTGTCTGGTGACTCGCAGTGCCCTCTGTGTCTCTACAGGTGCCGGCACTACTTCTGTGAGAGCTGTGCCCTCCAACACTACCGCAGATCCCAGCGCTGCTACGTCTGCGACAAGCAAACCAACGGCGTCTTCAACCCCGCAAAAGGTAACGGCACCTGCGGCAGAGGGGGCTCCGGGGGAGCAGCACAGGCTCCAGCTCCTGCTGGATCTTCCTGCGGCTGGGCCTGGCCCTGAGCTGCAGGGCACAGCTCGTGCTGGGCACAGGTGCCGCAGAGGGAAGGGCGCTGTGCCACGGGAGCAGAGGCAGCAGCTTGTGCAGCCAGTAATGCTCTGAGGGAAAGACTGTGGCAGCTCCTGTCTGCACTCAGCAAACAGGGCTGGCTCCAAGCTGAGCCTCTGTAGGAAAGGGATTTTTGGTCCTGCTGTTCACAGGACCTGGGCCCCTGCACCTGGAGCCTCAGTATGCCTGTTCCTGTTTTTCAGAGCTCATGGCAAAATTGGAAAAACACAAAGGGGAGGAAGAAGAGGAGCAACAGTCAGACCATGAAGAGGATCCACAGTAGCAGAACATTTTGTACATAACTGAATAAAGTTTTTGTAGGAGAAACAGAACCTCACAGCTGTAGCCAGGGCTTTTTGCTTTAGCTGAAATATGTTTCTGAAGCATGAAGGCAGCTGCCATAAACCGGTGAGCTGTATGAAACTCAGGAGGTAAAAGCAAGCATGCACAGCCAGCCTGTCACCCTCTGTGATTCACTCCATCATCCTGCACAGACAGCAGACTTAAAAAAACAACTTCAGAAATATTTTATTTGTTTTGGAAAAAAAACTAGAGTAACAAACTTTATCTGGGTTCAAGTACAGTTTATAAACACAAGAAGGACCTGTTGCCAGCACCACTACTCCCATCAACTGCACCTACACAAGGATTCTCAGTGCTTCAGTAAAGAGCAGATGACCTCCAGCACCCATGGTCCTTGGAAAAAAGTCAAACAAAAAGCCTTAAATACACTTCCAAAACAACCAAACACCACAGAAGGGGGAGAGCTGCCACGGCAGCAGGGCAGTCACACAGTCATGAATCACAGGGAGCCACGTGAGCAGCTTCTACCTGTCAGTCAGTGAGGGAAGGCAGAACAGCAGTGGTAATGGAAAGGTTAAAGTTCAGTTCTGTACACGAGTTGTGAGCAAGAGGATGAGCACGAAAATCAATTTACTTTTCCTCTGTGCCAGGGTAAGTCACTGAGAACAGGCAGGTAAGAGTGTTCTGTGCTGTGAAACCAGCCCAGCCAACACGAAGTTCAGCTGAAGGGGGTAAAAAAGCTGGTACATTGTACAGGCATCACACTGCTCTGGTGACCCGGGAAGCTGGGAGGGGAGGCTGGAAGGCCCTGTCTGACCTGGAGTTCAGAGTGCTCAGCATTGAGTGACAAGTCTTCAAAAGCCCTCTCGAGACTGGAGGAATCCAGTGCTGCAGAGGAATGCCCAGTGCAGGAGTGCCTGGAATGGCATCAGCTTGTCTTTGATCTCCCATTTTTCATCACAAAGCAGAAACTAAGAATACAATTCCTTTTTTCCCCCATTAAAACTTGCCCTGTGACAACACTGTTACAGGAACTTGACTAGTTCTAAGAGAATGCCCAAAACTAAAAGCTGCCCACCTCCCCTCAACTCTAAGGCACCCTTAAAAGAGAAATAACCAAAGAGGGCAGGGACAATGCAGCCTCAACTGTGAGGAAGCCAGTGATTTTTAGAAACACATAAATAGAGACCAGAACTACACAGACTCACTCAACCCCCTCGAGTGCTCGACCAGTGCTCAGCTGAAGAATGAGAGATCTGGGCACTGCACCTTCTGGAACACTCCACAGCTCCTTGGGTTGATCCTTTTCCAGCTCACCTCTGTCCATTTGTACCCAGGCTACTTCTTAAGTAAACAGGCAGTTGAAGTTCCTTCCCAAGGACCTGTAAACTCTTCTGTGGGTAACATTAATCACTTTTATGAACAGGACCAATAAATTACAATGTCCAGAAAGCTCCTCCTCAGTGCAGTCTCTATTTTTTCAGAATTCCCAGTCATCCACGTCCAGCTGCTCCAGATTTGATACCAACCCGAAAATGCCACTGGGATCCTGGGGCAGTGTCCCCTCCAGGTTGGTGATGGGGGTGACAGGGCGCAGAAGCTCAGGGAGCGCTTCGGACGCGCGGCGCTTGATCTGCACGGGGAGGGCAGAGTGAGCACGGGGCGGCCCCACACCCAGCCCTGCCTCACTAACAACAGGCAGCAAATGCACCCTTTGGTCTCCTTAAGAAGCAGGTTAGGACTGCCTTGCCCCAGAACTCAGCAGCCTGCAGGGGAAGAGCTGTTGTGGCTCCCAGGACAGGCAGATTTAAGACCTCTCTTATCTAAGAGATGCTTCAAGAACAGCCCAAGCACCTCCCCAGAGGATGTGATGATCACCACACTGCACTGCAAATAGTCAAAAAACTGACTTAATCTTCCCACTCACAGAGAATTCAGCAACTCAACATCCCCACCCTCACAGCAAGGCAAAGCAAAGCACTGTGCATTACCTGTAGATAAATTAGTTCCTTACCTGCTTAAAAAAGGGGTGACTGAGCAGAGTGCCTGCGCTTGGCCTGTGGAAGGGAGGTAAAATGAGGGAAGCACACAAGAAAATGAGTCAGTGCCTGAACTCAGGTAGTGGGAAAAAGAAAAGACCAGGGCTCTTCCTGTCTCTCCTATTTCTCAGCTACTGGGTATCTCCCTTTTTTCAGCAGTAGCACTGCTTATTAAGCATTTACAGTCACATAAAGGAATTCAACCTCCTCCTTCTAACCTTTAAGTTGCATACCTGCACCCCCTACATCTGGCCAAGGATAGTGCCTGAGCAGTGGGGCACCCCTGAAAAGTCTGTCACATCTACACACTGCCCTCACTACAAAGAAAAATGCAGCTTTCATCACTTCCCATCATTGCTCTCTGCTGGCTGAAGAGCAGCCATTTGCAGTGATAGGAACTGGGTGAACCCAGCCTCACAGGGGCCAGAAACACAAGTTATTTTCTTGATGTGCAGCACCACTCATCCCCCCAGGAAAGCTGCAAAGGAATTCCTCAGGCTCTCACAGAGGAAGTGCTCAAGGTGTTAACTCTGCTCATTCTACACCCTTGGACTGCTCTCCTCAGCAGATGGGGCACATCCTCACTCCGCTCCACGTTTGGAAAGAAAACTGCCAACAGCACCTGCCAACTCCCCCAGTTTAACCAGCCCTAGAACAGCACGGGCAGGGAGAGCAGCTCTCCCCAGGCTTTACCTGAAGTCGGGGTTCCTCTGGAGGCACTGCTCCACGAAGTTGTGGAAGTAGGAGGAGAAGGTGCGCAGGTAGGGGTGCAGGGCCGGCTCCCCGTTGGCCGCGCGCGCGTTGCTCACGGCCGTGCTCTCCCCCACGCCGTAGTTGGCGCTGGAGCGGGACATCTTCATGGTCAGCTCGTCAGCAGGAATGGTGGTGGTGTCCAGCAGGCAGGGGACAGTTCCGTTCAGCTTCTCCAAGAGCATCTGGGAGGGCAGGGGCACAAACAACATCACACAGAGTTCAGGTTTCCCGTCCATGCAGGCAGGACACCCCTCCGTGTTCACGTCCCAGAGCAGGAAAGCAGTTCCAGGGTGAGGAGAAGAGTTTGCAAACCTTACCTGAGTAGAAGGCATGTCTTTAAATGGGACGTGTCCATTTGCCAGCTCACAGGCCGTTATCCCCACACTGTAAATGTCAGATTTTGCATCGTAACCCTGCAGATTCTACATGAAAAGGAAAAGAAAAATTAGCTTCAGGGACTTGGATGTGATTGAATGGGCAATACCCGTGATTCAACTGCAAATCAACAAACCCAGATGATTAGAACAGGAACAAGCCACAGATAGACTGGTTTATTGTGGTGAGGGTTTTTTGGTTTGTTAAAGCACACAGTTAAGGGCAACATTTATGTAACTGCAATCAGCCAGCCCGCAGGGATGGCATCTGCCCTGGGTAACTTGCACCTGATGTAACACTCTGTTAATGAGATAACTTGCAGAGGTGCCCACAATTAAACTATTGAGTCAACTGGATCGAATTCTACCCGCTTGCCCTGCATCCACACCAAATCTGTTTCCTTTAGCCTCTCCCCTTCTTTTTCCTTGCATCCATGTACCCTTCCCCTTGCTAGGGGTCACTGGTTTTAAAAGAAAAAAGGACCAGAGCTCATCACAAGAAAGCAACTCTGCAGGTTCCCTCGTCTCCCACCCTACACCCCTTCAACTTGCCCTAAGAGCTCACAAAATTGCACAGATACAACACATCACTAAGCACAAGCAGTTTCTTTTAAACACACCTGCTGCAAAACCTCTGGACTGAGCCAAGGCAGCACTTTGATGCTGTATTTGGGGAAGTCATGAACAACTTTGAGTCGCTGCCCGTGGTTGATCATACTCAGGTTACTCCGCAGGCCAGAGAGGTAAACCTTCCCATCGACAGAGATCAGGATATGGCTGGCTTTAACACTCCTGGGGAACAAAGGGAAAAACAGTCAGGGTCCCTGGCCTCTACTAAACAGCTTAATACATAGGACAATACCTGATCAGCTTCCTACCAGGAGGCTGAGACTCCTAACAACCATCTTTGGATGCTGGGCAAAATCAATTAACAGGATTCTATTCATCATCATAGCAAGTTCCCAAAGAGTGTTTCTGTGGTGAGGAGAAATGCAGGACTAAATGTTATGGATTGTGATTTTAGATACACAGTGGTCTTTGGGATAAGTTTGCTCCACAATGACATTTTCATGCACCTTAGTAAGACCAGTCACTTCCCATGAGTATCAAACTGATTTGCTCTAACAGCAACGTAATACAAAATTTAATGTGCTCTGTGTCTCCTGATTCCCTCTCTGCTCTACTCTTATTTCCAAGAACTTCCACCAGAAGGAAAACGACCAGTGTATTTTTCAATACCTATGTACATAGCCCATATGGTGGATGTAGTCAAGTGCTTTCAGGACGCCCTGGAGAATGTAAGCAATGGCCAGTTCAGTCATCCCATCCGTAAAATGGGTACAGATTAAATCTTTTGCAGAACCTAGAAACAAACAGAACACCACCTGTCAGAACAAAGGCCCCAAGGACACTTCAGCTCTTCAATTTCATTTCAGGCATCGTGAGGGTCAGAAAAAGGTCCCCCTTCTCCACTCACCATAGGCCATGAAGGAAGTCACTACCCACAGCTCATTGTCAGCTATGAAAGTTGCTTTGTATGGCACAATGTTAGGGTGGTTGAAGAGCTTGGAAACATGAAGTTCCCCCTAAGATAAAACATACTTTGATTAAATTTAGTAAATGCAGAAACATGACTGCAGTATTGACAGGCACTGCTCCTGCTGTCTGTCCTCTTCTAAGCTTGCCTGATGAGTGGGGTTACCTGCAGGAATGTGACCATTTCATTTGTGCAGGCCTCCAAGTTCACTCTTCTGACTGTGACATACTCTCCTGTGGGTTTATACCTGGCCAGGTTCACAACCATCAAGTCTTCAAAGCCTCTGCCTGAAAGAGAAAGCACTGAAGCTTCAGTAAGGCTTCTGGAAGCACTGAGAGGAAATGATTTTCTTCAGGAAGCAGACACTGATCCTCCAGCCCTCCAGAATTACCTATGATAGTGAGCAACTCATAGCAGCCGCTGTCTGGCAGGAAGTTGCTCATGGTGTCCCTTTTGGGGGAGGAAGCTATCGACTCGGAGCTCGCCTCATTTGTCTGAGGGAAAAAAAATGAAGTCAGGTCAAAGGAAATAAAGATCACCTGCTGGAAAAATCATCTGCACCTCATATTATCATACACTAAAAAATAACAGGAATACAGAAGAGGATTTAATTGCTGTCAAAACAATTTTGAACAGTCATTTATCAATTGAAACTCAGGAGATGCCCCATTTCAGAAGATCCAGGCATCTATGTCACAAAACACGTAACAATTAGATTGTTAATCACTGTAAGAAGGAATTTATTCAGGGATGTTTGGATAAAGCCAATTATTATTCCCCAGGACAGCCCAAACTCTGCTTTCCAGTAACTGCCTTTCTCTTACAATGACAAACTTCTGTGGCACCATCCTGTTGCCAGGGCCAAAGGGAAGCTGTCCCAGCCCTCCTCTGCACTGTAACAGTCAGTGCTCCTGGCAAATGCTGTGGCTCCTGGTTTTCAGCTGCTCACCTGGGATAAGCCCTGCACAGCTGAAGCTGCTCAGCTGAACGGTACAAGTGATGAAGAAAATCAGACATACATGAAAAGAGAAGCTCCAAATGAAAGCAAAAACTGCAAAGCCTAAGTGCTTCTGAGGAAAAAAAAAAAAAAAAAAAAGAAAAAAAAAAAAAGAAAAAAAGGGGAAAAAAGCACCCCCACACCACACAGGGAAGCAGCACTCCCAAGCCTGTCAGCCTTCCCTCACTCCATCTGACATAAAGCTTTCTGCCTTATTTCCATACACTGAAATCTTCCCCTGCAGGATTTTGCAGATGATGAACTTCAGTGTTATTGCAAGTTCCTTTATACTTTCCAAATCCTTCAAATGTCCAAAGTCACAAAGAGAGCATCCTAGCAGGGATTAAGATTTATGTGGTATTTAAAACCATCTTTAGTTATCTCAAATTTCCAGCACATTAACTCCTCCTGGCATTTGGAACACCAGCGCAATTTTTCCACCTCATTCTTCACCAACTGCAAATGCCCTTTATCAGACCTTTCTCATGGTACATGAAGCAGAAAAGGTTTGTGCCTTTTCCCACCATGACAGCAGACTCCGTTTTTTATTTCCATCACTGAAAGGTGGAAACAACTCAGTGACAGCTGAAAAACAAGGAACTTGCTGTTCTACCCTCAGCCCAGGGTAAATGTAGTGCAAAGAGCACAGACAGCAGTCTGCTGTAAATTACCTCTGGGTGCCTAAGTGTTCTTGGGGAGTAAATTAGAGCCACACTTCCCAAGTTCCACCTTTTCAACTGGCTTTGAACAGCACACTGCCCAGCTTTAGAATAGGAGTATTTTCCATTAAGAGAAAAGGCAAAAAATTAAGATTTGTGGTGCTTTGGTATAATTTCAGCTCAAACAACTCAGTCCCATTTCAGCACAGCTAAAAACCCCTGGCAGCAGCATTCCCACATCCCTTCTTTTAGTGAACACTACAGTGCTGTTTCCTGGCTCAGAACACGCAGCAATTTTCGACTCAGGACTCCAAACTTCTGCTAAAGAGGCCTGTCCATTCTGATCTCAGCTGCATCACTCATTACTTCTTTCAGCAATTTCACACAGTCCTGTCAACAGCAAGGTGGCCAGGAGAGACACACAGGCAGGCAGGAACCTCTGAAGCAGAGGGGCACCAGCAAGGAGATGGAAGCAGGAAGCTGGGAAGCAGTCGTGGAGCGGTGACAGCTGGTGAGACACTGAGCAACATGTAAGTGGTTTGCTTTGTTAAACTCCACTCCAGGTAGAGCACAAGCCAACAAAACAGATGCAAAGAATTAAATAAGTTTAATCTTATTAATGGTGTGGCTGTGCAGTAATGGAAAAGTACTGTGAATTCCCTATTGAACAGTCTTCCAGTATGAGGTCTTCACTCACCTCTCCTCATGTTAGCAGTGACCAACAACACAGTTAATGCAAAAGGAGCTTGACCAGAAATTTGTCAACATCATACAACAGTTTAAAAAAAAGAAAGTTAAACTGAAATGTCATTTATGAGATACTGCAAGAAAGCTCCTCAGCGGTTTCACACAGGACAATTTTTGGTGTATGGTCAAAAGCAGCTGCAAAATGAAGTCCCATGTGACAGGTTTTATGGCTTGACATTCATTTAGAGCTGGCTTTTGGCTTGGGAGTCCAGTTTAATTGGAGATAGATTTAAAGGAAATTAATCTTTGAAAGGCAACTACTGGCATAAATGCCACAACACAATCAGTTTTGTGATGCTTGCAAGGATCTGCATTTACCAAATGACATCCATCTGAGCTGGGAAGAGGGAATATCAGTTTTGTTCTGCTGTCTTCCCCTCCACCTCCTCACCCCCTCCCTCACTTCAGCATAAGCAACAAAAATTTTCCTCCCACCCCCCTCCCCAAATTATGTACCTTTCTCTACAGCCCTGGTGGAAAAAAACAGGCTTTTATTTAGATGTAAAAAGATCAAAATGAGAATCAGCATAAGTGTCTAAACCCCAAAAAACCCCTTGGAAAAACCCAAAACTTTGAGAAAAAAACAAAAATTGAGATGCTAATCTCAATTTGCTTCCAGCCAAGCATGTCTAACACTCAGCAATTTTTTAAAAAGGTGTGAATTTACTCAATTTTACACAAAACATTCCATATATATCTCCTATTTTGAGCTTTGTTTGTGCCAGTAAATTACAGACACTGGCACAAAAATCAACTACAAGCAGCTTGAACTGACAGTTATGTTCAAATCACCCTTGATTTGTGTTTGTAAATAGCTTAAACTAGAGCAACACCTGCACACCTGCGGTGTGGGGAGGTGGGGACTCATTTAGATTAAGATACTCTGTTGTAAATTGTGATATTTTATGTGTTACATGCTCATTATGAACCAGACTGAGCAATCAGGGCCTGCAGAACAAATGCTTTTCAGAAGTTTCGTAAAATTAAACTCCTCCTTCCTTCTCTGAAAGATCAGAACTAAATCACCTCAAAAAGAGACCCCTGAGGGGCTGGGGGGAGGAGAATGACAAATTGAAATCCAAGGGATTAAGTTTAAATTTGTGAGTTATCACATACAGTTTGAAAACCACACACCAAAATCTCCACTCCAGGGTGAAACCTGTTTCCACACTTGTAGAGCTAAATATAGAGATGAGATATATAACTAAGATAAAAAGAAAATCAAACTTCCACAAGGAATAATCTCCATGCAATGAACCACAGCACCACAGCCTGCACAAGTCACTTACTTTTCTCCGAGAGTCACCCGGAGGCTGCTCTGGAGTAAAGAAATTAATTGTTCACCATGTTGTGTTCAACAGACACCCATTAAAATATAGCTGGAAAACTAAGTAAATAACCCTAGACGACCCTCTTTGCTACCAAATATACATGATTTATTGTTTGTTTTATACAGAGACATTTAATTTGCACACAAAACTGCAGCACTAGTCATACTGCAGCCCATGTACAGGATCAAAGGGATTCCCAGAGTGCTACTGTCGGTATGTTTGACACAAATGTAAGGTGACAGTTTATTTTACTGTAACTCTAAATATTAACCTTCTGTCATGCCCCTGCTTATTGCAGGGGGGTTGGACTTGGTGATCCTTAAAGGTCCCTTCCAACCCGGACAATTCTGATTATAAACACATTCAAAGATGACTTTTAAATACAGAAGAAACTGTCTAATATTATTCAAAGTAATAAAAATTGCTTTAGTCCACGTGGAAGCTCCAAATCTAGACATATTTCCTATGCTCTGTTTGTTTTCCATGTCACTGACAAGGAATTCAGCATCCTAGTGGGCAACTTTGTTTGTTACACACAAGCAGAGCACAGACCCATCAGCTCCTGCTCCTGGGGAGTTATCAGCAGTTTCAAAACCCATTTTAACTCAGAGAATCATAATTAACCTTCCCAAACCCCAAATCCATGTTTTGCACATGAAAAAAAAAAAAAAGTGGTTATGCTAAGCAATACAGAACTAATTTATTACTGTTATCAACATGGAAACCATTTCCAAACAACTTGCTAGATCTTGGACACTTCCACAGTAAATTTCTGGGCTTAGCCAGCTTGAATTCCTGGATTTACAATGAGATTGAATCATCTCTTTTAGTGATAAGATACATCTGCACTACCAAATTACCAAGCTTTACAGCTAAAATAAAACATTTGTAGCAATGTCATTTGCCAAGAGGAAAACTTACCTCCGAACAGCTCGAACTCTCTTAACCCCTCAACAATGAACTTCTCAGACACCCACCGCTGAAAGAAATAAAAATTCTCCACACAATCAGTTATTCCACCCAGAGAAAAGTTTCTCTTCCCCTTCCCCACAATGACGTGCACCCACCAACCACAAAGGTGCTGCTGCTATTCCCAGTCAACATGCACTTGCAATAAAGTTAATGTGATTTTAAATCATTCAGACAAGTTTTTATACATGCACATAAAGCAAAAAATAATCAGCACGCCACAAACCCCTCATACAGCCACATAAAAGTTGGGTTTTTAGGTGTAATAGGTTTTTTAAAAATGCTTTCACTAATTACAAAGAGATGGCATCTTTGAGAATTCAAATATTTTGGTTATGTATCTATTGATAGAATGCAAAATGAGATCATAAATATCCTAAAGTTGCTGTTCTCTTCCAGAATTCACGTTTGAAACTCACAGCAAGCATTAGGTTGTGCAGAGGAGTGTTTCTAGCACTAATACTGCAGTTCAAATAATATACACATATATACACACAGAGTACAATAGAATAGATTTTAAGCTACCAGAGTGTTGATCACAAAGTTAAATCATCAATCACAAACACTCCCATGGTAGAATTTTCTACTTAGCAAAACAAATTAATAAACAGCTGATGTTGTTCAGTGCACGGGAAGCCGGTCCTGGAAAGCACCAACGAGTCTTCAGGTGATGATGACTCAAAACTCGTATGTAAGAATAGCATTTGAAAGCACTAGAAATGGTTCTGCTGCAAGAAATTCCCTCATTTAGACAAGCAGAATCAAACAAAGCTACTGTCTTCAGCTTTGCAAGCCAAGTGAAGGAAAAAAACCCATAAATTGTGACACAGGCGAGGAGGCTGCTTCTTAAAGATCGACTGAAAATAACCAGTATTATGGCCCTTTTTCTTCACTGCAAAGCCATTGCAGCCCCTCTGCCCCGCACCACACGTGTGTGCGAGCAATAACGGCTTTAGTGCAGGGTTTCTAACCAGCGCCGGCTGCACACCGACCCATGTCCTGTGATCAACCCTATAAACAGTTTTCCTGTGCCCTCATGGTGCTCTCCAGGCCCGGCCACTCTGCACAAGCGCAAGGCTCGTTCTACCGAGACACGAGGGAAGCTGGAAGGTCTTCAACACTCACCCTAATGCGCTCGGGTTTACTTACAAGGAAAGACATGGATCCGCCGCCGTGGGACACACGCAGCAGAAAGGGCGGGACACCTGCGGGCAAAGGGGCGCGTCACCCCCTCAAGGAGCACCGCTCGCCGCCCTCAGCCCCGAGGCTCTCGCCTGCCCGCGGCCCGGCAGCCCCGGGGACGGCCCCAGGGCAGCGGTGACCCCGGGAAGCACCGCCCGGTACCCCCACCGTGCACCGACACCTCCGAACCACCCCCGGGCCCGGCAGTCCCGGGACAACCCCAGGAGAGCGGTAACTCCGGTAAGAGCTGCCCGGAGCCCCCTCAGAGCATCGAGACNCTCAGGCTGCGGCCGCCGCTCACCGGCGGGAGACGCTGCGCGTGACGTCAGCGCGCCGAGACGTTACGCGCGGGCGCGCTCGCGTGACGTCACCGCCGGCGCTCCCGCGAGGGGCCGGGAAGGAGCCGCCGCCATGTTGGGCCCCCAGAGGGGCCATGGGGCCGCTCCGAGTCCTGCGCTGTGGCCACGTCCCGCCGCGCAGCACTGCGGGCCGGGCAGGGGCTGGAAAGAGCCCCAGTGGAAAAGAGCTGGCGGTGCTGGTTGAACGTGAGCCCAGGTGGGCAACAAGGCCAATGGCACCTGGCTTGTCTAAAGGTGTTTTTCTTCACAAAAATCATTCTTAAACATCGGCAGGGGCTGCCCAGGGCGCTGGTGGAGTCCCCATCCCTGGAGGGAACAAGTGGACGGGGCCCTCAGTGCTCTGGGACAAGGTGGGGATCAGTGCCAGGCCGGACCAGCCGGGGGTCTCCAGACTGATGGATCCTGTCACTCCGGGGGCCCTCAGGGAGCGGCCACGGCTGTGCCCCCAGCAGGGACCCTGCAAAGGATGCAAACCCCGGGGGCAAATCCTCCATCTCGCCCCCACAGCCTGCACAGGGGGGGGACACCTTCCTGCAGCCCCCCAGCAGGAGCCAGCTCCTCCTGGCCTTTAAAACCCACACCAAAACTCACCCAGGACACAGCAGGCTTTGAGATTCTCCTACCTGAAAGGAACACAGAGACAAGCCAAGTAGAGCAGGAGTGTTTCAATTATATTTTACTCTTCATTAGATTGTTCATTTGAATGTTTGTATTACAAAATTAGCTGCCATGGCCCACAACTGGATGGGACTTCAGGAAAGCCGTCCACTTACTCAAAAGAGCACAAACTAGTATTTCCTTTCAAAGAACTCTGTGAAACAATAACATATTAATCTTTAAAGCTAAATAGTGCTAAAATTTCACATAATCTACATTAGTTTTGGCTTTAAATAATTTTACCAACCATTATAAAATTAATGTATTTGCATGTATCAGGTTACAGACATTTGCATTTCAATCAGGGTGAAATATCCCATGCTGGAACAAGGAGTTTAAGCAATTGCTGTTTCAACAGCAGCTAATTCTTATTGCCTCAGAACCAAGTTTCCACGAAGTATAGAACAAGAAAATGCAGGACACTGTTTCCCCACAAAACTGTTAAAAGTCTGTTACAAGCAACAATAAAACGCCTTCTGGACAGGAAGCATTTATAAAATGCAGAGCTCTCCCAGCGAAGTGCTTGCACAGGGCATTCACTTCATTCTTCCCATTTAGATCCAAAACCCTGAAGTGATCACTGACCAGAGGAGGAGGACAAACATCCTCTGAAACGTTTTCACTGGCCTGGGGAGGTCGGGAACTGCAGGTACTCCACTAGACCTGGCTCCTGGCTGAAGTGAACTGGGCAGCAGCTGCTGAGATCAGGAGAGAAGGGGTTGAGGCAAACTTGAGCAGTTAAAAATATTGAAGGAAAGCTGGCTGAATTGCTAACTCACCATGCACTCACACCTGAAGGAACACTGTGCTGACATCACAGATTCCACAGTGTGTTAAGTTTGCAGCATCCAAACACACAAGTAGGAAACTGTCCATGTATTCCATTCCCTTGGTTCTAACCATCTCTGTGTTTTACACATAAGCCAATCATGCCCACAGGTGACCTAATACTGCTTCAGGCCTTTGTAAAAAAAAAAAACCAAAACAAAAACACCAGAAGATAAAAAAATCTTCTAACGCTTCTAATAGAACTTCTATTCTACTGGGCTTAAATCCCTGAAGAATCCATACTGTGTATGGAAGGCTCTAAGTGCTGTGCCTTGATGCAAATAAATGCACAGTGAATGTTTATTGTGCAGTTTTCCTCCCTCTATGTTTTTCCCCTTTCTCTCACAATAACTAAAACCAAAGTTTAAAACCAAAGCATGAATATGTTACCAGCACACATGGACAGGTTTACAATCTTCTGTTTTTAAAGAACAAATGACAAAAAGCATTCAAGAATATTGCAAGTTTGTTTTTCTTTTTTTAACAGACAAGTAGCAAAACTTTTTGTACCACCTGGAACAGAACTGCCGAGACAAAGCTCTCCACACATTTTGCTGTAATACTTAAATAAGTAACACCAATGCAAGAACTTTTCTCTTAATGGTTACTAGTGTTCAAGGAATCAGAGGATTATGGAGTTATGTAGGTCTCTGTACCCTGTGAATTACAATTCCACAAGTGGCACCGAGATACTTCTCACAACACAGTCACATGGCTTTCACTTTGATTTGCTTCATCTTCATCTGCTTCTTCTCCAGCTTCTTCTGCTCACGCCGCAGAGCAGCTTCCTGTAGGCAAGGACAGGCATCTGAATAAACACAGGTGATCTCTCCAAGGAACAAGCAGATCATTTCAGAACCCAAACAAAGCCCTCCAGCACTGGGTTCACATCTCACCGGGGGCCTTCCTGTGTTTCAGAGAGGAGCAGCAAATACCCTGACAGTTGTCTGCCCTCCGGCAAAGGGAAATCAGAGCTCCCACTGCCACTATACCTCCAGGCAGCCCTGCAGATCTCCTAGCAGGGATCTGCCAGCAGCCTGTGCCAGGGTGAGTGAGCATCCCCTCACCTCCAGCCGACGCTGCTTCTCGGGATCCTCCTCGTTCATGATTCGCTCCTTCTCCGCCCGTTTCTTCTCCTCCCGCCGCGACTGCGCCGCCTCCTGTCTCTGCACGTGCGTCAGCTTGAGGAAGTTCTCCTCCACCCGAGCCCTGTTCTTGTCAGCTTTTTGTTTACCCTTTGCACAGACAAGAGCAAACGCAGTTTGTACTCATTTCCCCACAAGCAGGACGCAGGGGCTCTCTCAGTCATACAAGAAACGTAAGGACCCAGGGGATCCACAAGGACGCAGGGGATCCACAAGGACCCAGGGGATCCACAAGGACCCAGGGGATCCACAAGGACCCAGGGGATCCACAAGGACCCAGGGGATCCACAAGGACCCAGGGGTAATGGTTCCCATTTCATACGAAGCTCAGAAGACAACACCAGACACTACTTACTTCTCTGTTCAGCCGGAACTTCTTTGCCTTGTCAATGGAGTAGATGACCATGCTCATCAGAGGCAGCAAAGACTCCATGTCCTTTGGGGAAGTGTTGCCTGAACCAGGCACTGAAATAAAGAGTTCCTTGTTCGTTCACACAGACTGGCAGCACTTGTCTGCTTGCTGTGATACTCCTATGCCTCACACTGTTCATGAAATAAAGATGCTCTTATCCTGCTCTTCAGGAAGCTTCATTTGGAGCTATGGGCTTGAATTTTGAAGATCTATTCTTTTCTAGAATTCTCCCAACAGGCCACTTTTATTTCAAACCAGGGTGTACCAACTGAGCCTGTGCAAGTTCAAACTGCAAGGCTTGTGGTTTAAAAACAAGCCACCCCAAGAGAGAGGAGTGTGAGCTGAGGTCAATAACAGCAGGACTGAGTGTCCTGTTATCATGACAGTATGCTGCTCAGTCCCCAGTGTATTGCTGCCTTCTGTTTATCAATCAGTGATCCTGCTACACGCACTGAAGTCACTCATCACACATTATCTTCCACAGGTGACAGATCCCGAGCATGTCACTTCCACAAATAAAGCCCAACACTCCCCCAGACACACACAGACAACAGTTCCCTTACCATTAAATGTAAACAAAAGTGTCTTTTTAGTTTCGGGCAGTTTTGTAAGCTGGCCCTCCCTGAAGGAAAGAAACAAGTGTTTGGAAGGAGTGAAGAAAAATACAGAGTAACTAACATCAGTGGGAAAAACCTCATTAAGAGCCAAAAGACACTTGGAAAGTACTTGAATAAAATAAACATTAAAAGCCTAGCTATAAATTAAAGTTAAGTTTCAAACTAATCGGATTCCTGAAGTGTTTTACCCAAAAGCCTGCAGAGAAAAGGCAGGAGTGTGAAAATGTACAGCACCAGCCCCTCTGACTGTCAGGAGGGCACCTGAGCACTAAGAAGGCCTGTATATTCTGAATTACATTCAGCTTCACACACCTCCTTGTTGTTTATACCACTAAATATCTCTAAATATTTTAAGAGAACAAATTATTTTCTCAAGAGTTTAAGTATTCACTGCCCAAAATCCCACAGTATTTTAATGTGAAAATCTCGGGCCTACATTTCACAGATCCTCCACAATTTCAGTAGAAGCTGTCTTATAATTCAAAGTATGTTCCTTTATGTTCATTAATTTTTACGTCTGTGAGCATAATACACCCTTGCAAAAGCCTACGTGGTAATTCAGATAAGACACATCACCCACCACTTGGCAATTGTGAAGCAGCCCCTGAGAGCACCTCCGGGCTAGGAGGCTCAGGAAAACAGCAGAGATGCTGCCTGTGCACTGCTGAGGCACAGCTGAGAATCAGCTTGAACAGAGCTCGGCCCTTATACGTACTCTTGCATAAGTTTTGGACCGGAGAACTGGTCCGAGAATTGGACAGAGTCGATCTTGTCAGCGTAGTGTGTGAGGAAATGGATCATCTGAAAGAAAAACGGGGGTTAGTTTTCCCCAACACCAATCCAGCTGCAGCCTACCCACACCACAGGTTCCCTGCCCATGGCAGGGGGCTGGAACTGGATGATTTTTAAGGTCCCTTCCAACCAAAACCATTCTGCAGTTCTATATATCACTCAGGAAATTGCTGTGCCCAGCTTGCCACAGTGACACTGATAAAGACATGAACTTTCCCCTTTAACTTCCCTTTTAACTTCTTTAGAATATACAAGTTGTAAATGCCAGGATTACCGAGGAGTATTTGCATTAATTCATTCCAGTTTACCTTAGCGTCCATCATTCCCTCCGTGACCTCTCCCATCTCTGACAAGATAGCCAGCGAATCTGGAAGCCCATATTTTGCACCAGACTTAGGTTTATCACTGCAGAACTCACTCTGTTTCAAAGAGAATAATGCAAAAGAGAAATAAACACAAGCCTGTAAGTATCTTATCAGACTGAACTGTCTTGTTAGAGTGGGACCTCTAAAAGTACCTGAAAAGAAACAATAAAAAATACACTCCTCCACTCATCCTGGCTGGGGACATTTCAAACAAAGTAAAGCACACAGCATCAACATCAAATGCATGTACATACCAGGTCCTGCATCTCTTTCTGAAGTCTCACCAGTGCTTTTCTGGTTCCAACAGCAAACACATACGTGTCCATATCTTCATCATTCATTGTCACTTTTATTTGCTGTGAAACAGAACATTATTAGCCTGGTCAGATTTCAATGTTTGCCTGACACTTTGATTCCTAAGAAGGACTAGCAAGGACAGACACAGCTAAGAAAAAAGTGGTTGATTTAAAGCTTTTCAGTGTGTCTTGAAGTAAGGAAGCTTTTTAATTAGACTGAGCACACCATTCAGTATTGTGCTGCAATGACAGTGACTAGAAGAGTTGTAAAAATAATTTGCAATTAAATATTTTGATATAAGTAAATACAGTTATAGATGCATGGGAAGAGTATTCACAGTGCACACTGTCACTGTTCTTCCAAATGTAACTTCTCTTGGCACTTATGCTCTCTTAGAGCAAGAGGGAAGGCAAAAAGTAACATTAAGAATAGAATATCCAGACCAGCATATGGGTTTAAGCAGTCCTGTCCAGGCAGACTGAACAGACAGATGAACAATCACTAAGTATTTCAGATTGTAAAACCACTTTTTTTATCAAGATGACGTCTTGAATCATGACAGACTGCTCACAAATCCACTCGAACAATAAAATCCACAGATAAAGCAACTTCCAGTCATCAGCAGTTTGCATTTCACAGGCAGGAAAGAAAAACAAGCAATTCTTTGAGGTTGTTTCAACAGTTACTGAACTGGAAGATATGGAATACTACAGAAATCACCTGGAACAATCAAAAGCAGCAGAGCAGAACCGAAGGAATGCAACAGTTTATCTGAAGGGCTGAGTACGCACCACTTGGTCTGAGGCCGGCCTCATCATGCGCGCCAGGACGTTCAGCAGGTCCTGTCTCTTGAGAAACTGAAAACACAGGGTGGCAAGCACAGGAAACAGCTGAATAGACATCAGTAAAAAACTCCTTCCTAATATCCAGCCCGAGTTTTCCCCGTGTGACCAATACAGCTCAAAAGCAGGGTCACTTTCTGCATTGGAGGGGTTTCCCGGGGCTTTGTTCCCTCCAGTCAGAGGATGAACTGTGGGACTGTTCCATCCCAGGTGCAGGCCTTTGTATTTGTCTTTGCTTTGTACTTCCTTGGAATCCCTGCTGGTCCATTTATCCCTCCAAGTGGCAAATGGGCTCTGGCCTACAGTAATCTCTGTTCACACTACACCTCTGGTTTCTGTGCTCTCCCTGCAAGCACTTGCTCTTTGGTGCAATCTTTAAGGGGCAGAATATAGGTCTGTACAGATCTCCAGTTTTCCCTCATGTGTGTGTACTCAGAACTCTGTGTCTGAATGTGAGCACAAAAGCCAGGCTGG
This sequence comes from Sinosuthora webbiana, assembly GCA_013397395.1. Lineage (NCBI taxonomy): Eukaryota > Metazoa > Chordata > Aves > Passeriformes > Sylviidae > Sinosuthora > Sinosuthora webbiana. Next base: position 344,230 of record VXBN01002265.1, read on the forward strand.
GGCTCCATGCTGCTCACATAGGAATGGAAAAGCCTCTAGAACCTGACGACTGGGGACACGTAAACAGCACCACAAACTCCCCCATTCTCACCTTTAACTGGATGAGCATTCCTTCACAGCACACCCTTCCAGAGCACCACAAGTTATATATGTGTTCGTTTTCTTGATTTAGTTTCCCAGTGCTTGTAGCTTCTTTGCTAGTGCCATCATCCCCTGAGGAAAGCAACAGTGAAAGAGAGCTGCAATCTGAAGTCACAGGTTGAGACACCATAGTTCAGCAGGAGGCTTACGACACCACAGTACAGAGAAGGATTCTCTACAGCCCAAAAGCCAGTCTAAACTCAGCCTTATTCAAATGCTAAAACTGGATCCTTGTCATTATGGAACTCACCAACAAGGGCAAAGTTACTTTCTAGCAGCTCCCTGTGAGTGTTGAACCAAGCATGAGCCAGGCGGTTGTTTTTGTTCTTGCCAATGATGTAGTTCATGATGTAAGCCAGGAGACCTGTCACCATCAGGATCTCCATGTAATAACTCTCCCAGCTGTTTTGGAGGTGAGCAGGGACCTGTGTGAGGGAACACAAACTGTCATTTACATATTGAACAAGCGGATTTTATACACACAAAAATTTGGGAAACAGAGTAGTGGAGAAGTTCCATCCCCAACACAGCAATAAGCTCCACAGAGGCAACAGGAGAGAGCTAAGCCTACATAATGCACCTGGCTTACTGGGGCACAGTAATCACACAGGAAACAATTGATAACAGCATTCCCAAAATACCTGCTTAATACAAAAGGAGTACTCACTTCCAAGGGAGCCTGGGCTGGCACACATCCCTCAGAGTAAACAGCCCAGCAGTTCAATTCCCTGAGTGTCTGAGCTGGATACCCCACCCATCACAGCATTGTCTGATCATCATGTAACTTCTCTGCAAATCCAAAGTAACACCCAATGCCCGGGAACATTCTCAGGGTGCCAGCAGGAGCCACAGACTGCATGTGGCAGCAGGGAAGTCTTCCTGACCTTGCCACCTCAGGGCTAATTAGCCATTCTGCTATCACTGTACCACCCTGGAGTCATAAAAGTACCCAAGCCATGATTTTCACTGCCAAGGTCAGCTATAATACCTAAAAAGAGATCTCAGGTAATAAAAATGCAGACCTTGAGCACCTGATCATTCTGGGAAAGATTATTTTGGGAGGCAAAAAGCTGATGCAGGGCAGGCAGAGAGACTGGCTTAAAAAACCAACAGAGTTGACAAGTTCTGATCTGACACTTAATCAACAGACAAGCCAAAAGCACACTGTGTTCATTGCTCAGTACCCCAGTGACATTCCTGGCGTAGTGTCTTAAGAAAACAAGTGATGAAACTCCAAAGAGAAACTGGATCAACGGTTATACCTACATTAACTATTGTTATGGGGTCTTTATTTTTGCTATGAGATGCATCTGGTTTCTCTTCATACCCTTCAAACTCCTCATCATCGTACGGTTCGCTCTCGGTGTCACCTTCCTAAAGGACAGAATCACAAACAGCATGAAAATCCAAAGCCCAGCAAGTAAAATCCAGAAAGAGAAAGAAAGGTGCAGAGACTCTATTAGGAAACACACTGAGCAAGGAGGCAAGGCCTTACCTGTGTGTCTGCATCATCAAAGTCTTCCTGATTTTCATCCTGACCTTCAAGCTCCACAGTGGCTTCTTCTTCATCATCTTCTGTAGTGATGATCCTCTGAGGAGACTCAGTGACTGTATCTTCACTCACATCTTCAAATTCGGCAAAGTCATTATCATCATATTCCATAATGTCATCTCCATCCTCAAATTCATCATACTTTGCCAAAGAAAAGCTCCATGGGATGAACAGGAGAGCAATAAAAATATATAAATTCTTCATTTTCACTGGGAAAAAAAAAATTAAATCAATCATTGCAAAAAGTCCTCGTCAATTCTGTAACACCACACCTCCAGTAACCACCAACACACGATGCACAATTTGAAAACACTACGAGTCAGACCAGAGAGAGAAATAAACCCCTGTCTGATTTCCTCTATAAAGTGACTACTGGTACAAGAACAAAATAACTGTGAAGGAGAGGCTCAGGACTCTGCTGCTTGTGGCACCAGCAAATTCACACCTGGCCACACTGCTCAAGTGAGCTGTGATGGAAAGGAGGGAAGTTCTGCTACAAAACTGACTCTCCAACAGCATCTCCCAGCCAGCCCTGCCAGCTCACTTCCGAGACCACATTCTGTTCTATAACGGTTGTTAATTAGCAATTAGGCACAGTCGGAGCACTGAATGTGTAACAGCAGCAGTAAATCTCAAAATGCATTTGATTCATTTAAACAGCAAAGCTCTGACAGGCTCTGCTAATCCAGAAGTGCTCGTCTGTGATTTTCTAGGCTGCACACTCAGAACTAAGTCCCACAGTGCCCCGTCATGATTTCTGCACAGAGACAAAGACCTTCTGCTGGAAGCTGTGCCAAGAAAAAAAAAAAGAGGAAGAGGACAGATATTGCACTGCTCCCCAGACCAAAGGGGTAAACTGGGGCTCACGAGCCCAGAGCTCTCCCCACACCGACCAGAACCCTGCAGAGTTTCTCAGTTCACCTTGTTTTCCCCTCAGCTTCCCGTCTCTTCTGCTTGAGTTCAAAATAGTCCCTACCTCCCCTTCAGGTTGGGGCACCTTCTCCAAGGTCCAAAAAAGGCAGCAACAACCCCCCAGCTGCACTTCACAACCAGGCACAGAGGATCAGCTGCATCAGGCTCATTTTACTCCCTCCCGCAACCAGATCCCAGTGGAAACCTGAATGTTAATCAGAGTGTTCTCTCACAAACTTAGAATAGAAATGATTTGTTTCTAAATTTGACCAGCATTCCTCTGAGTGCCTCACGCAGGGAACCCACTGCTATGAATGACAAGGACGACTAAAATAAACACCTTTGTCAAACACTCCTCACTCCAGCAAAAACCAGCACAGAACGTGGTCGCAGAACCTTAACCAGGATGGAAAGTTCAGCAAGGCCGAGCCCAGCACTTTGGAACATCGTGTGGGAACCTCACAATTTTACATGAATTTAAGCAGGAAAAAAAAACCAAAATGCTATTTCGATAGGACAGAATGTGCACTCTGTTAACAACGACAACAGAGCCACCTGCTCGACCAAACTAACATTTCACAGTAAGAATTCTGAGACTATTTGAACACATCCACCTTCAGAAGATCCAACTCCAAATAGCTTCACGCAAAACAAACTTCTGCAGCCAATTTGAAGGATACAGGTGAACCAGAGGCGGGTGAGAGCTGAACACCCCCTGAGGTCACCAGTCCGTCAGAATGGGTTCCAAGTACAAACTCCAGGAAGCAGAATATCCTCGGCAGGCCCTCCATGACCCACACGCCACCGACTTTCCCTTGCAAGAGGAATCGATTCATTCTCCGGCCTCCACACCGGCGGCCCAGACCCCACCGCCAAGAGAAACTACTCCCAACAATCCGAAGGCAAACCCTGCTGCCGCTGCTGCTGAACATTCACCGGCCTGGGGCTCCCTCATTACATCTCGAGCCTAGAGCCGAGCTCGGTGGCAGATTCTGGAGAAGCGCCCGTCGGCAGCAGGTCGGGCCCTCACCGCAATCCCCGCCCGAAGCGGGGACACCGCCGCAGGTGTTCGTTGTCCCGCCGCTCCGGGGACCCCGGCTCCTTCCCGGAACGCGAGTCAAGGTTAACAAGATAAAATCAGCGATCTGCCGGCCCTGGGCGCGGCCCCTCTCACACCCCGGCCCCGCCGGGCCCACGCCCGGTGCCCTCCGCCCAGGCTGCCCGTCCCGGGGACCCCGCCGGTACCGAGCTCCCGGAGGGAGCGAGCCCCGCCGGCCGCCCGAGGAGGTGGGAGCGGGGTGTCCCGTCCGGCGGGGGCCAGGACCGCGTTACCTGAGTCACGGCCCCGGCCCTCCGCTCCGCTCCGCGCCCGCCGTACCGGAGCGCCTGCGCAGCGCGGGCCCGCCGCGTGTGCGGGGGTGTGCGGTGTATACGCGGAGGGCGGACGAACCCAGCGCTGCGGCGCGGGAACCACCCGAGGACCAACCAGGAGCCGCCCGGGAACCCGCGCAGGCCGGGGCCGCCGGTGACGTTACCGTCTCTGGGTGTCGCTCCCGGTTTTCCCGCTCCCGCCTTTGCCCGGTCCCGCCGCCCTCACTCCCCGCGGCTTCACCTGCGGCGCTGCGCGTGCGCCGGGCCCGCGCGTCACGCCCGCACGGTGCGTGGGCACGTCCGTGCGTCGCGTCTCCACCCCCCGCCCCGGTAACCGGGGAAGTGGCGGCGGCGGCTGCGGGTGCGGGTGAGTGAGGGCGGCTGAGGGAGAGCAGCGGGGCCGGGCCGGGCCGGGCACGGCGGCGGATCCTCCCCCGCCGNAGGGCCCCGCGCCGGGCCCGGTGTGCCGGGACAGCGCCTGCCCGCGGCTGCTGTCTGTCCCCCCCCGGCCCTGGTCCCTCCGTGCCCGGGGGAGCGCGATCCCGGCGGGCGGGGGGCCCTCCGCCCCTCC
>VXBN01002265.1:348810-362337 GCA_013397395.1 Sinosuthora webbiana
CATCGCGGCCGTGCCCGCGGATCTCGGGCGCCGCGGGCGGGTCCGTGCCCCGCGAGTCTCCTCCCGTGGAACGGCGGCCGCGGGGCAGCGGAGCCTCGGGAGTTTTCCTGCGGTCTCTGCGTCCTGTGGGAACCTCTCCGGGTTCGCTCGCTGCTGGCGAGTGGGCGAACTGACCATGTTTAGTATTTTTGCTTCTGTATCACAATAAAAAAGAGGTCCTCCTCTTTTTTTGAGGTAGTGGAAGGGGGGAAAAGGTGGATAAGTACAGTGAGGAAAAATTTTTGCGATCAGATTTTAACTTAACAGTTTTCAAAGATTCCCCCTGTGCTGTCACAGCAGAAATGTGGTTCCACCTCTCATCCCTTTATTGTACATTTTGATGTCCCAGTGCCACAGATCCGCAGGTGTAAAGGCTCCAGAGTGTGTCAGGACAAGAGGGAAAACAGGACTCCGTGGTCAGCTGCTGCCGTGGGGAGCTGAACAGCAAAGTTTCCCCCAAGATCTCCTACTGAGCTTTGGTCTCGAGATTTATTGAGCAAGCCCCAAGCTGGTAAATGTTCAGCACAGGGACCCGCTGCACTATTTACCTTCAGATCGTTTGGAAGTTTTTTTGCCAGTGAGTTCTGATCTCATTGAAGATTCTCAGTGTGAGGATTTGTTTAATAGGACTTGTAGCCTTTGGACAGCTAATTCTAATGCATTGGAAAGCAGTGGGTGTCTTGCTCTCTTTCCTGCCTTACAGGTATGATTTGCTTGACCATGGAGATAGTTAAATGACTCAAGAATGGGAACTGTGAACATTAAAATATCAGTTCCGTCCTCATGTTAGAAAATCAAATTCTGGGCAGACACTGTTATGTGGAGTGTTTAAAATACTGTTTGAAAAACAGAGATTGGAGAGCACATAAATGTGTTTATGTATAATATGGAGAGATCATGTGTATGGCTGAAGGTGCTGTCTGGGGAGGCAAAGGAAGCTGTTGGCAGAGATGTGCCTGGGCTCCCTCTTGGCCCACTGCTCTGGAGTGAGGTATTGACAAGCCATGAAACACTTAGAGATGGGACAGTGTGGATGTGCAAAACATGCACTGAGCTGCCTTTTCGTCTCTTGTTCCTCCTGCTGCTCAAAGTTCTGGCCTTGGGTTTGTTTGTCTTAGATTGCAAACAGCACAGGTGACATCTTAAATGTGTTTAAGTAATCCTTGAAGGACGTGACCCGTTCTGGAAGACAACCGCTGTGGTTTTATTATTCTTTGGAACTGTGGGTATGTTCACCCTGACAAAAGAGCAGAGCCCCATCATTTTTGGGAAACAGATTAAACTCTTGTCACTCAGAGTTCCACAAGTTCCTGTGTCACTGCAGTGATCAGCTAACAAAAAAAAAAAATCACAATTACCTATAAGTGCCTGAAGCAGAAAGGGCATTGATTTGTCTTTTGTCGTTTTCTCAGGTTGATTGGGGGCATCATGAATTGGAATAAAGGCGGGCCTGGCACGAAGAGAGGCTTTGGGTTCGGTGGGTTTGCCATAACTCCTGGCAAGAAGGAGGAGCCCAAGCTGTCCCAGCAGTCCCACAGCGCCTTCGGCAGCGCCGGCTCCTCGGCGGCGTTCGCCAAGTCGGGGCCCCCTCAGCTGCCTTCCTTCTACAAAATTGGGTCAAAGAGAGCCAACTTTGATGAGGAGAATGCGTAAGTACAGTTACTTCTTGTGTTTATGTAGCTCTGGATTTTAATGTTTTTATGTTTCCGAGGGCGGGCAAGTATCTGTGATATTTATATAAATAAATAGATAATAATATACTCACAAGACTGTGAGATACTACGGTAGCCTGCAGAAGCTTTCCTCCTCCAGCTTTCCCCTCTTGAGAACATATTTTATTCACTCTGTGGTGTTCTCAGAGTTGGAGCCAAGCAGGATAAATTTGGGTGTCTTTTGCACAGGAAAACATTGCTCTCCATAGTTCTTTACTACCCCTTCTCTTGGCTGCATAAATGTATAAAAAAGGCTGAGAAAGTTGGGATTGTTCAGGCTGGAGAAGTTTGGGGCTGACCTAACTGTGGCCTTCCAGTACCTGAAGGGAGCTTACAAGAAAGATGAAGAGAGACTCAGTTTTATGATATCTATTTTCCCTGCCATCACTTAGAACTTTTAACCTGAATAACTGTAAATAAACAAATCTCAGCATCTCCTCTTGTGTCCACGCTGACTTCTGTTGTCCATGTGGGTGCCTTGGCTCAACCAGAAACCATGAATGACGGCACAGTGCTGTGAACCACGTGCTGACGGGGCTGTTGTTGATGTTTTTCCAGGTACTTTGAGGACGAAGAGGAAGATTCCAGCAATGTGGAGTTGCCCTACATTCCCGCGGAGAACTCCCCCACTCGGCAGCAGTTCCATTCCAAATCGGCCGACTCTGACAGCGACGATGATCCTCTGGAGGCATTCATGGCTGAAGTGGAGGCAAGAGCCAGCTCAGGGAACGTTTATTCATTGCTGTGGCTGTACCTGTGTGCGCTCAGGGGCAGCAAATGTCACCCGGGGCTTCGGCAGCTGCAGGCAAAATGCCACTTAACCTTGGGGTTTGTGCAGGATGGTGTTAGCTAGGCCTCAAAAATGGGTATGACAATAACTGTTTAACTGGTTTGAGGATGTCAGAACAATATAACACAGAGCTCTGCTTGTCTCTGAATATCAAACTAAGATTTTGTGCGTTTTTCACTACCTAAATGGAAGTTGTATTTATGATTGGCTGCTTCTTATCTACAGTTTTGTTATTAGTTGGATTCAGGAGGAATATGGGGAATTTATTTTTTCAATAACACTGTCACAAGCTTAGAGTAGTATAAAAATTCAAAGGTGCTAGTCGGAGAATTTATTTAGCATGATCAGATATGGAACAAGACAAAGCTGAGTCCAAGAAGTGTTGTCTCTGTGACATAATGGTCTATTACTCAGGAACATTTTTCCCTTCCGTGTTTTACCGTCTTGGTCTTTTTAACATGTGACAATTTTATGACCTGCTAGGATCAAGCTGCTCGAGACATGAAGAGACTTGAAGATAAAGACAAAGAAAAAAAGAATGTTAAGTAAGTTCTTTTTTATCATTCCCATCCCTGCCTGTGTCTTGTATGGTGCTCAGAGAATTCCAGTGCATTTTGCTGATGATGGTTGTTCATTAGACAGTATAGTACATACCTAATAAACATCATTAACCCCTGCATGAGGTCTTGTGGGTAACGATTTGTGCCGTAAAAATGGGATAACAGGGCAGAATCCGAGGCAGCAGGCTGTGGCAAACTGCAACAACACTGAGAGTTAGCCCACACAAGAAGCCTTTCTAGGCCACAGAAATCGGGGCAGCAGTTGTACTCCTGCCACTTTCCAGATCAGCCTGGATAGCTTTTCTGCTTCCCACACCCTTGGAGAGATCAGAATGGTGTAGTTTAAAATTGCATTTATGTGAGCAAAATAACTCAGTGCTGCTGTACCTGGAGTACTGGAGACTCTTGTAAACTTGGACTAGGTTTCTAGACATTAAACCTTATGGGTTAGGTAGCACATTGCAGTTTAGGTACTAAATTTGGAGTTTAAAACAGTTCACATTCGTGCAGCTTATCTATTTATTTTGACCAAGGAAAATAATTATGCTGTTGATTCTTGATAGAAATGTCAGATATTTTGGTAGAAGTGACATTGCATGGGGTTGATCAGATTATACATGGTCCTGACACAGAACACCGGATCCAAATCACCACCTGGGGAAGTTCTGAACTGGATTTGCACTTCCTGGCTCATATTCCTCTTCAGTTATGGGACTCCTGTAGCATCGAGAGCTTAGACCAGGATGATCTTTGGTGTGGCTTCTGCTGGGAAGATGGAATCCTAATCTTTCAGTCTCAGTCCTAGAAGCAAAGAGAAGTCTTTGCAGGGTCACTGCTGTGGTTGGCACCAGATGTGAAAACTCCATGGGTTGGGAATATAAATGTTGCCAAGTTGATAGTGTTGTGTCTTCCACCACACCTGGAGCTCAGCACTAATCAAATGAAACTTTTGAGCCGAGTCTGTGGAACACTTGCAGGGAAGTTTTTTCTCCGCTTGTTTTTCCAGGGGTATTCGAGATGACATTGAAGAGGAAGATGACCAAGTGAGTTCCTATGCAGTCTTTCTATCTTCTTTTTTTGTTGTTTTGTATTTTTTAACTTTCCCTCTCCAAACATATAACTACTAGGGACAAACAAAATTCCAGTATCACGTGCAGTGTCCGGACAATTCAGCAGGAAGCTGTAGTGGTTACTCTGCTGTCTCTACCCTTCCAGGTGTTTCAAGAAGAATATTAGACAATTGCATTCGTTGAAGAAGATTTTTTTCAGTCAGTTTGAACTTCAGCTTCCTGTACAGGTTGTTCAGTGTCTGAACACTGTGATTACACACTGTGATTAGCACAGTCAGCTCCAGGGGACACCAGGGAGAGGCTGTTGGACTCTGGAGGCTCCTTGCAGTGAAATGTTCAGGGCAAGAATCAGGCTTTTTATCCCTCTTTTCAGAGAAGCTCCAGTTCTCATTGAGGTTTATAAGCATCACTGTAGCAGAAATAATAAAGAGAAAAGACTCAATTTCAAAATGTTCCTTCCTGAGTTGTAGCTACTAACTCCTGTGTTACTTGCATTAATGCAGGGCCTGGCAGGGGCGTCTGGCCTTGAGGCCTCTGCTTCCAGTGTGGTGAGGGGACAGCTGTTGTTCAAGTGTATTGTGTGCACAGCTCTGTGCCTGAGGGATAATTGGCCAGGAAAATGGAAAAGCCACATGAGTATTCATGTATATTTGTAATTGAGCCTTGCTTTACAAATCTGATCTTAAATATTTGCTTCAAGTCGAGCAAGACTGGTGTGTTCTCTATGAGAAAATCTTACCACTGGTGTGCCAGTGAGAATCTGAGAGACACAAACATCTTTGTGAGCTGTGAGGATGACACGTGGCAGGGTGACAGTGTCTGAACTCAGGCTTGTCTTGAAGAACCATTCTGAAATACTTTCTTTCACTTTTGTTGGTGACTTCTCTCAATGAAAAATAGATATATTTTCATTTCCTAAAGTCTAGTTAGGGGAAGTAAAGAAACTATCTTTGGCATAGTGTGTTTAAAAAAATCAACATCCTATGCTTAGTAACAATGTGTTTTCTGGTTAGAAACCTACAGTGTTTTGTGCTCTGTGCTTTATTCATGTGGAAATAGGAATAGGTCCTTCTGTTGTTAAACATAACAAGACTTGGTAGCAGGAGTTGTTAAGCAGACACAAGAGAAGTTTGTTTTTAGGAGCATTTGGTGGTGCAGCTGACACTGGAGTTGTTTTCTTTATTTGCACTTCTTGTCCTTCAGGATGTATCAGTTGGTGTTTATTAGAAGAATCTGTTCTAGTGAACCTAGTTACCTTTTTTTCAATGGTGGGTGTGAAAGCAGGAAGCCACTTACACACACTTCATCAAAAACTTAGCACATCACTTTAACAAACAGTAGTACTTTTGCACCCCACGGTGTGTGAGTGTGCTGATCTGTTTTGCTGCAGGAAGCGTATTTCCGCTACATGGCCGAGAACCCCACTGCTGGCGTGGTGCAGGAGGAGGAGGAGGACAACCTGGAGTACGACAGTGATGGGAACCCAATTGCACCCTCCAAAAAAATCATTGATCCTCTTCCACCTATTGACCATTCCGAGGTAGGAGGGAATTCTGTTCTGTTCTGTTCTGTTTGGGGCATTCCAGAAGGCAGGAGCTGAGGAGGCCCCTGTAGTAGTTCACTGCTTTCTTAGGTAAGTCGTATTAAAGGTCCTTGAAATGGCTTCCTTTAAGCAAATGTTCTGGCAGACAATTAAGAACTTCAGAAAACAAAGGAATCTTGAGTCTGGACTGACTGAGTAATTAATTAATTACATTGCAGATTGAATATCCACCGTTTGAGAAAAATTTCTACGATGAGCACGAGGAGATCACCAGCCTGACCCCGCAGCAAGTGGTGGAGTTACGGCACAAGCTGAACCTGCGGGTAAGCTGGTCACACACCTGCCCTCCCAGCAGCTTTTAACTCCCTTTCATTTATGGACTGTCTTCGTTTTAATGAAGATCCTCACTGGGAACTCCATCTGTTGGATCTAAGCCTCTCAGACACCTGCAGTGACATTGATTTCTTGGAAGTCTCCTATGGATTTGTGGAAGTGGGCAGTGAGGAATGCTACTGGCACTAAGGACCTCCAGAGCTAGGAGTTAAAACTGGAAATAGATGCAGAAGTTAGTTCTTTGCCATTTGTGACATGTTAGCAGGGTGACCTTCTGTGAAGGGAATTATTTGGGCTAGAACTCCAGTTAGACACAAGGAGGTAAAAACCATGTTTAGTAGCTCTTGTTGATTCACAGATAATTAAATTTTTATACCTGAAAGTCTTAGTTACACAACACATCTGGAATTTGCACCCAGTTAAATTTAATGTCCACTCAAAAAGTAAAGTTATTTTTCAGAGGCAGAGAGACCCTTTTCATGGTTTTTTTTACAGATTGCTCTTTGTTTTTCTCTCACTGTTGATGAACAAAGATCTTTTTCCTTTTCCAAGGTCTCCGGGGCTGCTCCTCCAAGACCTGGCAGTAGTTTTGCTCATTTTGGGTTTGATGAGCAACTAATGCATCAGATTAGGAAATCTGAGTATACCCAACCCACTCCAATACAATGTCAGGTGAGTGTTGTTACTTCTCAAACTTGTAAAGAGAACATCAAGAACATGTGCAAAGCTCCCTCATCCACGTGAGGGTGTGACAAATGCCATTCTAGTTGCCTACAGAGTGGGTTTTTCTAGAAAAATGGCTTTGATATTTTTTTAAATAGAAGTTTAGCCACTTTTTTTCTTGTTAAATGACCTCTGTAAGTATATCTGTATTCCTTTTTCATTAGTTTTTTTGGTGAATGGAAAACATTCAAGTGATGTCTCTTGCCTAGAGAAATGTATGAAAAGTTCAGGGGTTTTTGTCATGGGCTTTCCTCATTACCTGAGTTTTCCTGTGCTGTCTAGCACAAGGATGTGCTATGGTGGGCATAACGTGGGCTTAGAATCTCCTTCTTTTTAGGGTGTTCCAGTAGCACTAAGTGGCAGAGACATGATTGGGATAGCCAAGACTGGAAGTGGGAAAACAGCTGCCTTCATCTGGCCAATGCTGATCCACATCATGGATCAGAAGGAGCTTGAGCCTGGGGATGGCCCCATTGCAGTGATCGTCTGCCCGACCAGGGAGCTCTGCCAGCAGGTGGGTGTGCAGCACTTGGTATGTGCCAGCCAGTCTGCTTGGAGAAGCAGGCAAAATTCTTGGCAAAAATTATCAGAGAACCTCAGGAAAGTATCTGAAAAAACCACTTTGTGCATGAGCAGCCTGGCTCCAGCTCACAGCTCTTTCCTACCATTGTTTTCTTGAAGGGTCACGACAAACCTAAGATTTGAAATTTTTGCACAGTGCTCCTATATTATTTTTAGGTATAAGGTGCTGTAGATGCAATGTGACAAATTGTATGTGCAAGAGGATAGAGCCTGCAGGTTAAATTATTGTTGGATGCCTAAATAAGTTTCTCAGGTTACTGGAAATTACCCACACGTGTCGAAGTATTCACCCCTGAGGAGTTGGGAATAATTTCATTACTTACTTGCTGAAGACTGCATTTCAGGAGCCGTGCTGCATTTCCAGGGTGGGTGTGTTGTCTCAGAGCTGTCTGACGGGAGCTGGTCTGTGTTTGTGTCACGTCCTCAGATCCACTCGGAGTGCAAGCGCTTTGGCAAGGCCTACAACCTGCGCTCCGTGGCTGTGTACGGAGGAGGGAGCATGTGGGAGCAGGCCAAGGCCCTGCAGGAGGGGGCAGAGATCGTGGTCTGCACTCCAGTAAGTACCTGTGGGCACCAAAACCACGGCTTTGCACTCTTCAGCTTGAAAAAAAGTTGTAAGGATCTGTTCCTATGACGTGAATATTGACACTTAATTCTAGACTGAAGCCTTGAGATGTTTTCTGTCCTAAGTCTCTGGTAAGTCAGGATGAAAAGCAGCTAGGTGGTTGTACATATTAACATGGTTTTAAAGTACTTTCTTTTGTTACTAGGGTCGTTTGATTGATCATGTGAAAAAGAAAGCTACAAACCTGCAGAGAGTCACTTACCTTGTGTTTGATGAAGCTGACAGAATGTTTGATATGGGGTTTGGTACGTACTGAACCAAGTCACTGCTTTGGGGAGCACTGGTGCCCAGTCCCAGCTTAGGGGGTCTGTAAAATTAAATAGCGAGTGAGAAGCACTCATTCTTTCTGTGGTTATATGTTAAATAAAGCAATGGAGCTGCATTTTGATTTAATTTTTCTAAATAATGAGCATACAGGGTTGATTGGAGCATTTCTTCTCCTTTGCAGAGTATCAGGTCAGATCAATCGCAAGCCACGTACGTCCTGACAGACAGAGTGAGTAAACAGTGAGTCTGGAGCAGAGCTTGGATTTCCAGTTCTGGACACAGCCACACCAGGAGACTTGTGCCAAAGCCCACTGGTGTTATTCTCAGCGTGGGCTGTTGGGAGGGAGCAGTTGTGACATGTGGGCATTCAGTTCATCTCTCTGTAATCCCTGCACTGACTACACTCAGACCAAAGATGATTAGCTGCATTCATGTTCATATGCCTTGAAATTCAGTGTTCTGAGCTGCCATGAGAGAAGGTTCACAGCAGTGCCCCGTATTATCAATATTTCAGATGTCATGAAACGTGTTTCCACTTTGTGGTATTCTGACAGTGGCTGGTAATTTCCATTAGAACCCGTAAAACCTCAGCTTCAGTTCACTGACACTCAGGAATCCGGGTCCTCCTCCACAACATCTGTGCAGTGTTTTCACAGTTCTGAAAGGAAGTTTCTACTGCAGGGAGTTTGAAGCCTGTTTCTCTTCCAGCCCTCTTGTTCAGTGCCACGTTCCGTAAGAAGATCGAGAAGTTGGCCCGGGATATTCTGATCGACCCAATTCGGGTTGTGCAAGGGGACATTGGAGAGGTAATTCTGTGACACTTGTGAGACACACAGAGCAAGGGATTGTTCTGTTTCTGTTCTCTGAAATTTAAGTTAAACTGCAAAAGTCATCATTTATAGTTAGTTTTAAATCATTTGTGCCTAGCAAAAATAGAAAGTTTTATGGGTTTCTATTTTTATCTTACTGACCTTTCCACCAACAAATATTCCTGTAGAGTTGGGAGGTTTCATCAAGGAGTAGAACATTAATGCAGTGGTTTATTTTTGTTATTAGGCTGAAGCAATGGTTGTATCATTTCGTTTTGTCTCAGAAGCATAAACAAAGCCATTGCAACTTCTGCAGTGAAGAATTTGAAACTTAAAATCTCTGTCCTGTGTTTACACGGGACTGTTGATGCTGGGCTTGCTTGACAGTGACAGCTGAACTATCAGCAGGCTGGGATCTGGTAGGAAGCTGATGAAGTGGGCAGATATAAACTTGCTGGAAAGAAACTTTGCTAATAATATATTGCAACTGTTGAAAAATTTCACGAGAGCCTTCAGAACATCCTTCTTTTAACCAGCTCTCTGTGTTTTTTGGTCTTTACATCAGGTCTCTTTGTAACAAAAAAATTACTTCCTGAAGCCCCTTCTTTCTGGGAAAATTTTTCCTTGATTTTGCTTAAGAAAATTACCAGCTTTCCCAGCTCAATCACAGGGCCTCTATTCATTGAGCTGAACTATTACTGTGTAGTGGGAGCATCATCCTTGAAACGATACTAAAATATGTAAAAATTAAATCTTTCGGAGAAACTTGCAGGTAGTGCTGTAAGCTGCACTGCACTGTATTACCTGTGATGCAGAATGTTTGGGAAGTCTGTGTATTCCTCCCACCTTCCTGGCTCTGAGGATATTTCTCCCCTTAGGCAAATGAGGATGTCACCCAGATTGTGGAGATTTTCCCCTCTGGGCCCAGCAAGTGGAACTGGCTGACGCGGCGCCTGGTGGAGTTCACGTCCTCCGGGAGCGTCCTCCTCTTTGTCACCAAGAAAGCCAACGCAGAGGAGCTGGCCAATAACCTCAAGCAGGAGGATCATAACCTGGGGCTGCTTCATGGGGACATGGACCAGAGCGAGAGGAATAAAGTCATTTCGGAATTTAAGAAAAAGGGGATCCCCATCCTGGTAGCTACTGATGTGGCAGGTACGTGACCTTCTGGAAAGCAGCTCAGACAAGCTGTGGGTATCAGCAGAAAGGCAAACATGTTTCAGTGGAAGGCAACCAGGTTGGCTTTGCACCGCAGGACACTCACTGTGTTCCAGGTGCTTTTCAGAACCATGGAATATCCAGAGCTGCAAGGGACAGAAAAGCTTAAGGAAGTGGTTGCTGTTCATTCACCAGCTGACATTCCTTTTCCCCACAGGACCAGAGCAGGGTGATACCCTGGCACCAGAGGAACTGCTTTGAGTTAACTGGGGATAATGACACTTCCCACCACGTTGCTCTTTCTTGCAGCTCGAGGGTTGGATATCCCTTCCATCAAGACTGTCATCAACTACGACGTGGCTCGGGACATAGACACCCACACGCACCGGATCGGCCGCACGGGCCGCGCGGGGGAGAAGGGGGTGGCCTACACCCTGCTGACCCCCAAGGACAGCAACTTCGCTGGGGACCTCGTCAGGAACCTGGAGGGGGCCAACCAGCACGTCTCCAAAGAGCTGCTGGATTTGGCAATGCAGGTATGAACCAGCCAAACCTGAGATGAGGAAGTTTCACTTCAGACTCGGCACAAAATCAGCCAGGTCACGTTGCTGGCTCCATCATGTGTTAGCAGTGACCTTTTGGGGATCTGTCCTGGTCTAAAGTGGGTTTCCTAATGTTTTCAATGGCCTCTGAAAGAATCCATGAAGATTTTGGAACACAGTATGTGATCTATTTTGGGGCCCGGCACTGCCTAGGAAATGAGGAGCTGTAATCTGCTGATGCCAGCGGAGCATTCCAGTGTCTCGTTACAGTCAGATTTATAGCAGGCACCTGGGAGATGCAGCTTAGTTGAAAGCTAAACTAGAAAACAATTACAGGGACATTACCTCTGTGAAAGGGTTGTTGCTTGATCGTTCCACCTGCTTGGCAGTGCTCTCTGGCAGGTTTGCTATATATAGGTATGACAGGCAGCTGCAGCAATTGTGCTTGTGCCACTGAACTTACCAACTCTTTAATTTCTTGTCTTTTGCTGCCTGCATAGCTGCGAGACAGCCCAGCCTTTTTGGCAACGCCCAGATTCAGGTTAGCAGGCCTGTGGATACATTAGCAAGCAGCTTGGACAGCAGCTGCCAAAAGTAAATACTTTTTCTGACACAGGCAGCATTTTCAGAAGGGAAAGAAGCAGAGCTCCCCTGACTGCCTTGAGAGGAGCATGTAGAAGCCAACTGACTTATTCACATTTGGAGAGACTGTAGGGCATAAAAAGAGGTGCAGCCAACTATTATTTAAACACCTGGAAACAGCAGGTCTGCTTGGGCTGGCATTCCCTGGCCACTGCTTGGTACAGAAAGTTTTGCTGACAGACCCTCATTTCTCCTTAGCCAAGCACTGGGATAAATCAGTGAAACCAAAGTATGAGCAAGAGCAGAGCTCCCGAGTGGTGGCATTGGAAATTGTGTTTATTCCTGGGTTTATGAGAATGCAAACCCCCAAAACCTTAACCTGAATGAGAGTTGAAGGTGTAAAATTAGAAATCATTTGTAACCCGAAGCTTCAGACCCACATGACACAACTGCCTACAGCAGCTGTGTGGTTGAATGGAAAACAGCATTTATGTTTTTCTTTTAAAATGCCCGGTATCACTTTTTTCTCAGCCTCATTACATGCATTTATGAAGCTTTTTATTCCCTGTGTTGGGAAACATTTGTCCTCCCATTACAGAATCCGTGGTTCCGGAAATCCCGTTTTAAAGGAGGGAAGGGCAAGAAGCTGAATATTGGTGGTGGCGGCTTGGGATACCGCGAACGCCCCGGGCTGGGCTCAGAAAACACTGTAAGTAGAGATGCTGAAGAGGTTGTTCACACATTCTTGGAACTTTTTCACTTAGTTTTGGTTACTCTTTAATTTACAAAAACCTTGGTACTGGATTATAATGTCTGCCCTAAAAGTTCTCATAGCTCGGTATCTTTCAGAGTTAGGATGATATATCATGTAAGTGAAAGTCTCCTGTGCTGCTCTTCTCTTGTCAAGAGCTGATTTTTTTTTTAGAGCTAGAGTGATCCAGAAGGCTTGGAGATTCCTCATAAAATAGACTGTCACTGTAAAATAAATGCTAATAAATTACTTCAAAAGCCATTTCCAGGCTGATTCTTGGCAGAAAAGAAGTGGAGCAAACTGTTCCACTGCTTAGGAGTCTCCAGAAAGTCTGTCATTTTTAGTGGATCCATTTCCTGAGTGCAGGGACAGGATAGATGTGGGCAGTGGTTGAATTGAGCGTGTCTGTGTGGGATAAACCTCTGCAGCTGCCCTTTGTGGTTTTGCACAGGACCGTGGAAACAACAACAGTGTGATGAGCAACTACGAGGCCTACAAGCCATCCACAGGAGCCATGGGGGACAGGCTGACAGCAATGAAAGCAGCTTTCCAGGTTGGTTCCATGCTTGGACTCCTTTTCTCCCCTGAAAAGGCAGCACCCTGTTATTTCAGGGAGGTTGAGCGTGGTGGTTGGAGCAGTCCCAAGTGGTGGAATTAGGTGCAGGCTGGACTGAACACATTTGCACAGATTTGCCAAACTTTGTTTTCTGCTGCCTCTTTGCTCTTTTTCCTTTCTGGATTCTGCACCTGGGCTTGATTCTCTTGAGGTTGCTTACCAGCCATAGTGTAATTGCAATCCAGAGGGGAAACAGAAGCTCCTTCTCTTCAGTGTAAAAATTAACCCCACAACTCCTTGGTCGGTGTTGTCTGGTGGGAGGTGCCTGTTACCATGTGTCCATAAGCACAGCAGGAATGTAATCACTCCAAGACCGACTTTTTCTGGGAACTCTTTTCCCCCCAAATCCAAGGCAGGCTTGTGGGGCAGCACAGAGCCAAACCTGCTCTCTTTTGTCTCTCCCTTTCCTGCAGTCCCAGTACAAGAGTCACTTTGTTGCTGCGAGCTTAAACAACCAAAAGACTGGGAGCTCCGCTGCTGGTGCCAGCGGCTGGACCAGTGCCGGGAGCCTGAACTCCGTCCCCACGAGTTCAGCGCAGCAGAACAGCGCCGGTCCCGAGAGCCCCACCGCGGCCACCGCGGCAGCCAAGGGCGTGCCCGGCTTCACCAGCACGGGCACCCTGAGCAGCGTCCCGCCCTTCCCGAGCGCCGGGGCGCAGCCCTTCAACAGCGCAAACGCCGGCGCCAACAGCCGAGAGGGCGGCGGCGGCCTTGGCGGCGTTGTCAGGGAACGGTACAACGACAACCGGAACAGCCGGCACGGCGAGGGCCCGCGGCGAGGGGACGGCGGCGGCCGGGGGGATGGCGGGGGCCGAGGGGAGGCTG
>VXBN01002265.1:362516-382127 GCA_013397395.1 Sinosuthora webbiana
ATAACGACGCCCAGCCCCAGCGTTACGGCGATGCCCAGCGCTACAACGATGTCCCGCGGCACGGCGAGGGCGGCGGCCGGCACGGCGACCCCGCCCGGCACGGCGACCCCGCCCGGCACGGCGACGGCCGCCACGGCGACATCCATCGCCACGGCGAGGGCCGGCACTTCACCGACTCGCCGGGCGGCGGCAACCGCAACAACGGGGACAGCAGGAACAGCAGCGAGAGCAGGAATGGGGAGAACAGGAAGGAGGCCAACAGCCGAGACAACAAGACAGATGGTTTTGCTGTCCCAGAGCCCCCAAAACGCAAGAAGAGCCGGTGGGACAGTTAAAGGCTGGGGGTTCACAGCCGGGAATCTCTGCAGGTAGTGTTGTGGTTCTCCGGAGGATTTCTTGGGGTTTTTGGTAACTGGTTGTTGAGCAGCTGGGGCAGGAGAAGGAAATGAGAACCCCCGTGCAAGTTCATCTGCGGACAGATTCACCCGAACGAAATGCACACAACACTTAGCGAAAGAAATCATTTTGATAAAGCTCCCTGGGTTCTGCTTTGAAACATTCAGTGCTCAAGTGACTCTGCTGGATTTAAACAGATCTTCTTGACAAAAAGAAGCTGTTCCACATCCTTGGAACGTTAAGAAACTGTTGTCCATAGAAGTATAAATTAGTCTTTTCTTAACCAGCGTTCACATTTACAAACCAGTCCAGTCCACCTAGAGATGCTCAGGACCTGCCTGTTAGACATTAATCTTGCAGCAGTTTGGTCAGTATGGTGAGTTCTTCCCCCATCTCCTTTTCACATATTCTCCCCAAATAATTTGGCCTCCAGGTTACCCCTTACCTTTCTCCCCATCAACTAAGAATGTGTCAATTTGCTTTGCTGAAGGTGGAGCAGAGCAAGTTGGGGCTTTTTTTGTTTGTTTTATTTTGTTTGTGTGTGTATTTGTGGAGCTGTTCAAGGGATCCTTCCCAATCCCAGCAAACCACAAATTCACTTGTAGTGTAGGTTGGACTCCCTGGCTTGTTTGTGGTCAGTATTTTAATTCCAATCCCATTGCCCAGATTTATTTTTTCTTTCAAAGAACCTTCTGTTTTCTAATATCCCTCATTCTGGTGGAAGCCTGCATAGCAAACCTGTGTCTCTGCTGTGCCTATGCACCCTCTGTTCTGAGAGGGTTGAGTGCTTTCTTCAAATTAAAAGCAAAAAAGGGAAAACAATGTAGATATACCACAACAATCAGAAGCTGGAGCCCCCAAGAGGTGTGGCTAAAGGAAGAAGATTCAGAAATTCAGGGATCTTTTGCTCAGAAGCCTTTAGGGAGAGCCCAGAAAACAATTAATGAAAAGAAACAAAATCTGGCCCTGTTTTGGACACATGTAGTAAATCTGTAAAATCTTGCTTGCCCATTTTTAACTTGTTGTGTGTATTCCCGTTTTTTAACTTTTTTTTTTTCGCCACAAGGTAGGGAAGGACTTTTCAGCTGGGGCATGTCAGCGCCCACCGCTGGCTCGTTTCCACTGGAAGATGTACCAGAAGCTGTCAGGGTTTTGTGACATTGTGATGTTTTCTTTATCAGCTGTGCATTTACTTTCTGCTTGCTCTAGTAAATGTTTTATTACTGGTACAAAAATATGCAGCATGTGCTTTTTGTTCTCCACTTCCTTTGGCTGCCTGATCTGCGAATGGAGAACTGACTGACTGGAGATCTGACTGTGTCTCTCTCACCAGAACTTGTGGATTGTAGTTGAAAAAAATACTTCCTGTGTTTTTTTCTTAGTATCTTTCACCCCAAAATGTTTCACAAACCCTGTTTTAGCTTCAAAGCCTCCTGGGGAATAGGTTTTCCTCAGCTTTGTAAGAGGAACGGATACAGCCCAGGACATGTGACTCATCCCAGCTTTTCATGGGGTCCTGGGCAGACCTGGAAAGAGAACTCAGCAACAGTCCCAAGATCTGACACCTGACCTGGCTACAGTTCAGACACCAAGTGTTTATTTGGGCCCCCTCAGACACCAGCTCTAATCTGCTGGAGTTCTTTAAACGGGTTTCCAGAATTTCTCCCCACAGTCTGGCCAGGAATCGTTGCCCTGGTTTGAGCTCTGCACGTTCAGTGTGAAGACAAGAGTGTTTCAGGGCAGACTGGCAGGGCCTTACAAGCTGTTGTGTTCCCCTTCTCACCCCGAAGGTTCATCACTGCAATTAAAGACTGGAGTTTCAAAACAAAATGTAAAAATAGCCCCAGAGTCTGGGCTGCCATCTGCTTCCTCCCTTCCCAGGTCCCCTCTCGCTGCCACTGGGAACCGACCCCGTGTGAGGCATATGCTGGGGGTTCTCCCCTTCTCGTTAACACTTCCCTCTGCTCCTTGTAGGATTATTGAAATTCCTCACCCCTCTCCCACCCACCAGGAGCCTCTTGGGAAGAGAGTGTTTAAATACTGATCGGTGACAGGGAGCACCAATGTCAGCTCGCGGGGC
The DNA here is from genome assembly GCA_013397395.1 of Sinosuthora webbiana. Lineage (NCBI taxonomy): Eukaryota > Metazoa > Chordata > Aves > Passeriformes > Sylviidae > Sinosuthora > Sinosuthora webbiana. The sequence goes on from VXBN01002265.1 coordinate 364,993, forward strand.
CGTGCGAGGTCCGCGGCAGGGCTGGTTCCGTGCCCTGGGAACAAGGGAGCAGTGTGAGCAGCATTCCAGCTGCCCTGAGAGGGGACCTGTCCCTGGGCCAGCAGCCGTGCTGGTGTCTTCCAAAGAGGCAAAGTCCTTCCAGGAGATGATTTTAAAAATGTCAGTCCTGGAGCCCCTTCCTGACATGGTTCCTCCAGTTCCCCATGGCTCACTTTGCACCGTAGCTTTTCACTGGCAGATCTGGGAATGCACACAATTATTTACCTGGTCCTATGTCTTGAGCGTGAAATTGCTGCCTTGAGGAGCTGTGTAGGAAGAAGATGCTCCATGCTACCACTATGCTATTTATCTGCCATCTCTCCTTGGGAATGCCTTTTCCCTCAGTGCAGGTGCAGGGCAGGGGGCAGAGGGAGAGCAAGACCTGGCTGGGAATGGGGCCAGGGTTCCAGCTTTTCCTGGCACTGCTGCTCTCCAGCCACCAGCTCCTGGGTGTGTGATGGAATACAAGGATGGAAACAAGCCAGACAGACTGTTTATTCACTTCTCAGCCTGCAATGAGATGACAGGGCCACAACTGTTGCATGCAGGGGCCTTTGTGTTAATGGATGAAGTGCTGGGGATCCAGGTATTCCCTGCACCCTTCCAGGCCATAAGTTTGTCCTGCCTCCTTCATCCCACCCTGTCCCAGTGCCTCCCGCTCCAGTTTGTGGTTGTGTTGGTGTTCACTCCATCCACGAGCTGCAGAGGATGAGGGAGGGCAGGGAGGGCTGCAGAGCAGCTCCACGGGCACTCTGTGCCCCCCAGGCTGGACAAGGCCAGAGCTGGTGCCACAGTCCGAGGCAGATGGGGCTCAAGGGGTGGGCTTTAACCGCCCTGGAGAAGTCACCTCCCACTCGTGGGGGTAGGAGTGAGCCCAGAGGCGTTTCCTGGTGAAGACCCAAGGCTTTGCAAGCACAGAGATGACATCAGTCACTTGCACGTAGAGGAGAACGAGGTTTTATGGCTTGTTTTTGGGCCAGGGGAGGAGGAGGGAGAGCACGTGGTCCCTTTGCACCCTGGCTCTGACAGAAAGGGGCCCGGGTTACTCTGGCTGCTATCCCAGCCCTGGCTCTGCATGTGTGAGCAGAGCCCCAAGCGTGAGGATCAGCACCTTTCCAGGCACCTCTGCATGCCCAGGTGGGAAATCCACCCTCAGCTTCACAGCATGGTCTCCAGCTCCCTGTTGGGCTGGGGGTGACACCGAGTCAGGTCTGTCAAATCCACCGTGTTTTCCCCCCGGGGTTTCTGGCTCAGCTCCTGGGCGGGGCAGGGCAGCAGCTGGTCCGAGGTGCCGGAGCTGGGGATGTAGCCGGGCAGGCGGGGCCGGGCCGGGAGCAGCAGCCCCCGGGAGCCCCCCGCTCCCCGCCCGGCCAGGCTGGAGCTTTGGGGGGCCTGGGAGCCCCACCCGGAGCAGCAGCAGCTCCCGGGGCGCGCCTGCTGCCCCAAGTCCAGCGCCAGGAGCCTCCGGAAATGAGCCTTCTTGATCTCGGCCTGCACCTGGGAGAGCAGAGGGGACTGCTGTGCCCAGAGACAGCAAACAGCCTTGCCTTTGCTTGCCCTTTTCCCTTTTCCCTTACCTTTCCAGCCCTTTTTTCTTCCCCTTTTTTCCCCTCCAAATCCTATTGAGAGGGATGGATCTGAGCTTTTTGCTCTGTTTATCACAGCCCGGGGCTGAAAGTTTGCCTTCCCTGACTCTAAAGAGGCTGGAACAGGGAGCTTAGCTCCACACCCTTCCCACTTACCTCCCCATTGCAAAAGCAGTAGATAAAAGCCACAAAGAAGCCCTGCCAAGAGACCAACAAAGGTGGAGTTTGAGGCCCCTGAGCCTCCGTGGATGAACATCCCTCAATGCTGGGCGCAGCCCCGTGTCAACACACCTGGGAGGAGTTAAAGAGCATCTCGTAGTGCATCTGGATCTGCCACAGGAGCCCGGAGACCTCGGTGTAGGGCATGGCCGTGAACACCACGTAGTGGACTCCGAAAAGCGGCATCAGCACCAGCGTGGACTTGAGCAGCTTCCTGAAAGGAGAAACCTGGGGGCGTCACCCCGGAGCTGCTGGGCAGCCCTGCCCCGCAGTGCCCGGGCTGGAGCTGGCAGCAGGGAGAGCTCGGACCTCCAGAGCCAGGCTTCAGTCCAGCAGAGCTGCCACAAGAGCTGGCTGCCACTGTCCTGCCACCCCTCCTCACTCCTCCAGCCCTTCCCACACCTCCCCCCCTCTTTCACAAGCTCTGGGAGCCGTCCTGGCCAAACAGGCAGGACACGGGGCTTTGGTGCTGCCAGCACTTGCCTGTATTGCTGCCGGGGGTCCAGCTTGCCCGTGGTGGTCTCCCAGAGCTTGGAGGCCAACACCCGGACGATGTTGAGGAAGAGGAAGAAGTTCACCTGCCAACAGACAGCCACGGTGGTGACAGTGCCCACTGTGGCCTGAGGAGCCCTCGGGGACACTGACAGGCAGCCCTGGGTGAGGCGCAGGCAGGGACATGGCAGTGAGGCTGTGGTCAGAGCAGGGGGGACCAGAGCCCCTGGATCCCTCTGGGCTCTCCATGGAGAGCCCGGGACAAAACCCCAGTGACCACAAGCAAACAGCTCTGGTCTCTATCAATCCTCTTTCCCCAAAAGGAAATGTGAAGTTCATCCACAGGGTTCTTACCACGACAGCAGCCAGGATGGGGACCTGATAAATCCACTTCATGTTCCCCGCACTGAGGTCCCAGCACCTGAGAAGACCAGTAAAGAAACTCCTTGGAGAAACCTGACACCACTGGGAAGGATGGCTCCCTGTACCCCAAACCACCCCAGCACCCCCATTTCCCACTCTCCACCCCCTTGGTGGGCTTTGTGTAAACTCTGAGCTGTAGCTACAAGCATTTGTAACTATCATGATGGGGCAAAGCAGATTTAAATGAGCATTAATGTTCCTGAGGGTTCCTTGGCCACCTCATCCCAAACTCTGCTGTTCATATGGTGGCCTTTCCCCTTTTAAAATGCCTCACCCCAGAATGTGCCCTTTAGCATCCATCTCTGTGCTGTTTATTGATCAATTTATGCTGCAAACCTGCATCCACTGTCCTCCCAAATGCAGAACAAAATCACTATTGCTCTGCATTACTGACAATTCTATGAACAAGCCTTGAATGTGTGTTCCCTTCTATTGTTCTTTTTGGAAATTTTTCATTTCCAAAAAGCTCCAGTGCCCACAGATACTTTGCTGGCATTTGCAGCCCCTCTTGCCCTCCCAAAGGCCCTGGAGAAGGTGGCTGTACGTACTGTGTATCTGCCAGCGAGGCCCTGACGCTGGCCCAGACGGACACAAACACAGCAGGGAGACCTGGAGGGGCAGGCACAGAGTGAGGAGCAGGGTTGAAGCATCACCTTTGCAGATCAAAGCAGTTCCTGCATCCCACTCCCTTCCCTGGGCACTCGGTGCCGCTCGGCCACGGCCAATGCCACAGCTGCTCCCTGGGGCTGGCTCTGTGCTCACCCCAGCCGATGATGATGAGGACCCACAGGTAGCTCTTGTTGGAGAGGAAGGCCATAAAGATCAGGCTGTGCAAGTAGAGACCTTCCACCAGGATCCAGTAGTGGTTGGTGGCCAGAAAATAGAGGAAGAGAGTCACCACCACCTTGCAGCCGACCTGGGGGCACAGGGAGATGCCCGTGTCAGGCTGGTCCCCTGGTGGCTTCTGCTTTCTGGTCACCAAAACCCAGCTCTGCCCCATGTCCTTGCAGAGACCTGCATCTCCCCTGGGATATTCCAGCCTCTCCCTTCCCATAGGACAGGTATTCCCTGTACACAGGCCCAGGTACCTGCGGCTCTGGTCTCCAGTGTGGCACCAAGACAGGGCGGAGCTGGGCAGAGCCAAAGGTGGACCTTCATCCCCTCCCCCTGAGCAGCACAGCCCCGGCCTGGGACGATCCCAAGCACATCTCAGGGCTCCTAAATCCCCCTTTCCCCCCATCCACCACTTGCCAGGTGGCCCCGTTGTCCCGGCAAGGGACCCCTGAGCTCGTCCTCGCGCATCCTGTCGCTGTCGCTGGGCGCGGGGCCCGAGTAGAGCACCATGTCCTTGACGAAGATGCTGAGGGCCCGGCAGATGAAGGAGGTGAAGAGGTGCACGTGGATGTAGTTCCGTGTGCAGTGCAGGCGCCTGAGGAGAAGGGATGTGACACCAACCAACCCCCGGCTGCCCAACCAACTCATCACACTTGGGCTCAGGGAATGGGGGCTCTGGGGTGTCTGGGAAACCACATCTGGGAGCGAGTGGGGTGTCCACACTGTCCAGAGCAGGGTGGAGCAGTCCAGGAGCTGGTCATACTGGGGGTGTCTGGGGCTTTGGGAAGGTGGCTGATGCTTGTGTTGGGTCTGGGATTGTTCCCATTCCTTTGGGGGCAGTCCCCCCCCCCGGGCTCGTGGGCGAAGGGATGAGGAGGGTTCTCCCACACAGGAGGGGCTTTGGCCTCTCCTTACTTGAAGTAGGAGAGGATGCAGACAGCGACGATGAGGGAGGCCAGGGAGATGGAGTAGCCCACGGTGTACATGAGGTGCAGGCGGTCAAACACCTCCTGGAAGAGAAGGACTGAGCTCCACCTCCCTGCCTGAGCACAGGGGGAGCAGGGCTGGTTTGAGGGTGGAGACAGAAGAGCTCCCTGCCCTCAGCAGTTCCCCTGGCCTTTGCTTCATCCTCCCCTGGCCCCCATCCACGCCCCTTCCCCAGCACCTTTGACAAACAGTCACCTTCTGGTGGCTCCGGCTCTCGGAGGAGAAGAGCAGGGCACACTCTGTGTAGTTGGCCCAGGTCTTGTTGATGCTCAGAGCCATGGCCCAGGTCCCATAGGCACTGCAGTACCTGTAGGCATGACCTGGGAACAGCAATGGGCACCGTGGCAGCAGAAGGAGCCACGGGAAGCCCAGACCTGTCCCTGCTCCATGGATTGTCAGCAGGGTGAGGCTGCTCTCTGCCCAGGTGCAGGACTTGCCTTTGTGGTTGAAGTCATAGATGTAGTCGGGGCAAGGCACTGACACCTCCTGGCTGGGGGAGCCCCTTGGCCAGCAGATGATCCCGTCCCACTCTGGAGGGCAGCTGGGGCCTGGCCAAAGAGCAAAGGCACACATCTCACATCTCCAGTCAGGGTCTCAGCATAACCCCTGGCTTCCCCCCTGTGGGCTGGACCAGGGAGAGGAAAATGCTGCCACAGATCCCCCTGGGCTGCAGAGGGAGAAGCTGCAGGGGGCCAGGGAAAGGGACACATCCCACCACTTCCAGATGGGGCAAGGCCCCTCCACAGCTCTCATTTTTGGTGTACATGGAGCTGTCTGGAAAATGCTGGAGCCAGTGCTGGCTGCACCCAGAGCACAGATGGTGCCATGAGCTCCACAAACCCCAGGAGCCAGGTGTCCTCAGCCCCATCCCACCCCAACAGAGAGGACAGCATTCCCCACGGTGTCACCAGCTCCACCAGGGCTGGCTGATCCAAGCACAGGGGAGGGACAATACCTCTGGTCTTCTCCGGCTGGGCCTTTATGTCCCTTTGACACTTTTCCTTGGCCTCCACCAGGAGATAGATCTGCTCTTCTTTTGTGAGAACGTCATCAGGATCAACCTGCCCAGACAAAACCCAAGTGACAATGCCTTGGCTCAAGTCATGGCGTGGCTATGCTCTCCCCACCCTCCCCAGGAGAGTCAGGCTTGGGTGGCTTTGGGTAGATTCAACAACGCAGGGAAGAAAAAAGCTCTTCCTGCCTTCCTGCTCTTATTTTTCCCTCTTCCAAGGCTGATGCTGAGCCCAAGCCGCTTCCCACCCTCTCCATGGTCATTTCTGCCCGTCATTTCTGCCCCAGCTCCCTGTCACTCACCACCAGCAGTGCTGGGGGTCCCTATTGCCCATGCTGAGCTCTCCAGGCCAGGTCTGGCAACCCCTGGGTAAAAGTGCCTGAGCGGGGCTCAGCGAAGCAGCCACTGCCCAGAGCAGACAATGCAACCCATGGCACCTTCAGCCTCCCCACCACACCGCATGTGCAAATGTCTTTTGGGGTGTTTTGGGCTAAGATGAAGGAGTTTAGAGCCAGGATGAGGACACAGCTTTGGAAGTGAAAAGGAGCTGGGATGCAGAGGGGTCACTCTCCCCAGACTGCCCCCAGTGAGCACAGCCAAATCTGGCCCCAGGGAGGAGATCCAGGATTCCTGTCCACGCTCTTCCCCAACGCAGCATCTGGGTGGGTGGATGGGGAGCTGGTCAGGGATGTGGGGCAGGAATGGGATCCTGGGGGTGAATCAGCAGGATGGGGGCCTGGCTGTAGGAGTGTCACTGGCTGTGCCCAGCTCTGCCCTCGCCGCATCCCTCCAGCCCCTCCTGCCTGCTCATAAACCACCCACTGTTCCCCCGACGCCTCGGAGGCACTGAACCCTGCCCTGGATGTGCCCAAGAAATGGAAAAGCCATCACGCTGCAGGGCCTCCATGGCTGCTGGAAAGCTTTTAGCAGGAGTGGAGATGCTCTCCCCTCCTGCCCAGCAGCTCTGCAGAGCGGGATGTGAGGGGGGAGCACAGCCAGCCCCGCCCGGGCCAGTGGCACAACATTTACAGCCAGGAGGGGGACCGGAGGAGCCCCGGGGCCGTGCAGACTTACCAGAGCCCACGCCGAGCTCAGGAGGCAGCAGCAGAGGAGAGTCACCGTGATGCCTCCCACCGGGCCAGATGCCTCCATGGTGCCACCGTGTCACTCGGACGGGGACTTCAGGGACGAGAATCGCTGCCCGTGGTGGAGAGGGCTGGGGTGTCAAGCAGGACAGAGCATCTTCTGGGAGCGCCCTCCTGGCTGCCCGCCCCACGGAGGTGAGCTGGTGGTGGGGGCACAGCCCGTCCCTGGGAGATCAGGGCTGGGTCAGTCCCCTGTCCTTGTGGGATCCCGATAGGGTTCTGGTCACAGGCTCTCCAGGCAGGGGGGTTTCTCCCCACACCATGCTTGATCCTATTCTCTCTTTGTGCCTTGCCTGCTTTAAGCAGCTCCGAGAATGTGTGCAAACAATTCCCGATCAGATGGGGATGGCAGAGGTTTATTGGCTTTGCACAAGGTGCTAAAATCCTCTTCATTCAAGGCAGATTCCTCTTCTCTTTTCAGAAACTTCTCTCACTGCCTGGTGGCTCATTTTTCAGCTGTCACAGCATTCCCCCACTGCACCCATGCTCCTAAATCCACTCCAGCCCCAGACTGGTCCCAAGGAGCCGGAGGAAGGTGGAGAAAATCCTAACGAGGTGGCTGGAGGCAGGGAAGCAGAGGGTGCAAGCACGTGAGCAGCACCTCGAGCTGATGCTCCTTCGATGGGATGTCTTTCAGGCAGACGCCAGTTTAACCCTTTTCCTTCTCCAGGGGCTGGGATGTGTTTTGGGGAGACGTGCTGGGATCTGTCCTGCTCCCCCAGGCACCCACAGTGGCCTCAGGGCACATCTGCATTCAGTCTTCTTGGGAGAGGGGCTGGAGGCTCCATCCTGGGGCAGGGGGATGCAGGATGAAGTCCCACCGTCATTGGACATCGGGTCAGAGCTGGTCCCACTGAAGCTGTCACCATCCCTTGTCACCTGCACCCCCCTGGCATGGCCCCAGGGCTGTCCCCTGCCTTTCAGGGTCATGCTGATGCCCAGCTTGCTCCCACCACTCAGCCAGTTCCAGCACCTTGTGACCCCCAGCAGCCCGAGTGGCCCCCTGGGGAAATGGGGCACGAGGAGGGGAGCCCTCTTTCCCCAGGCAGGTTGTCATTAGTGGGATGAGGCTGGAATTCAACAGCCCAGTGCCAAATCCCTGGAACAGTAGCTCCCAGCCTGGGCCCCTCCCTTGGCCCATACAATCCATGTCCAGACACAGCTCCTGCTGCCTCTGTAAGTGCCCCAGTCCTGCACAGAGCAGCAGAGCCCCCAGAGCCTTCCTTGGGGTTTTCCTGGCAAGGCAGCTCATTCTGGCCCCAGCCATGAGCCCCGTGACTGCGTGATGAGGGTCAGAGTCCTGCGGGGCTCCTGCGGTCAGGGAAGGCCAAGGGAGCTCCGCAAATCCCAAGGACAGGGCTCAGGAGGGGCTGCTGCTCCTGCTGATGGAATCACACAGCAAAACAAGTCCCACAGCAGCCATCAGCTGAAATCAAGGCGGGCCTGGGGACACTGTCTGCAGCTGCCTGTCCCCACCGCCTGGGCCGAGGCGTGGGTGTGACACCAGCTCTGCCAGCGGCTCCTGGGGATGCTGCACGGGCACAGAGGGCGAGCAAGGGATAAACAGTCAAACTGCAGCATGAATGTTTTCTGAAGGCTCTGCTGGGTCTGATTTCTGACCCAGAAGCTGCTGGGGAGTGAAGACAGAGTTAAAGTGAGGTTATTTTGGAGTCGGATGGATGCCGAGGGGGAGGCAGCTCAGGGACAATTTGATTCCCTTGATTTCCCAGGCGAAACCTGACCCAGGCTCTGAGTTCACACTTAACAAAACATGTTGAGTTTTTTTGCTAAATTACTTGTTATATTTTAGAGAGCTCTGGAACGTAATGATTGCAAATGATACCCATCCAGCCCCCTCAGCTCCCCGGTCCCCACTAGCAATGAGGAGATGATGGCGCACAGAGAATTCCCAGCAGTTTGTGGCTGCTCCCTCCTCCTGAATGACCTCCATAACTCCTCCTTTGCCCTGGTGCCCCACACATCTTGTTTAACTTGATGGTTTAGAATGTCTCAGTAAAGCACTCAAGCCCCATTTTCTGAGATGCTGAACTTCGATGAGTTCTATGCCTTTGTGACTCTTCAAACAGTTGGGAAAGGAGGGTGAGAGCAGGAGCATCTCCACCAGAGTCTGCCCAGCACCTGGAGAGGAGCCAAAAGAAGACCCCATCTGCCCTGCAGGTTTTGGAGGTGCTTGGGACGGGAAAGATTTGTGCTCATGAATTCAGTTGTGGCTTTCACCATCATTCCCACTTCCTCCTTAGCCACCCTGAGGAAGGAGAGCACCTACACTGCTCCTTTCCAGGGCACTAGATCAGCCCTGGGGAGAGACCGGGACAAAGCAGACCCTGAGCACGAGGCCAAGGGAGTGTTCAGAGAGTTCTGAGCTCCTTTGAAGCAGCACTTTATAAATCCTGGTCTTAAAAGGGCTCTGCAGTGCTGGCCCTCGCAGCCTGCGGGCAAACAGGCGCGTTTTGCCGTGGGTACCGCGGCAGGTTTACCAGCCATCCTGTTGCTATTTTCTTGCCTGGCCCCGTAGCCATTCGCGTTTAGGTTTCAGTGATCATTTAGCAAGCAGCCCCCATGCAGCCCACCCGGTGCAGGTGCTGGAGGGGGACATGTCCCCCCTTTTGCAGCTGGGGGGGGCAGCTGGTGGCTCCGTGGAGCCAGGAGCCGATGACAATGGGCAATTGTCAAATTGGGGCCCCTCTCGTTTGAGTTTTCTTCCTTTTATAGTAAGTAGCAGTTGCTCCAGCAGCTGGCCTGCCCCTCCAGGGTGAGCACTGGGCTCCGTATATAAGGGAAGGAGCAGCCTTTGCCTTTCATCCCTCTGTTCGCTTCCCTCGCTGGGCGGCAGGACTCATCCCGCACCTCCCTCCGCAAATCCCGGCGCGATGCCGCTCAAGAAACCCGACCCGAAGAAGGAAGCAGCCAAAGCAGCTCCAGGCTCGGAGCCTGCCTTCGATCCCAAGAGCGTGAAGGTGAGTGAGGAATGAAGACGTCACCGTGTTTCTCCGTGCCTGTCATCTGCCAGGCACAGGCGATGCGAAGCGCTCTGCAAACGGCATTAGCCAGGCTGGAAGCCAGCCTCGGGAGGGGAAATGGTCTGATTGTGTGGATGCAGCAGGCTGGGAGCGATGCTGTCCTCGCTGGGGGGATGTCTCAGTCTTCCCCACCCAGCCCTGCCCAGCACTCACCGCAGGGAACCAGGACGCCGCTCCCGGAGCTGCGGCTGCAGTCAAACCCCCAGCTCCTGCTGAGACCCCGTGTTGGGGCCCCAGCAGCAATAAAAAGCTTCTCTGCCACCCACTGTCTCCATCCTGAAATATTTTGTTGCCTGCATTGCCTCCTCCACATAAGAGCATCCTTTATCCAACAGCTCCACAACAGGAACTCGCTTTTTCCATGATTCCTCGGGATACTCACATTTTTAAGCCAGAGCTGTGGCAGGAGAGTTATTAAGAGCAGGCTCAGCATGGAGGCTGTTTAATCACTTGAACTTGGGATAAGGCCGTAAAATAACATCCTTTCCACCCAAAATAGTCCTGACTGTGGTCTGAGCATCCCTCCTGCCTGCCCACACCACCGCTGCCAGCTGTGATCCTCCACAGGGATCTCAGCTCCACAGCGAGGACAGAAGCAGTCAGGGACACAGCACAGCCAGATATGGCACAGATATGGGACACAGCATGGATACGGCCCCCTGCCCTGAGCCTGGGGAGGGAGAGGTCCAGAGGGGACAGTTCCTTTGCTCCCCCCAGCAGCAGCCCACAGATCGTGCCCAGCTCTGCTTCCTTCTCTTTACAGATTGAATTCACGGCAGAGCAGATTGAAGGTAAGTGCTGAGTTCAGCTTCTCTCAGAGATGGCTTTAGAAATGGGGAATCCTTTTTCCAGGTAGTTTTTCACCACAGACACAGGAGCCGAGGCCCCACACATCAAATCCCTTCTTGGGGGAAAGGCCAGCAGGATCCAGAGCCTGGCAGGGAGAAGGTATTTTTCATTCACGGTGTGAGACGCAGCCTGGATCAAAGTCAGGGTTTCTGGTGGGAGGAACAGTCTCTGGCAACACAGGGACAGCCCCAGAGCGTGGAGATCCAAGTGAAAAAGGGGATAAGTAGGGATGTCCTGCAGCAAAGCCAGCTGCTGAGGGTGCAGGGATCCAGCAGGTCACCCAGGCACCTCTGCAGAGGTGACAAAACCTGCTCGAGCAGCCAAGTGACTTGTCCAAGGAGTCTGGCAAGCCCCAGCCCCATAGCGCAAGCTCACTCGGGGCTGCAGCGCATTCAGAGGGCACAAGGTGCACGTGTCGGTCCCTTCCCCGCCTGCCAGGCACGACCTGGTGCCAGGTGTGTCCCTGCAGTGGCAACGGGGCCACTCGGAGCTCTCCTTCCTGCAGAGTTCAGGGAAGCCTTCGGGCTGTTTGACCGGACGCCGGCGGGGACGATGCAGATCAGCTACGGACAGTGCGGGGACGTGCTCCGGGCGCTCGGCCACAACCCCACCAACGCAGAGGTGCTCAAGGTGCTGGGCAAGCCCAAACCAGAAGGTGACAGCAAGCTGGGGACAGGGTGGGACAGGCAATTCCTGCGCTCCCTGGCAGCAAGTAGAGGGTTATGTTCCCTGCAGGAAGAACCCTGCAAGGTGAAGGAACTGGGAAGGAAATTATGCAGACAGGCTTCATTCCTGTGTAATTCCTTCACTCCCCTTCCCCATACCATGGATGATGACATAGGGGATAGGCAGTCCTCACACAGGAACGGTGGCAAGTGATGCTTAGCAGACTTTATCCTGAACTGGTGCAAACTGGTACAACCAGACCAGTCCCAGTGTGGCCACATTACTGTGGTGACAGATGACCCACTTGACGGTTTAGTTGTGGGCTGATATCAAGGGTCTCTGTGCAGTCCCCTGACGTTAATACTTTATTCCTCATATGGACCTTCCAATCTCTAATACAATAGTTCTGTCTCTTCATGGGGCTTCTCCCCTGCACTCTGATGGAAAAGAGACCAGGAGAGTTCATCAGGAGGTCTCAGAGGCTGAATTCAGCCCCATGAGGTTCATCTCTGACCCCATCTCCTCCCCTTCCAGAAATGAACACAAAGATGCTGGACTTTGAGACCTTCCTGCCCATCCTGCAGCACTTCACCCGCAACAAGGAGCAGGGCACCTTCGAGGACTTTGTGGAAGGGCTGCGTGTCTTCGACAAGGAGGGCAACGGGATGGTCATGGGGGCCGAGCTGCGCCATGTGCTGGTCACGCTGGGTACGGCTGGGCCCGGGGGGAGAGGCGTGGGCCCCGAGCTCTCTCTGGGCAGGTGGCTCCAGTAGTCAAGAGTCCTGAATGTGTGGCCATTTCCACCTCATGCCACAGCTTCATGCATGACCCAGGCAGGACGGAGACTCCAGAACATCCTCAGTTATCAAACAGCAGTTGCAGTGTGGTCCTCCCTCCACTCTCTCCCAGCAGCATTCCTCAGGAGTGGGACACAGTTCCTCTTTAATCCCCTTCTCCTCCCTCTGGTGTCTTTGGTTATCTGAAAGAAGGACAGGAAGGTCCTGGCAGGCTGAAAACCCTTCCCCTCACCTCTCCATCCTCCCCTTCCAGGAGAGAAGATGACGGAAAGCGAGGTGGAGCAGCTCATGGCAGGGCAGGAAGACGCCAATGGCTGTATCAACTATGAAGGTAGGAGCAGGAGATTCCCGTCAGGGCCATCTCAGACACGGCTGTCTTGTCTTAGGGTGCAAAATGCATCCCCTGCAAGGGCTCGGGTTGGACTTGATGATCTTAATGGCCTTTTCTAACCTTAATGATTTCATGATTTTATGACATTGGTGATCACAGGAAGGGAGGTGTGGACCACCCTCCAAAGCCTTTCCAAAAAAGCACTGAGACATATCAGCCAGGGTGGGAACAAGGTGGTTGTGCCAGTGATTTCCAGGAAAAGCAGCTGAAGACAGCATGTTTCCAAGGAGTTCAGGCCTGTTTTATCCACAGTTTTGGCACTGTTTTGTTGCAAGCTATTGAAAATAAACAAAGCCAGCATCTTTCCCAGCAGAGGCTAATTGGGAACATTTGGAGACCTGGATCGCTCGCTGCTCCAAGAGGGTGAAAATCTGGAATAGGAGGTGGTTAAATTTAAGAACCCCTGAAACTGGAGAGCAGTGAGGAAAAGAGGGGACCCATTTCCCTTAGCCTCAGAAAAATGGGGATAATGGTACCGGCTCATCTCCAAGGGTTGGCATCACTCTGACCAGGTTGGGGATGGCATGCAAAAAGTGGGAACAGAGAGAGGAATATTAGTCCTGGCAGAGCATCCCCTTCATCCCTGGGGGGTCTGGGCTGGGGGTTCCCCCTGCTGCCTCTCCACCTGCCCCAGCTCACAGCATGTCCTGACCCCTCACACTCTCATTTCTCCTCAGCTTTTGTCAAGCACATCATGTCTGGCTGAAATGAGAAATTTCAGGTGAGTTCGGACGCGTCTCCTGCTGCTCACTCCAAAATTGGAAATCCTGCAAGTAACAGCCAGGGGCAGAGAAGCCAAACCCCAGACGTGCAGTGGATTAATGCCACAGGAATAATCCCTGCTCTGAAGGCACAAAGGTTATGTTGATGATAAGGAATTTCATTTGTAACTCCTGCCAATTAAAATTTATCAGGACAGGATCACCCCTATGATGGTCATTTGTGGCCTGGGTAATTGTGTGGAGTCTCTGCTCGGAAAGAAAGAGGTGGTTTATGGTGCCACGTTTTCAAACCTGCCAGAAGCTGAGGGGGTCAACACCAGCCAGTGGAAATCAATATTTTTAAACCTGCATCAGAGAGTACTCGATGCTAAGAAAATATTAAGTACTTGGGTTAATCTGAGAAGGAATACTCTGAATACTCTCATCCCAAAGATTCTTTGATTCTCCTGCTTGTTTCCCAGGCTCTCAGAAATGCTTGAGCCCACCTGAGCACCATGAAGAGCGAGATTCCTCCATCCATGTCCTTTCCCTGGCATGTTTTGCCTAAACTGTTGTGAAGCGTTGGCCACCACGTGTGTGTGCCTAAGCCTGGGATTCAACGACATCTCTGCAACTGGTTACTCTTTTCAGGTTTTCCCTGTGACATTTGCCTCATTAAATTCCATTCCTTCCTCCCTTACATGGTGTGTCTGCTTTGGCTTGGGAATACTTACAGACACGGTGGGTGGAGGAGACGTTTCTGGTGGCACGGGGTGAGGGGTCCCTGGGGTGTGGGCAGTGCCCTGCCGGGGATGGAGCCCGGCCAGGATGGGCTCCCTGGATGGTTCTTCTCCAGGCAGATGGTGTGTTCCAGCCAGGAGCTGTCTGGGGGCCGTGTGACACAAGCTGGCGACTCTCTCCCTCTTCCTACCTGCAAAGCAATCGTCACAGCATCACCACAAGTGCTGAATAATTCATGACACATAACTCAGCCTTCCCATCAGCAGAACACCTGGGAGCAGAAAACACTTTCCTTTCATTTGTTCCTTATTCCAGCGTCCTCACTCTGACTTTGACTAGAAATTGAAGGCATTTTTGCTCCTATGTGTTGACTTCAGCTGCCACTTGCTCGTTCCTGTGCAGTGACTGAGTAACAGCTGCTTTCAATTCCCACTGTTTGATCCAACTACTCATAAAAAGCAACATAAGCTGTTTATAGATGCAAGATTAGATTGGAGCTCCTCTCTGTGCTATTCCTACAGCTTCCATTGGGCAGGATCTGGGCACCTCGTGTTTTTAATGTACTATTTGTGCTTTAACCCCCTAGAGGACCGTGGTGACAGGGCCAGAATGGACCCTGCCTGCTGCACACTCGCTCCGGGGTCACGTTTGTCCTTGTCACTGCCGTGGCACCGGCTCCTGCAGTGGGACGTGCTGTGGCAGAGAGGAATGGAGCAGAGGAGAGGTGGGGACCTGCCTCAGCTCACAGAGGAAATCCACAGCAGGGGCTGGGGGCCCTGGAGCTGTGATATCCCTGCTATAGCCATGATATCCCTGCTAGTCTTGACATTCCTGCTAAAGCCATGATATCCCTACTAGCCCGGATATCTCTGCTAGCTGTGATATTCCTGCTCTAGCTGTGATATCCCTGCCCTGCAAGCCAAGAGGCTGCACTCTCACTCCTCTGTGCAGAGCACAGGCCCTGTGTTTGAGCCCCCAGCTTCCACGCTGAAAGGAGTAACACTAAATTAAAACCAAAGTGAGACCTGCAAAGAGACAGACAGAAAGCAAGCAGTGGGAAATGACAGAATTACAGGAGAACAGTTTTCCATGTGAAAAATCCAGCCCCTGAAGCCCCCCTGGGGGAAGAGCCAGCCACCCTTTACTTTGGGGACCTGTTGTAAAGGTATCTCTTTAGGATAAAGCAGAGCTGGTTTGTAGCAGAGCAGGTTGGAATGATGCACCTGAACAGACACAGTGTGTGTGTCTGCACCTCCGTGCCCCTTCTCCCAGCAAGGCTGCTCCCCTCCTCCTCTGGAAAAGTTGAGGATTCCACGGAGAAAGCTGCTTTAGTCCCATGAACATTTATAAAGGCATCTGTGGGTGCCAGTGAGTGACCCCACAGGCAGAACTGCACCGTAGGACTGAGGATTCTCTGTAAATCCAGATCTCCAAAGAAAACAGCAAATACTGACCTTTTACAGTGTGGATGTTTTACACGAATTCCAGGGAACTCTGAGGAGAGGTACAAGGAGCCCCCACGCTCTGGAGAGCCTGTATCTCCTCAGGCTGTGATAAGACAGACTCTCATACCAAAGAAGGTCTGGATGTCAGGAGTTCTGTACCCTGGGGAATGGGAGAGACAGATGGAGCCAGCTTTCATCCCCAGGAGGAGTTATCTGCAGTGCACGAGATCAGGAGGAGGGTGAACATGGACTGTGCTCCTTGAAAGGCTCCCTGGAGGCCCAGAGCACGTACACACACCACCATCATCACCATCAGCAGCGAGGCCAAAGGCCTTCAGGGGAGGAGACACTTCACTGTCACGTCACTCACACCCTCCTGTTTGGCAAAATCACTTGGATGGACCTGATTAGGAAACCAGCTATCCATCCCAGGGGACAGCACTGCTCTGGGCCCCATTTGTTATTTGTCTCAGGGGAAGGATTGAAGAAAGCTTTGCCTGCTCACACCCTGAAAGCAAACACCGGCAGATTTGCTGCCAGTAACAAATTTGTAACTACACCTTTCAGGAGTCCAGAGAAAGAGGGGAAGGAGGCAGGCTGAGCCCTCCTGCTCCACACACAGCTTTTATTCTCACGTAAAGATACAGCTCCTGCCCTCGTGTGCTCGGCAGCACATCAGGATCTGACCTTCGGGCCCGAGTGCAAGTGCAAAGCACTGGACAGAGCAGGATGGAGCAGGGTCTTTGTGCAGGTGTGTGTGCATCGGGGTGATGTTATGGCTCATTCAGCAAGCCCACAGAAGGGGGGCCTCTGCCTGCTGCAGGTGACTATTGATAGGTCAGTATTTTTAATAATTTGAGGTTTACTTGTGCATCTTTATTCCATTCCTTTGCTAAAGCTCTGTTTATCACACTTGCAAACACATCCCAGCTGTAACTTGCAAATTACCTGCCTTGTACTTATACGCTGGTCTGCCCGTTTTACTCCTGGATATGAAGACATCACAAGAAATTTCTTCACAGAATAGGTTGTTAAACATCAGCAGGGGCTGCCCAGGGAGCTGGTGGAGTCCCCATCCCTGGAGATGTCCAAGGAACGACTGGACTTGGCACTCAGCGCTCTGGGCTGGTTGACAAGGTGGCCATCAGTCACACGTTGGACTCGGTGATCAACCCACATGACCCTGCGATTTTGTTGTATCGTGACTGAACCTACCTGGGCACCACCATCAGCACGGGGCCCTCAGTGACGGAGACAGGGCCTGGCCCGTGCTGACCCCGCCACGGGGAACGGGACACGGGAACCGCCAGCCAAACGCAGCGCCGGGGCCGGGCTGGCTCAGGGCGCACCGGAGATGGAGGAGCGAGCCCTCGGAGCAGCACCCCGAGAGACGGGGGGGGTTCCCGACAGACCCGGGGATCCCCGGGTCAGGGTTCTGTGGCACAGAGTCCAAGTTCTGCATTCCACGGGTGCAAAGGCGCTCTGAGGGACGAGCCACAGGCCCTGCCGGGGTACACCGGCCTCCTCAGGCTCGTCCATCTCCGTCTCTGCTCGGACATCTCCGTCCTAGCTCGGGCGGCTCCGTTCCAGCTCGGCCATCTCCGCCCCAGCTCGGCCATCTCCGGCGCCGAGTAGTTTCCTCCCGGCTGCCGAGCGCGCCTTTCCCAGCTGTTTTCCGTCGACGCTCGGCTTTTTCCGCCTCCGCCTTCGGGTATTTCCGGCGGACGGTTCGGGTATTTCCGCCGCCGGTTCGGGCGGACTCGGCGC
>VXBN01002265.1:382202-410769 GCA_013397395.1 Sinosuthora webbiana
TCGCTCTGAGCCGGGCCGGGACCGGGGCCCCCCCGCTCGGGCTCGGCGACCAGGAGGCGGAGGCCGGGGAGAGCAGGATGACGGTGCTGCAGGAACCCGTCCAGGTACCGACCCCCGGGCGGCTCAGGCCCCAAAGCCCGGCCCGGCCCGGGTTAGGCCGCCCCGCCCGCTCCGGGGCCGGGGCTCCGGGCCGCTGCCGGCGGCCCCTCGGCCGGTGGGCCCGTAGGACCTGCAGCTCCTCCGCCCTCCCTCCCGCCGGAGCCCGCCCGGCTTCCCCTTCCAGCCTCCCGTGCCCATCCCCGGGCCGGCCGCGCTCGCCCCTCTGCCCCCCGGGCCCCCGGGGGACGTGCCGGGCTCCCCGCGGCTCCTCAGCGCGTTCGGCTCCCGGGAAAGGTCCCCCCGCCGATCCCCCGGGAGACCTGTTGATACTCCGCTCACCTTTCTGCGTTTGCTGCCGTGTCGTGTTTAAATGCTCGCAGCGTGCTCGGATCCCTCCGTGTCGTGCGAGTGAAGGACGTTCCTTCTTCCCAAGGAGTTGGTTCCTTCGGATTGATGGGAGACCTAGGAGAGAAAATAATGTAAATTTCGTTTTTTCTCTCGTGTTTCAGTCTCACTGCAGTTACTCTGATGGGTTTCCTGTTCTTGTGCTCAGCCTTCCCATCCAAAAGTCGTGATTCACAGAATTAGGAGCTGCCTTTCAGTTCCTGTATGCCTATTCTCTGACTATTCATAATCTTCATTAATCAGTCTTCTTATTCATGTTCCCATTCTTTTTTTTCAATATATTTTTACAGTTTTAACAGGATGATTTTGGGCTTTTTTTCCTAGTTACAGCAAGAGGTTCCTGGCAGCAGTGTCTTGTTAGAACACGATTGTGTTCTGTAATGAGCATAGTGAGAATTCTTGCTTTTGACTCTTTTCTTTCTAATGAAAAAGGTAAAAGGAGAAGAAAGGCTCCCGTGGACAACCATCCTGCTGACTTGCCCTGTCTTTAGAAGATGGTGGCAGTGAGGGCATTCTTGTAGACCAGGAGTTCGTGTCCTTGATGCCCCTGGTCCCCCCTGAGAGCAGGGCTCAGCCCGGTGCTGGAAATGCCTTTGGTCCCTCCTGCACCGCTGGTGTCAGCCGTGGAGCTGGGCTGCTTGTTCTGCATCACTTGGATATTCCAGGAAAACACGGGATTACAGTAGAGGAGGAAGCAAGAATGCACTGCGGTGTGAATGAGTGAGGCTGGCAGGAAACAAAACGGAATGTTTCCGGTGCTGTGAGAACTAGACTGACCGAGTGGAAATGTCTGCTCTTCTGGGAGCCCCTGACAGAAATGTGGGGTCTTGTTGTGGTCTTTCAGCAAGGTAAAGGCCTCTCTAATGCTGTTTTCCATCATTAGCCTCTTCCCAGCTTGGATCTTTTGATGGGGCTTTGCTATGTTGAATATAACTATTTAGGTGGACTGTATCTGTTTAAATTCTGCTTTTAAATGACAGGTCATTCCTTTAGCAGTAGTTCTGCTGCTGTTAGTTTCACTGCTGTTCCTTGCTTACAGGAGTGCTGGTAAGTTTAGGAATTTTTTTGTGACTGGGTCGAGCCCATTGCGTTTCTGAATTCCCAGTTTAGCTGAAGTCCATGTACTTAGCTCTGTTTTTATCATTTTCTTAAATGAAATGGTTGGGAGAGTTGACACTAGTTCTCATTTTTGTCATTGCAGAGATTTTTCCTGTCTGTTTGTCTGTTCTCTCCCAGCCTTTCAGATGTCTACAGGGCTCAGCATTCCAGGGAAAAACGTCGTCCTTACATCCTCACAGCTGTGATGTTACTTATTTGTTACAGCGAGGCAGATAAATAACAGAATTTGTGCTTGTGTGTAGCCTTATAACTATTGTGCTTTAATTACATGAAATTCATGTCCCAGAAGGCATCCTGGCCACCGGTTAGGTTTTTGCTAACTTTTAAAATTCTTTTAAGTGGAGCAAAGTGCCGGAGTTTACAGCCCTGTGCTGTACTTCCTGGCACGGTCGATTTAAAACCCTTCAGCTCCACCATAAAACTGTGTCCCATGTGCTGAGAAACAGCCTGGATGCCTTCCAAATACTGCTGAAAAACATCTTGGAAAGAAAATGAGCACTTTGCTTGGAATTTAGCTGTTCAAGGTGATCATCTGCTGTGACTCACTGGAATGGTGCTTGGACTTGGCTGTAAAGGGCAGGACCAACGTGTGCTGGCTCAGTGGGCAGTTTGTGTGCCTGGGCAATGCAGCACAGCCCACCCCGGGCTCTCCTCCCCCCTGCCCACCCTGGAGACTGAAATCATGGCAGAATCTGCCCAGCAGGGCAGTACAGGCTGAACAGCTTGGAAAATAACTTCTGAGGCTGTATAACTGTCAGAAGAGAACATCTCTTAAGAGTTCTTTGGCTTAGATATGAAGTGACACTTGGACAGTGCACAGGATTTTCTGGGTAGGAGATGGACCTGTCTGAATCAGGTTTTATTTCCTGCTCTCCTCTCTGAAGATGCCTCGCTGCAGGGCTCGGAATGGTAGTTTTGGAATTCCCTGTTCATTTTGCATTTCAAATTAATTCTTTTTCAAAAGAGTGATTAGGACCTGGAGGTTCATCCTCTCTGCAAGCACACTTGAATAAAATGTGGAAACACTTCCAACCTTTCTCCTTCCCGTGACACAGCCCTGAGAACACTCTTGTGGTGTGGTTTAGCAATTGTGTACCACTGGTGCTGTGTACATGCATTGTGCTTCTTCTAGAACAAGCTCAATCACTGTGCTGTACTGAGGTTAATGTTCCTGTCCTAAACGGTGGGCAAGAAATCCTCTTTTTAGAGGCACAGTCCTGGTTTAGACATCTGTTCTCATGGGGAATTGTTGCTGCATAGGTATGGCTGATGCCCTGCTGCCTTCCTTCCCTCTTCCTGCTGCTTTAGGATATTGTGTGTGAGGATCCAGACTGCAGCGTGGGTCAGCTCAGGGCAGGAGGCACATTTTGGGCTGCAGAATGATAATTGTTACAGAATGGGGATTCTACCAGCCCATTTCTTGCCTTCACTGGGGCTCTGCTCCACAGCGATTGTTATTTGAGCCAGTGTGTAGTGTAACTCTTACAAAGTGGCTGTGACACAGCTCCAAATCCCTCGTGTCCCCTCCTAGCCTTTGGCAGGATTGTTCCTGGCAACTTGCTCTTGTTTGAGCAGTCAGATGACCCTGATTTTCCCATTCCCCCCCACACCTTTGTTTTGTAAGCTGGCTGAGTTCCAGCCCTGCAAAGACAGGATTTTTAACCTGCCACAACTTGGCTGGATTCATCTAAACATCACCTGTGACTTGGTGAAGGAAGAGCTGCTTTTGGGAGCAAGAGAAACGGGAGACTTTGGGCTGCTCTGGCTCCAGGATGGCTTAAAAGATTGTAACCCTGACCTTCTGTCTCCCTGTTTGTCCTGCTCTTCTGCAGGGCATGGAGCCACCTTCAGCCTGGGGCCTTTCAGGGCAGCAGGGAGGAATCACTTCAGGAGGTCTCACTTCTCTGAAATAGGGAATACAACCAGAGAGAAGCAATACTGTTTGTATTGTAATGGTCAAACCAAGAGCATTCACTTTCAAATGCATCCAAATACTTCCACACAAGCTTAAAAGCACCTGTTGGCTTCTGAAGTGTATTCTTGGGATCTGCTGATAGGAGAAAACAGAATCTCTGTAGAGATTTGTGTATAATATTGCCTGTAGTACTTGGGAGCCCTGGTGTGTGCTGTTCATGACGGCTGTGTGGGCTTCCCGTGAAGAGAACTTGCACAGTTTTCACACCCTGTGTTTGTCAAGTTTGTGTTGGAAGAAGTAGCATATGGTACATGTAACTCTGTGATGTTTGGATTATTTTTTTTTTTAAGACGAAATTGGCACTTGCCTTTCCCACTGGGAATAGCACTGTAGGGTGGTACTGCTGGGGAAGATTTCTTTTAGTTTTGGACTGTCTCACAGGTTTTAGAAGCAAATTCTATTTGTCTTTGGTTGCTGATGAGCATTTGAAAATTCTAGATCACAGTGCCTTGAATTCGTAAGTTCAGGTCTCGTTTGGGATCAGGAATAGCAAAACTACTGCAAAATGTCTGTGCTGCTGATGGAGAAGGGCTTTGGAACTGGAGCAAAGACCCCAGAGGGGAAGGAGCTGCTGCCCTGATCCCAGCCTTGCCCACCTTGGAGCACAGACTCTGATGAGCACGCACAGCACCCTTGCAGTAGGTGGGCAGGAAAGGCTGAACAGATCTTAAATGATTTTTCAAATCCCAGCCTTCTTTTACAGATAACAGACAACTTTTAATGTGATCTGAAGAAAGTTGGCCAAGCAGTTTGTGTGAAAGCCTCTTATCCCAGCCCTCCACAGCTCTTGTGTGTCAGCTGCTGACAGCAGGGCACGTAAATGACACCTGCTTTGCTGGTGTGCAGGTTGTACACCTGTGTGCACGTTTGTTCCCCTGGAGTTGTGTCATCCTTCTGGTCTGCACTAATTCTGGTTGGCACAAACCCAAACCTGGTGCTCGTGAAAAGGAAAACAGTACCTGGGAGCAGGATTTGGCCAGGTGTGAGTGTGTGAGCAAAATCAGACGTAGGTTGTGTTCATCTGTGGCTGTGGAATACAGGTTGTCTGTTTGACCTGCATTGCCCTTGTGCTTGGGTGCTGCTTCACAGCAGCTGGTGACAAGGAGGTGGCTGAAGACCCAACCAAAGCTGCACAAAAAGCAGTGGATCCTGTTCACCTTGGCCCTCAAGGGAACACCGGTGCCTCTTCTGGGAAGATCCTTTATCCTGAGATGTTTAATCAACACAGGTCTCATCTTGGCCATCTTGAACTCTGGGAGGATCTGGCCCCGTTGGGTTTTGGTTTGGTGTCCTGGGGAGATGCTTTAATGGGATACTCTGGCCAGTTGGGGTTGGATTTTGGCTTTATCTTTACTGTCGGTGGTGTTTGGTGGTAGTTTGCAGTAATTGCTGCTGAGTTGTGCACCAGGCTAAAACTCAGCAATTTCTGAGGGGTTTGGATGATTAGAGAAAATCTCTGAGGTTGATTCATTACTTAGTGCAGAGTTTGGTGGGGTTTTTAAGCCTCCTCACCTACAGCTGAAACAAACACAACTTGGCTGGCATGTTTATCCTCCCCTTTCTTTTTATGGCTCCATAAAACCAAGCTGACCTTTGCCTTTTGGCAGTGAGAGGTAAGGAGTTTTTTCGCATTTTCAGAGCTGCCCACTAAACAGAGATGGTTTTCTTGCCTTGCAGGCTGCGATCTGGCAAGCGCTGAACCACTACGCGTACCGCGACGCCGTGTTCCTCGCAGAAAGGCTGTATGCAGAAGGTGGGGACTGCAAATTATGCCTCACAGTTACACACCTGGTGCCTTTTTTTTCTTTTTTTTTCCAATTTTAATTTGGGGTTTGCGAGCCTCTGTTCCCGCTTTGTGTTCTTCCTGTTCTGATAATGAAGTTGAGCTTTCTGCTTGGGGAAAGCAGAGGAACGCCTTGCAGTTAGGTTGGAAAATCAAATCGTGCAACAGCAGCAATGTTATTTTACAGTAAAATCTCCTTTAAATTAACCTCAGATTTGTGTGTTTAAGTGCAGTGTTTGCAGTGATCTGGTTCAGTATCAAATGGGAGAATGTTGGGGTTTTTTAATAACCCTCAAGCGTTGCATGTCTTCCAAGGGCGCTCGAGGATAAGATGCAGCTCACAAATTCTACAAATTGGCTTGACATTGAAAGCTGTCTTTGCTAATAATGCTGCTCAGATTTGTTGATTGGCTCAAAGAGAGCCTTGTGATGGTGAGAGAAAAGCACTGTGAAATTGAGACAGTGAGAATCAGAACATATGGAGCAGGTATCTCCTGCTGAATCCCTGCTAATTGTCACTTCAGTGTAAAGCTGTCAGGGCTGGGGTGTCTCGGGTACTGAGCAGGCAGCAGTAACACAGATCTCTACTTTCTCTGGGTCCTTCAAAAGTTTTTTTGGTGTGTCCTAGTACTTTTATTTCTTTAACCTTTTCTCCCTGACCTCAGATAAGCTTTTTGTTCTTCTGTACTTCTTTCTCCTTGATCCTGGTGGTCAGCTTTCCTTCTCTATTTTGAAATGTATTGTTCCCCAACCACTGACACAAAAAACACTCCAATCCTTTAGCTAAAATACAAGAATCATATAATTTCCCATGCTAAACAACCTGAGCTTATGGTTTGAATTAAACTGTATAAGCTATTTTGTGCTCTGTTTTGTAATGAAATATTTTGCCTGCCATGCCCACAATGCGGTTCTTAACAATGGAAGCACAAACCTAAGTTTTGAGAAATAAAGGCTTCTTTTTGCTTGTGTCAGGGTTACAAATGGAATCTGGGGTGTTTGATCTGGTGCTGAAATGAGAGCTGTGGTGTAGAATATTATGGAACCTGATAATCCAGGTGTTCATGAAGGAAATAGTATTTTAGGGATGACAGGGCTCCTCTGAACACAGCACACTGTGAGGTGCAGGGAAATGGTAGATTGAAGGTAATTGCCAAGGATTTAGGAACAAAGAGAATCTACTTTTTGCAGCAGCCAGGAGAAAAATACCTGACTTGATGGTGACACATCTTTACAGAATAATTCTCTGCAAGAATACTTCAAACAGCCTTTTTCAGTGGCCAGCAGTGCTGAGAGCAGCATGAATGCTGACACTTGGTGCAAGCAATTAACTGCTAACAAAACATCTGGCTCCTGGTTAAAATAAGTGGTTACACTGCACAGTGGAAGCTGCAGAACTTGAATACAGCGGCTCCATGTTGGCAGCAGTGATTTTACCCTGAGAAGAACTTCTTTTAAGTGTACCTGCAATTACTGTCCTTGATGGGACGGCTGTGGCTTGGTCGTTTCCCAGAACTCTCAAAGTCTGTTAAAGTAGCGGATAAAAATTGATTTAACTTGAATTTTCAAGAAGGCTTTCTGTGTTTTTAGGGTAAGGCTTATAAAATGTCCTCTGTTTGGGTCTTCTGTTTCCATTGTCACTGTCCAGGTGATGACAAAAACTTAAAATAATCAGTTTTCAGTGAAGAAAAGGATTTTGGCGGATTCCCAAGGAGATTTTTATATGGTGCTCGTATTGATTTTTCTAAAGATTTCCTTATAGGCAGCTGAACAAACATCAAAATTGTTTATTTAATGCTGGATTCCATTTGCAGGATAATGTCTTCTGAAAAGTATAAAGGTCGTGTGGTTTTATTAATTGTTTGGTGTTTCAAGTTGCTTGTGCTCATACACAGCTTTTGAGTTAAAATGTTACTGTGTGAGGGTGATTTGAGTGTAACATTTGGGGAGGTACAGAGAGTGGTTAAGCCACCATGGATGTACAAAATCTGTGACTTTACAGAAAGGATTGGAGTTACTTCAGGGGTTAATTCTGTCCTTTATGGTGTAATCACACGTGGGTCTGACCTCAGTCTCAAACCTGGATGCCAAGTGAAGCTCTTTGAGGAGAACATCCTCAGTGTGGTACATAATTCATTGCAGTGGAAGAAAATGTGGAAGCAGACATCAAATCTAAGCAGTTCCAGTGTCTGCCATAAGGAAGTGTTTCTGCCCTGATCCCTCTTGTTTAAATGGAGATGAGTTTTCCTGATGCTGGACTACTTCATCCAGGATTTAGAAACCTGTGAGGCCTCAGCCTGGGCAAAGGATTTATGGAATCATGGAATCCCAGAGTGGTTTGGGATGGAAGGGCCCTCAAAGCCCATCCAGTTCCACCCCCTGCCATGGGCAGGGACACCTTCCCCTGTCCCAGGTTGTCCCAAGCCCTGCCCAGGTTGTAGGAGAGCTTGTCCCTATTGCTGGTTCCCAGCATAAAGCAGCCAAAGCATCTGAGTGGTGCTGGTAAGCCACGTTCCCAATGAAATAATGAGAGCAGGCAGCAAAAGGGACAGGACTCCCTGTTGGTAACTGACCAACTTTGATAGTCATTAAAATCAGAAAGTCTTCTCCACTGAGAGATGTGAAGGTAAAACATTGAGTGCTTTAGAACAAGAGCAGAAGTAAAATTGCAAATGGAAAAAGACCAATTGAAATTGGGAGTAAAACTACCTACTTGTGCACTCCTGACAGTAGGGCAAAGTGTTGGTGGCAGGTGTGGTGACACTCTGAGCCAGGTCAGTGTTGCTGTGGCCAACAGGTTGTTAAAGTAGCTCTGGCCTTGCTGCTGTTGTAACTGCAGGCTGCCTCATCACTTACTCAGGGTGGTTAGCCAGAGGGGTCACAGTTCCCTTCCAGCTGGATGTTCAGAGCTGCTCTGACCAGCCAAGGCAATGGCACAGGAACTTTGGTGATTACCAGTAGATAAAGACAACTCCATTCAGGAATGGATTTCTGATACCAATACCTGTTTTCTTCCATCTTGTCCATACTTTTACTCCCTGCCCCCAAACTCTTCGTGCCAAAATGATTAACATCTAACTGATGGTTTTGTTTCCCAGTACACTCAGAAGAAGCACTGTTTTTACTGGCAACGTGTTACTACCGCTCAGGAAAGGCCTACAAAGCTTACAGGCTCCTAAAGGGACACAGCTGTACCACCCCTCAGTGTAAATACCTGCTTGCAAAATGTTGTGTGGACCTCAGCAAGTAAGTAAATCCTTTGTGTTCTGTCCAGGGTTACAAATGGATTTATTTTTTTTTTGCTTGGATTTCTCTTTGGAAGATGTCATCTTGTATAAACTAGAAATTCATTGGTCCTTCAGCACAAAAGATTATAAGGTCAATTTATTTTGCTTTCAGATATGGATCTAATGAGCATTAACCCGTGTTGCAAAAACCTCTAGAAGTTGTTGAGTAACTTAGCCAGGAATTGCCAAGCTGTGTAGAGAGAAAGCAGACCTCTCATGAGCTCATTTGTACAGCTCTGCCTTGTTTTCTTGTGGGGATGGTCTGATAGATGCACATACCTGCAAGTAAATAAAACTGGTGGCAGGAGAAGGGGATTTGTTTGTTCAGGTGTTTGGGCTCAGATGCCTGAAAACTGCCTCCCACCCCAGCAGTTGTGTAAAGTAATTTTGGAGCCTGGCAGCCAGTGGCCCATTCCATGTGAGTGGTGCTGCTCCTGCAGGTGGAGGAAGTGCAAACTGAGCCTTTGTTCTCCTTTTGAGCCCTTCTTGCAAGAAAGAAAGGCATTGAAACCCAAAATCTCTGCCCTATCCAGATATTGGCTCTTACCTCGGTGCATGGGGGGCCTTGCAGGTTGTGTTTCCCTGGGAAACAAAGCCAAGTTAAGCACTGTTTTAGCTTAGATAAAGCACCTTCAAAGATTGTCTTGAAGATTTTCTTGTCCTTCATCCTAGGACTGGCCACTTTTGGAAAAGTCATGCTGTATTTTGTGCCTCTGCTTTTGGGTTTGTTTTGGGTTTTTTCCCTCCCAGTAGAGCTGTTTGACTGCAGAGTCCTGAACCTCCCTGTTGTAGAGGAACCCATCAGTTACTTAATGTTCATTTGCAGAAACTGGTTTGTGGTTTAAAACCTGTGAACACTGACAGTGGATTTCTGTTTTTGTTTGCAGCAGGGTGAAAACACTGGACTGCCAGTACTGTGAGCCTTGTAACCCCTTTAAACCTCTTGTTTTTTAAAAAGGCTTGCAGAAGGAGAGCAGATCTTGTCTGGTGGAGTGTTGAATAAACAGAAAAGCCATGATGACATTGTTATGGAGTTTGGTGACTCTGCATGCTTTACACTCTCCTTACTGGGACATGTCTACTGGTAAAGTTACTTTTTCATTTTGCCCTGTAAAGTGGAAGGTTTTTACTTGACCAGGCCCAGGTTTAGTCAAACATATCCTGAGTCATTACAGGACACCCCTCTCTGGGCTGCACCGTTTTGGAGCACAGTGAATTCAGGTGGATAGTTGTGGAATCAGTCTGATTTGGGAATGCAGCAATGGTTGTTTTCATCCAAAGACTGAGAACACAAATTCCTCTTTCCCAGCTGGATAAGAATGCAGTCCAGCAGTCTGAGTTTTTTATATCCCTTTGCATTGGCTCTGATTCTTCCCTAAAAAAACTCTCAGCTTGTTTCTCAGTGTTACCATTTAGATTTTTACTATCTGTGTTATACATGTCTAGCTCTAACCTTCAGATCAGAGTTCTGAGGGTGCCAGGCAGAATAACTTGACACATTTAAGTGTTTTGATTTTGCCGAGATACAAGAAAGGTTTCAGTAAATGTGAATGATTGAATAGGAGTAAGGAGTAGTTGGGCTCTTGGATTCTTCTCTACTGTATCTATTCTCAATTATTTTCAAAATTCTTTGTAGCCAAATACTTAATTGTTCAGTTTAGCCCCTAATTTCTTTGCAGAAATATTATCCATAGATACTTGAGATGGCTGGAAGGCTGGCAATCAGGTTACTGTTAGCAGAAAAGAAACAAGCTGCTGCAAAGAACTGCATCTTCCTAAAAATGAACATTCTCAAGCTATTCTAGTGCTTATGTAACTTTTTTTGACAACTGTGTCTAAATATGTCAAGTAACTTCAAAAGAACTCAGTATTTCTCGGGCTTGAAAAATGAGGAATGTTTCTATGCCTCTCAACATGTTTTTGTTTTTCAACTCCTCTTCTGGAAAACTCTCTTGAACAAAAGTGCTGTTCTGAAGTTTCCCTGTGAACCGTTTCATTCTTTTTGCAGCAAGACAGACCGGCTTGCCAAAGGATCAGAATGTTACCAAAAGAGCCTTAGTTTAAATCCTTTCCTCTGGTCCCCTTTTGAATCACTATGTGAAATAGGTGAGTCTGCAGAACTGTTTTACTCATGTAATTCTTTGGAGGGACTTTTGTGAGCGGAAATTAATTTAAAATACTTGGCCATTGTTTAAAACTCCTGTCTTGTTTTCTTCCATCTTCATTATTTATACATTTCTGGGTTCAACAATCCAGATGTGCTTTCCAGCCTACATTAAGTAGACACTTAGAATCTGTTTCTGAGAGTAGCTTGAAAAAACAATAAATGAAAATTATTAAAAATACGGATTGTCCAGGGTTTTGTAGCTGAAGAACGGAAGAACATTTGTGCTTTAGTACAAAGGGCTCAGAGTGACCTGGTCTGGTGAAGGATGTCCCTATTTATTGCAGAGGGTTGGAATGAGATGTTCCTTAAGGTCCCTTCCAACCCAAATGTTCTATGATACGTTTTAAAACATTTCAAAAATCCTTTGTCCCCTGTCCTTGCTTCAGACCAAATATTCAGTGTGTAGACTCAGGAATGACTGTTAAATCTCCTTCCACTCTTACAGGTGAAAAGCCAGACCCTGACCAAACATTTAAATTAACATCCTTACAGAACTTCAGCAGCTGTCTGCCCAACACTTGCACAACGTTGGTGTCTAATCACAACATATCCCACAGACAGCCTGAGAGTGTCCTCATGGAGACGCCCCAGGACACAATTGTGAGTTTGCTCAAACCCTTGTAAAACCATTTGCTAAAAGCAGTTCGTTTTTCCAGCTTAACTGAAAAATGTTGGTTAAACTATACCCTGAGTACTTAAGAGCTGCCTTTTATTCTTCAGGAGTTGAACAGAATCAACCTAGAATCCTCCAATTCAAAGTATTCCTCCTTGAATTCGGATTCCTCCATGTCTTACATTGACTCGGCTGTGATTTCCTCGGATTCTGTCCCTCTGGGGTCAGGAACTGCCATATTGTCCAAACAGGCTCAAAACAAACCAAAAACTGGACGGAGTTTACTGGGGGGACCTGCAGCTTTGAGCCCACTAACTCCAAGGTAGGTCCTTGGGGTGGCCACCCTGTGCCCAGGGCTGGGCTGCTGCTGCTCTTTGGGGCTTGGAGCAGGGGGTGGTGGGGTTTGTAAACAGTGCTGTACAGGGGAAACCCAAACAGCTTCAGGGACTGCTCCTGCTTCTAGTGTTGATCTCTTCTGGCTTGTAAACAAACAGTTGGTTATTTGGGGAGGAGTTGTTGATTCAAGATACTGCTTATTGCCATGTCCTCCTCACTTGAATAATCTCTGAAGGAATCCACTGCTGCTCTGGGATAAACTTCATTATGGAAGGCAACTGTAAAGGGCTTCTCTTGAGCTGCAGCTCCTGATGGTGCTGTGGGTCCCTTCCAGCTCAGCGTACCCCATGATCTGGGTCTCTGTTTTGAGCCCTGCATCAGCCCAGCTCTCCAGGTCTAACATTCACATGCTGACCCTTCCTCTCTGGTTTGTTCTCAGCTTTGGAATTTTGCCACTAGAAACCCCGAGCCCTGGAGATGGATCCTACTTACAGAACTACACCAACTCCTCCTCTGTGATCGACGTGCCATCCACCGGAGCACCTTCAAAGAAGGTACCTTGCACTCTGGGGCTCAGCTGCTCTTCTGAGAGCTTGACATTGCAGTGCACTTTAAAGGAGAGTCCAAAATACAGAGAGAAAACCCTGTGAGCTGTTTTTTTCATCCCCCCAGATGCCCAGCCTGTAGTTGCTGGACTAACCCAGGGAAAATCTGTGTTCTGTCCACCTCCCATCACAGAGGGTTGTACAAACACTGAAGCCTCCAAACAAGAGCAGACTCAAACTTTTCAGTTTGCAGGGTGGAGTGTGAGGACTTGGAATTTGTGTTTTATTTATTTAATGTATTTTCTGAAGCCTCAAGAGATCTGAAGCTACTGATCTCTTGCAAGTAGTTCTTGAATTGCAGTTTACAGACCAGAGTAATAAAAATCCTGCTGCTGGTCTGTGAAGGACTGAGGGAATGGTGCTGTTTCACTCAGCAAAGTCTCGGGTAGGGGAAACTAAAAATTTTCTGGTTTACTCAGGAAGAAACTGCTATAGTTGCCATAGTGATAAATGAGAGGTGGAATGTTGGTGACAGTTGAAGAACTATTTGTTCCTTTCTAAAAACAAAAACCTGAGGATTTTTCCCTGTATTTTTAGTAATTCCACAAGCTGCATGAGGGGTGTTGGTGTTTTATAGGGGGCAGTATTTTGAAATAGTGTTGAATCTCCCAAAAAGGAGAACTTGAGTTGCCACATCTCCTCTGGACAAATCTTGATGCCCACCTTGCTGTGCCATTCTGAAAGGGAATTTTGGGAACTGTGCTGAAACAGTCAGTTAGGAACGTGCTTTGTTTGGCTGATCCAGTTCCCATCCTGAACTTTGAAAACAGTGGCTTGTAGTGGACTGCACATAGAGGAAGGTAAATTTCCACAAGTCTGAAAATGGAAATAAAGTTAGTGAGGTGCAGCTCTTCTGTGAGCTGAGAAGCTTTGGGGAGTCAAGTCAGCTTTGCTGCTGTTCTGTTGCTTTGCTCAGTGTGACACAGCAGCACCGAGGTGTAGATTTATCTACTCCACACTTAGGCCCTGCCCAGATGGGGCTGTGCCACTACCAAGACACAAATATTTGATGCATTTTAATAAACAATTTAAATTCTGGTTCATGCTTTGTCCAGTGCAAATAGTGACTGTGCCAGTTCCGCTTTGCTCCTCCAGTTCTGTGTCAGACAAGGTTTGGTGGAGCTGTGGCTGAGCAGAGGCAGTTTCCTAGGAAACACTTACATAAGTGAATGAAGCATTAGGATAAATCCAAAGGCTTCCTGTCTGAGTGGGCAAGTTTCCTTGCTGGCCACCTCAACCATCCTCTGGTAACAGAATCTGGGAAAGGCAGGGAGGGACAGAGCTTTAGAGGCTGGATAATGCACAGACTGGCATTGCTCGTGCTGGTGTTGATCCACTTGTCCCTTTGTGGTGCCTCTTCCAAACAGCCATCGCTGAACTGAGTGTTGGTGTCCCTGGAGTGGGCAGAAAGATAATTTTTATAGGCATTTTTTGAAAAATAGGAAGAGGAGGATCTGTTCTGAAAACAGGCTGAGCTGCTGTGCAGTTCATGAATGGCTTCTGAATGGGATTGTAATAGGATAATTCAAAAATCTTTTTCTTTCCATTTTGTTGTGGGTTTTTTTTCCAACTTTCTACGGGAAAAAGCCTTTAAATATGATGTCTTTTAATTCCCTTTTGTTCTTACACAAGCACTTTAACATATAGTTTCTTGCCACTAGATGGAGATTCTATATTTTCAAATAATGTGCCTAAGCTTGTAGACTTGGTGTTATTAACAGGTAGAAGGGGAAAGAAACACTTGTGATGGTTTCCCCTTGGGTGGGGGAACCCTCTCCTTTATCAAAATAATTCTGCTTCTCCTTGTGCAGTGTTTGGTGGGTGGGGTGGGTTTGGTGCAGCAGAGATGGGGACTCCTGAGTGACAGAATAACAAACCTATAGAAACTCTGTGTTGTGCAGACTGTCAGCAGGATCAGCCAGGCTGGAACAAAGTCTGTCTTCTCCCAGAGTGGGAATAGCCGGGAAGTCACTCCAGTTCTTGTTGCACAAACACAGAGCTCTGGTCCACAGACAAGGTAAAAAAAAAAAAAAAATCACAAGCACTGGAGCATTTTTGTTTAAAACAAAGCTAAGAGCTGTTACTATTGAAAGTGGAGCAAAGAAGCCTGCTGTCCAATGTGTGACCTGTGACTCTCTGTTCTCAGTACAACACCTCAGGTATTGAGCCCCACCATTGCTGCTCCACCCAACGCGCTGCCTCGGCGAAGCTCTCGCCTGTTCACCAGTGACAGCTCTACAACCAAGGTACCAAACCCCCCGTGCTGCGGCTCCCTGCCCGCCTTGTCCGTGCCACTGTGCCAGCTGTGTGTCCTCACAGCACCTTCAGCAGCCTAAGAACAGATTCTGCAGTGAGCAGGGCACGGCTGGGCCTTGTTACGACACATAATTTTACACAGTTCACTCTCAAGTTTAGATTTCTGAATTTTAAAAGACTCTCTTGTATGTAACTCTTACTTTTCTTATTTGCAGGAAAATAGCAAAAAATTAAAAATGAAGTTCCCACCTAAGATTCCAAACAGGAAAACAAAAAGTAAAACGAATAAGGGAGGAATAACTCAACCAAACCTAAATGACAGTTTGGAAATTACCAAACTGGACTCTTCCATCATTTCAGAAGGGAAAATTTCCACTGTTGCACCACAAATCCAGGCTTTCACGCTACAGAAGGCAGCAGCAGGTCTGTTTGAGCACTGTTGGGCTGTAGTAGAGTAAAATCTGATATATCTCAGTATTCGCTTCCTTCTCATTTCATTTAGTGTGCAGCTCTCACCTTTGTGTAGTGATAAAAACTGATTTAATTCAACATCTTCTTGTTAACTTCAAAACATGTGAAGAAACACTGAGAGTGGTAATTGTCAGCAGATATGTCTTGCAAACTCTGGTCCTTATTAATGATTAAAGTATTTTCAAAGTATTTATATATTAAGTATTACAAATTAATATGCAATGCATTAATTATGATAATAGAATAAGTGATGTTATTATGATTATAAGTGTTATGTTGTTATAAAGTATAACTTCAAAATTTTAAAGCATATAATTTGTGACAGTGTTATCATCCTTGGAAACTGATTCAGAGGAGTTACTCATAACCCAGTCATCTCCCCTCAGCCTGGCTTTATGTGGTCTGTTCTCCCTTGATATTTCCCATTTGTTTAAAAACAAGTCTTTATTCAGGTTGTCAGAGAACCCTAAGCAAAATGCTGAATTCCCCTCTTTTGGCTCAGTAATGTTTCCAGGCAGCAGGAGGATGTATCCATGGCTACCAGGCTTGTGGAAACTGCTCAGACCTGGAGAAGGGTTTGAATGGCTGCTGGAAATGCAGAACTCCACTCGCCCTCAGCCCCAGAGTTTAAGGACTCATTATTTTCAGCTTCCCCTACATGGGCTGATATTCAGAATATCGTGCTCATGTTAATTGAGTGTATAATGTTAAGAGTATATAAAACTTGTTTGGAAACCCCTGAAAGCTTTTCACAGGCAAATTCAGGAGCAGTGCACAAGGGAGAGCTTTTGGGATTTGCACTTCCAAGTAAATAAGTCTCAGCTGTCTTTTTTTCTCTCTTGTTTTTGTTTTCCCCCACTTTTATTTATTGTGTTTTTCTCCTAGAAGGTTTGATGAGCCTTCTCCGGGACATGGGGAAAGGTTATTTGGCCTTGTGCTCGTACAACTGCAAAGAAGCCATCAACATTTTGAGCCATTTGCCATCCCACCACTACAACACAGGCTGGGTGCTGTGCCAAATTGGGAGAGCTTACTTTGAGCTGGCAGAATACATGCAGGTAGGAGCTGGGGCTGGGCCTTCCTCTTCCCACTTTGCTTTGGCTGCTTTACACAAAACCTGCAGATCTCCTGTAAGATCTGTGGGAAGTTTGTGGTTCTGGTAAATGGATAAATATAAAAGTTACACCTGGAATGGATTTAGATCTTGAATCTGCTTCATACAAGCTTTATCATTGAGCTTTCCTAAAGCTTTTTCTTAATGTTATTTCCTCTTGTATCCAGCTGTTGGGGTCTCCTCCTTGTGTGTCCTGTCTGTACCTCCTGCTGTGCTGATGGAATGGTTTGCACTGCACTGTTTTAGAATAGATCACTCAACAATTTGAGCTCTAAACCAAAAAACTTCTCTCCATTCCAGTTAATTCTGATCACATCAGTGACCCAGTTTCCCTTCCAGCCTCACAAATGAAGCCTTGGCACAGCTGAGGTGATGCCAAACTGCTCCAGAATCAGAAGTGAGCAGTTCAGGGTAATCCCACAGTCCAGCTCTCCTTGGCACTGCTGCCCTGACAGCTCATGTGCCCCTTTGCTAAGTTTTAAAACACTCCTTGGCAGGATGTGTGCAAGGGAAAAAGGAGAGGGAGGTTTTGAGCTGTGCACAGTCTGTTTTGGGATGGAACAGGCTGGTGCTTTCACAGATTATTTAGAAAGGTGAGGGTACGGATTTTAGTCACAGAATTCCAGGGTGGTCTGGGATGAAAGAGACCTCAGAGCTGATCCATTCCCACCCCTGCCATGGCAGGGACACCTTCCCCTGTCCCAGGCTGCTCCAGCCCCTGTCCCACCTGGCCTTGGGGGGATCCAGGGGCAGCCCCAGCTGCTCTGTGCCCTGTGCCAGGGCCTGCCCACCCTGCCAGGGAACAGTTCCTGCCCAAAATCCCACCTAACCCTGTCCTCTGGCAGGGCAAAGCCATCACCCCTTATCCTGTCACTCTTTACTGGGATGGTTAACAGCCATAACTGCCCCACAAAAGTCTGTTGCACTATTTCTGATTTCGTGGATGATGTTTTTCCCTGGCTGGAGCATGGATAGGAACAGGAATGCAGCTGAGTCAGCAGGAGGGAGAGCTGGCTGCATTCCTGCTGGCATAAGTATCCTGGGACACTGTCACTTCCTTCCCTTGAAAGGAAAGTTCCAGGACTTGCAGCTCTGTGCAGAACACTTAAAAAGCAAAGAGGATGCTCAGGCTGGACATGAGGCCTTGGACCTTGGCCTCTGTGCTCTGCCTTGGCGGGTGGAATTTTATTTTAAGTTTTATTTCTGTTCTCAGGCTGAGAGAATATTTTCAGAAGTGAGGAGGATTGAAAACTACAGAGTAGAAGGCATGGAAATCTATTCAACCACACTCTGGCATCTGCAGAAAGATGTTGCCCTTTCAGTTCTTTCTAAGGATTTGACAGACATGGATAAAAACTCACCAGAGGTATAAAATGCTGTGGGCTTGAATGAGAGGAGGGGAACTGTACGTGGTAAAATCAGTGATTCAGAGCAGAGCCTTGAGCTCCAATCCAGTGAACTCTGCAGTGGGAATACACCTGAGCAGGGCAGAGCTGGAGAGGGAGGTGGCAGGGTTGTCTGTTGAACTGCTGATGCCTGAAACTGCTCCTTAAAATTTGAATATCAGCTTCTGTGGAAGAGATTGAAACCTTTTATCTGTTAATGGCTATTTAAATTTGCCTTGGCACCTTTCAACCAGGAAGATCATGGGTTAGCCAGTCACTCCTGCTGCTGCCAGTGTGCAGAGATAAGGAGTATCTTTTTCCTGTGCCTTTTAATTGCTGTACTTAATTTCCTGGCACTTAAAATATTCTAGAATTTATTTGCAGACATGATGTTGCACATTTTTATACCAAAGTCCATTAAACTGAAGGGTGTGTGTAATGTAGTCACAATGTGCAAAAACCCAGAAATCCTTCAATGAGTGCCACAGTAAAAACAAAAGATGTGAGTTGATAAATGTGCCCTTAAGAATTGAGAAAACTGTAGAGGATTTTGGAAATATTTTTGGTGGAGGAGGAAATCCAATTCATGTTGTCCTGTTAGTTTGTCTGAGAGAGGAAAACTCAAACCCAGTGGAGCAGTTGGTGGTTGTAGTAAGATTAGTCAGAATAGAGGAAAATGCAGATCCTAATCCAAGGAGTAGAAAATAGTTATGTGCTTTGGCAGTGATGCTAAAAATTTTGGGAAGTGAGGGACCCCAGGCTGTGGTATTTATAGTCTTGATGGGTGCTGAGCAGCAGGGAAAGAGGAGGTTGTTGCTGAAATTCTTCCTCTGCAGATTTGTCAGTTAGAGGGAGCTGAAGAAATAAAGTACCATCTCCCCCTTTGTTATTCTTAAATATCAAAGATATTTTATTTCTGGCCTTTTCAACAGCTTCAAAAGCTTTAGTCATTAGTCCTCAAAGGATCTAATTGGCACAGACTTGTTGGGTGTCCATGGATTCTCCATTTCTGTATTTCAGCTTGCTTGTTTACTTATTTATTTATTTTAGAAGGTGTGTTTAGCCCTGCTTGCCTCACAGGAATGAACCTGAACTGACCGTTGATTTATTCCTGTTTTTACTTTTTAATCTAGGAGTAAGTTATTTATAATTATTTAAAGCAGTGTAGATAATTGTGTTGAGCTCAAAGTTAGTCACTCAGAGTTGTAAAGAGGGTTCTGCTCCTGCCCTGCTGTTGTTCCAGGCCTGGTGTGCTGCAGGAAACTGCTTCAGCTTGCAGAGGGAGCACGACATTGCCATCAAGTTCTTCCAGAGGGCCATCCAGGTGGATCCCAACTACGCCTATGCCTACACCCTGCTGGGCCACGAGTTTGTGCTGACAGAAGAACTGGACAAAGCGTTGGCCTGTTTCCGAAACGCCATCAGAGTCAACCCCCGGCACTACAACGCCTGGTGAGTTTGGCTTTATCCCCTGCTCCTCCAGGGGGGCACAGTCCCCTCTGGAGGAACGTCTGGGTGCTGCCACTGCTGTAATTCCGTGGAGCCACAGTCTGGTTTGGGTTGGAAGGGACCTCAAAGCCCATCCAGTCCCACCCCTGCCGTGGACACCGTCCACCACCCCGGGTTGCTCCGAGGCCCGTCCAGCCTGGCCAGGGACACTCCCGGGGTGAGACAGCCACCATCCACCTACCCCTCTTCCCTCCTGGAGCAGGGCAAAGCCATTCCTGCAGAAGATTGGGGCAGGGGCTACTTTCACAAGGAAGGCAAAAAATTGGAAGTTTTTTTAGTTTTCACAGATTTAGACTGTATTGCCCCTGCTGATTTGTTATGCTGGGCAGCATTCTTTGTGCATTCAGGTGCACTTGGAGAGATGAGATCTCAGCCTCGTCATACCTTAGGACACATTTAGTTTCTTACAGCTTTTTAATATCTAAAGCAGTAAAGTTAGATCTGTGAGTGTGAGTCACTTAGTGTTAATAACTCCTGTGTGCTTTTTATTTAGCAGTTACTTAGCCAGTCTTCCTGTGTATCACGCATCAGTTCTTCAGCTACCCAAAGGATAAAGAAAAGAAAGAAAATTTTAGACAGCTTTTTCCCCCAAGAAATGCCTTCCCACCCTAGATGGGGTTGGCAGGACTACAGACCATTCCTGCCATGTCATGTTCACTGACAGAAACTAATTTGGTTGGAATCCAGTGCTACTTACCAGAATTGTTTCTCTGCTGCAGGTACGGGTTGGGAATGATTTATTACAAACAGGAGAAATTCAGTCTGGCAGAAATGCATTTCCAGAAGGCACTTGATATCAACCCTCAGAGCTCAGTCCTGCTGTGTCACATTGGAGTGGTAAGTACATGGCACTTAACTTGGGTGGGGAGAAGGGTTTGGGGTGGAGGGGAGGAGGATTTTTCTTCCTGTGAGGAAGCAAAAATTTGTCCAATTGGTCTGGAATTGGACAAATACTTTCCTAAAGGAGCAGATTGTAAGTAAACATGGTCCAAATAGTTTGTCCTTGCCCAGGAGATGAGCTGTCATTTTTCCCCTTTTGGAATTGTTCTCTCTTTGTGTGCCAGGTCCAACATGCACTGAAGAAATCCGAGAAGGCTTTGGACACTTTGAACAAAGCGATCAACATCGACCCCAAGAACCCACTATGCAAATTCCATAGAGCCTCGGTGTTATTTGCAAATGAGAAGTACAAGGTCAGTCTCGGTGCTCGTGGCAGCCTTGAAATTCCAGTAGCTGGGAATGGGGATGCCTTGGGAGCTGAATGTTTACAGGTCACCAGGGCCTGCAGGAAGAGCCTGGGACATGGGAAGCATTTGCTTTGGCAAGTGCCACCCTCACCATGTGGTGTGTTAAATGTTTTGATTGTAATAAAACCTGGGGCCAACAGGTGTTGCTTTTTACATTATTATTCCAGTCTGACCCACTATCAGGAGTTTATACTAAATTACTAAAAAACCTCAGCCAACTGCCCCGTGTCCAGTTACAGCAATAAGAAGCAGCTGTTTCCAAGGTTGTGTTGTGGAGTGAAAAGTCAGAAGTGAAGCAGTTTTGGGCTGATCCCCTGCTGACCTGAACCCTGTTTAGAATAAGAGAAGATCTTCCCACGGTGTTTATCCAGTGACTTTTCCTCTGGCCAGTGTTCTTTAGCTCCAGGAGACAAGCCAAGTCTGTTTTGAAACTTGCCTCAGAAACGTGTGTGCACACTGAAAGGGAAAACTTGACTTAAAACATTTTTTTATTTCTAACTGCAGACTAAATACTTTGCAGTTGAATTTCTTAATGATGGCAGGTGACTGTCACAGCAGAGTAAACAGCTCCAGCATCAAGAACTAGTTTAAAAGTAAAGCAGAAGTTTCACTAAAAGTGTTTGGTTTCAAATGCCTAACTTAAACACTCTTTCCAACCTTTCAGTCGGCTTTACAAGAACTTGAAGAACTGAAACAGATTGTTCCCAAAGAGTCTCTTGTTTACTTTTTAATAGGAAAGGTAGGTAAAACTTCACTGTGGTCGTAAGTTCTTTGGTTTCCTTTGCTGCTTAATGAGAAAACTTGATGCCTGTCACTAAGATGCTTGGAGGAGTATTCTAAAAATTCTTGAAGCTTTAAATAAGGCTTAGTGCTCACAGCTGTATTATGTGCCAGCTTTTAAATGAAAAGGACAGTTAAAGAGAGCTGGAGACGATAGTCCATCCCTCAGTCAGCAGAGCTGGTTATTTGCACATGTAACTATTAAAATATTGAATCACATTCTCATGCATTGTGTCAGAAATACTGAATAAGAAGCAGCCACGTTCCAGCCTTTCTTGTGTGACATGCCAGAGGAGTGATCTGGTGACAGAAATCCTCCTTCCCACCACCTTCTCTGCTGATGAGCTTTAAATAACTTCTGCAGCTTACTGCTGGGGGGTGTCTGGTCACTGCGAAGCACCGAGCCAAACTTTGCTCTAACACGGTGCTGGAGAACTCTCTATCAGCAAGATTTTTGTTTAAACTGGGGAGAGATAAAAGGATTTGTGCTGAACTGTGTTCACTGGTGTTTGTCCAGGAGTAGCTGGACCTCTGAAGTGACATGAGAGTGGCCATGTCTCGACAAACTGAAGTGTTTTCACTGTTTAAATGCTCAGCGCAGATAAATAACTCCTTCCTCTGTCCTTAATGGTAAAGAAGCTCTTAGCTGCTAGTTTAATTCTTTTTATTATTTTTAAATAGAACCACTTGCTCTTTCTGCACATATTTGTTATTTCCCTCAAGGCTCACATAATAAATTT
This sequence comes from Sinosuthora webbiana, assembly GCA_013397395.1. NCBI lineage: Eukaryota > Metazoa > Chordata > Aves > Passeriformes > Sylviidae > Sinosuthora > Sinosuthora webbiana. The sequence continues at coordinate 404,094 of VXBN01002265.1, forward strand.
TTCACATCCACCCTCTGTTACTTTCCATAAAACATCACTGAACTGTGGCTCGGCAGATTCATTGCCCAAACCTTCCAGTAGCAGCTTGATGTAAATGTAGCCTTTTCTGCTGTTTCCTTTGTAGGTTTATAAAAAGCTGGGCCAGACACATCTGGCCCTGATGAACTTCTCCTGGGCGATGGACCTGGATCCCAAAGGGGCCAACAACCAGATCAAGGAGGCCATTGACAAGCGATACCTGCCCGACGACGAGGAGCCCATCACCCGCGAGGAGCAGATCAGTGAATGTTACCCCTACGAGTCAGGTCTGTGCTCCAGCCTGCCCAGCTCTGCAGCTTTGGCCACTCAGGGGGAAGGAGTGCCAGCTTTGAGAAGGGGGACGTTTCTGCCCCAGTGAGTGAGAACTCTGGAGGCTCTTCACTCAGAATTCGTTCATTTTCCCTGCAGAAAGCGTGGCATGAAGGGTTGTCAAATTCCTTTAGATGCAGTAGGACAGAGATCGTGGTAACTCTAAATTTATACAAATCATGGGTGGCTTCAAGAGTATCCTAGGAGAGCAAGACATTCCCAGGGCTGCAAGTGTTCACCATAAAGCATCAAATAACTTCAGAGTAAATGAATGGCAACTGAAGTTGTCTGTAGATGCTTTTTCAGGAGTTAAACTGAATGTTGAATCAAAGTACTTGGTGTGCTGAACGTAAGAGGTGGCTTTTGATGAAGGTCATGGAAGCAGTTTGATTTGGATCAAGAGAAAATAAAACAATATGGGGAGTAATTCACAGAAAGGAACAGCCCAGGTTTTTCTTCTCTCAGCTTTTGGTCATGAACCTAAATTCCATAAAAGCATGGACAGTCATAAATACTGACCTATCTGCAGGCTGAAATGGAGATAAAATAAATGCTAATAAGCAATTTAATTCTCTTGCTGCAAAGAAGGAAATACAGCAGGATTTGGACTCTTATTAATAGACAAACGCTGTGTCCTGCAATTGCAGATTCTCAACTGAAAACCAGGGGGAAGTGACAGCTGTGTATCACGTTGGTTTTTATTGGTGCTGTGTGCTTTTTAATAGGGGAACTTTACCCTGCACTGCACTTCTGGAAGTATCCAGAGCTTTTCTCTCCCTGCTGTTGTAATTGGGGTGATTTCAAGCCCCAGCTCCCTGGGCTGAGCCTGTTCTGACCAGGAGATGGAGACAGAGACTGGAACTGCTGAGCAACACCTGAGCAGTACAGGAAAAAACCCCAAAGACCAATCAAACAACAAAAAAAAAATTTAAAAAAGGAAAAAAACCCAACAGTTTAATCTGTCCAATAAGCATAAACAGATTAAGTTTTGGCCTGTGTCACAGTTCAGCTTCCCTGGCTGTGCAGAGAAAGTGTGCAAGAGTTCCACAGCCTCGGCTGAATGATCCTCTCATTCATGGGACAAATTAAAGTAATTTAAGGTAATTTGGGGGGAAAATGGAATTATTTTTTTCATTCTTTGGCTGCCCTGCCTTGGCTGGGCTGGGCTGGGTGGTGGGGGAAGCTCTGCAGTGGGAAGTCACCCCGTGACCCCGAGGTCTCTCTCCCTCTGCAGTGGGCACAGACGAGTCCCAGGAGAGCAGCATGACGGACGCGGATGACACGCAGCTCCACGCCGTGGAAAGCGATGAATTTTAACCTCCAAGAGCCAGTGTCTGAGCTTGAGTGTGTGTGACTGGTACTGTCGTGTTCTCCCCTTCCCTGGCATCCTGGGTTCTACATCTCTGAGCCAGCACTGTCGTTGTTTTCCACTGACACCACGAGTGCACCTCAGGCCTGAGCTCAGCAGAGTTCATGGCAGTGCAATATCCAGCTGCTGCTGAGTCTGACTAGTTGGCTCTTACACACTCATGGCAGTGACTGAGGAGAAAATGCTGGTTTTGGACTCCCCCTTGCTGGAAAAAAAATATCATGGAAGACAGACTTGCAGTTTGCAGTATGGAAGCCAGTAGATGTGGGGATAGTACTAATGACGAGGTGTCTTGTTCTTTTTCCAGAAATGTGTCTTAGTTTGGGTCTTTCTTGGTAAGCAGAGTGCTGAACCTCATTTCCAAGTTCTCCAAGGACAGTGTTGACAAACAGGCTGTTCGAGACTCTTGCATATTGTAGTGTAACTTAAATGCCAGGGAGTGTCAATGACCTTAAAGCTGCAGCGTCTCCAGTGAGCAACCAGGACTGGGCGTGTGTCAGGCCACGTGAAACATCCCTGTCCCTGCCCAGAGTGCAACTGCAGGAGAATCACACTGCAGGATCAGAGCTTGCATCAAATGCTTTCATGTTCTAACCATGAGTTAATTTATTCACCCGGTTTTGGAAAGGTCAGTGTTTACTTTGTATTTCTGTCAGCACCACCTTGCTTCATTTTTCATGCAGCCCTTGACTCGTTCTTCCCCTTTGAAGAATAAAAATTACTAAAGGGAAAAATCAAGAGAGCAATGTAGATACAAGTGTAATGTGAAACATCAAACCCTTAATCCTGTGAGAGTGGGAAGATTGGAAGCCTTAATACAATCAGAACCTTGGTCAAATGCATCGAATAATTGTCTCAGATCAGTATCTCCTTAGGTCTGGTATCACTTTGAAAACTATTTTGTAAAGTGTGGTCCAAGCAGGATGCAAAAATGTGCAATTTTCTGTCTTTTTCCTAATTTTTTTAAGCTGTTCTTTCAGTTTTTCCATTCTAGGAACACTTCCCTCCAGGGTCTGTTTCTGAGAGGAGAAAGCTGTGCCACGTTAGTGAGTCCAAACTGCTCTCTGTAGCATTCTGCAGCAGCAACTGGTGCCCTTTGTGCAGTGATGATAAAGAAAGTGTATGATACAAGCAGTTTTAAAGAGCAATTTATGCCTAATAAATTGGGAATGATACAAATTTCATAGCAACGTATTTGTTGTGATCAGTCTTAATGGTTTTTTGTCTTTTTTTTTTTAATCTATTGGTTTTCAGGTGTCTCTTAGTTTCCTTTACACTTCAATTTCTTTTGAATTCTGTCCTTGTCCACTTGGCACCTCTTCTGTCCCAGCTTCTCTCTGGTCAAGAGCCACATGGACACCTTTATCCTTTGGAAAATCACCCCCGAGTTCTGAGCAAAGATAGATCTCTGTGGTTTGGTGGGTTTTTTAGAAGTAGGAGGATGGGCAGTAAAATAGGCTTCAATTCCCCTCACAGGGTGAAAAGAACCCCTCTAAAATCTGAGGAATTAAGAGGTTAAATGAGCTTTGTGCCTGTGCCTTGCACTTTGATCACCTGGGTCTGGAAGGCCGATGATGGATCGCGGCACGTCTGGGCTGGATGGAGGATCCCACACAGAGTCCTGTGGCTCCAGGGTGGCTCCCCCTTCCTGGAGAGCCTTCCCTGGGGAGGACACAGGGCTCAGGTGTCCCTGGAACTGCTCTGCACCCAGGGCAGGGCTCCCAGCCCTGCTCCTCAGGTTCCTGTGTCTCTCCTGCTGTGGTTTTCCCTCACTGGAGGAGCCTGAGCAGCACTTCCTGGTAAGGTCTGCAGGCAGCACTGGTGGAATGCCACTAATTACCATGTTAATTGGCTTCCTTTGGGTGCCCAGCATATTTTCTAAGCAAAAAGCAGGAGGAAGCAGGTGCTATTCACTTTCCCATAACAAATGTTCATGTGGGGACCAGAGGTCCAGGAATTGCTGGGGCTTTTTTCCTTTTTCTCTGTTCCCTGAAAACCGCAGTAAAACTTGCAACCCCTGGGAGAAGGCTCCTGATTCAGCTGGGATGTTCAAGGGCTGTCTGTGCTGTTTGGAAGATTTAATATGTGCAAGCATTCCTGGCTTTTATATGTTCATCCTACCTTAAAGGTATTTTTTTCTCCCAACAATCCAGGGTTCCATGTAGCCCATGCTGCTATATTACGTTCTAAGGAAAAACACAACATTAGTATTGAAGGACTAAAATTTGGCTCTTTGAGGAGGGACAGAGAGGAAGAGGCTGAGCATGGAGGCACTGGCAGGCAGGTAAAGCAAGTGTTCACTGAAGAAAATTAGGGAACTGTCATTTTCTTGCAACAAAACTATGGAAGAATGCAAAGTGTGGGTGTGGTGTTACTATTTGCATTGAAACAATGTAATGTCTTTTTCTTGATTTTTTTTTTTGGGGGGGGCTTTCCTTGATTTTTTTTTTTAATTTCAAAAATTGTACAGACCTAGGGGGGAAAAGTCTTTTCTGTTAATATATTTGCAATTCATGAAAGGATGTGGAAAATCCAAATAAATTACTTTTAAAAGCAGGCTTAGCCCCAGGTGCTTTGGGTCAGGGGTGGGATTTGTCCTTCAGGCGTTGGGCAAGTGACAGAGGTTGGGAAAGGTTTGAGGGCACCTTGGGGTGCACGGGGCTCTTTTCTGTCCTGTGCTCCCTGGGCCTCCACGTGCCACCTGTAAATCCACCACAGCTTTCCAAGTGGGCTGCAAGGTCCTGGCCAGAATTTTGGATGAGGTGGGAGGGGTGACACCGGGTGCAAGGACCTGGAGCAAGTCCTGACAAGGCCACGGGGCTGCTCCAGGGCTGGAGCCCCTCAGGAGAGCTGGGAGTGTTCCCCTAGAGAAGGGAAGGCTCCAGGAGAGCTCAGAGCCCCTGGCAGGGCCCAAAGGGGCTCCAGGAGAGCTGGAGAGGGACTGGGGACAAGGGATGGAGGGACAGGACACAGGGAATGGCTTCCCAGGGCCAGAGGGCAGGGCTGGATGGGATAGTGGGGAGAAATTCTTCCTGGTTTGGCCCCGGCACAGGTTTCCCAGAGAAGCTGTTGCTGCTCATCCTCACTTTCCACCCTGCAGCGAGAGGAGATTGAAGAAGCTCTCGGGTATGGAGCAGGTTAGTTTTATTTTCATTTTTTTCCTGCCTTCCATAGCAGGTCCCCACCCTGTGGCTGCAGCTGTTGTTGCTCAGTGGAGAAATGAATTATTAGAGTCCCATTCTTCCAAGCCTGGAGGAAAAGCTTCCCAGGAAGGCTCACGGCTGTGCAGGAATTCCTCCTGCTGCATGTACTCATCTTGGACTGACCCTCTTACCACTCACTTTTGCCCAACCTAATCCAGGAGTTTTCAAGAGCTGATTTTGGCTGTACAGGCAACACTGAGATGAGCCCCTTGCTGGTGGTTTCCCCGTGTTTTCTGCCGTGGTTCTGTTAATCCTGGACACATTCCTGTGTCTGGCCGCTGAGTGCCCGCCCCGCAGAGCCGAGCTCCTTCTGAGCCCCCCTGTGGGCTGGGGCTGAGCTTTGGGGTCCTCCAGACAAAGGCAAAGCAGCGATGAAGGTGGATTTATCCCCTGTTCAGGGCTGAATTCAGCCGTATGGTGAGCACCAGCAGTTGTTTAGGAACACCTACATCTCACTGGGGTTTGCAGTTGTTGTTCACTGCTGACTTTGTTGCTGTAACATCTTATTTTCTGTCCCTCTGTCCAAACCTGTGACTTTGTTTGAGTGAGAGCTGATCCACAACCAGGAGCTGCTTTGTATTTTTAATGGAGCAGAACTGGGTTTTTCTAAGGCAGGGTTCCTAGTGCTTTTAAAACTTTGTCACCTGCAGAATAAGGTCATAGTCTGGATTTTCCTGGATAACCAGGAAAAACAACCTGCTTGTTTCAGGTTCCCTGGAAGGACAGCAAGGACAGTGTCTGTGTGGGGACAGTGGCAGCTGCTCTGTGGGATCAGGGTGGCCACCTCTAGCAGTGTATTTGGAGCATCTCACATCACACATCCTTCCAGTCCTGAAAGGGGCTTAGCAAAAAAGAGGGAGAGTGATGTTTTACACAGGCAAAAGAGGGACAGAGCAAGAGGGGAAACCTTTTAACCTGAGAGAGATTTAGATTAGATGTTAGGAGGAAATTCTTTACTCAGAGTTTGGCACAGGGTGCCCAGAGCAGCTGTGGCTGCCCCTGGATCCCTGGCAGTGCCCAAGGCCAGGTTGGACACTGGGGCTTGGAGCAGCCGGGGACAGTGGAGGGTGTCCCTGCCCATGGCAGGGGTGGAACAAGATGGGCCTTTGAGGTCCCTTCCCACACAAACCTTTCTGTGCTTCCATGATCCTCTCCTCAGCTCTGCTGCCCCAAGGGGAAACAGTGACTCTCACTGCCCAGGACCAGCAGAGAGAAGTGAAGGAGCTCACCTGCTTTTTGGCCTGTGGGACATGGAGGTGAGTCTTTTGTTTGAACTAAACCTGTCCTGTGACTGGGGTAAAAACTAAAAGACAATTTAGAAAGCACGAGAGGCAGCAGATGAAGAGGTCCATGGCTGTGCCCCACATCAGCGCTCAGGAGAAGGCACTGGAAGAGTTTTCCGTGTCTAGGAGAAGCAGATGGCAGTGGGACATCCTGAGGCTCACAGGGGACCCAGGGAGCGGCCGGTGGCTCCCGTGCCTTGGGCTCCTTGGGGACCAGGGCTGGGGGAACACGGGCCGGCCGCGCCGCAGCCCCGGTGTCGCCGGTGGGGCAGGGCCGGTGTGACCCGGGCCACGGGGACCCGCGGCAGCGACGGGACACAGGCCCAGGGCCACGCAGGAGACACGGGCCCTGCCTCACCTGTGGGACACGGGCCCGGAGCCACCCGCGGGACAGGGCCCGGTGTCCCCGGCGGGAGCGCAGCCCCCGTCCCCCGCGCCGGGGCTCGGTGTCCCGGCGGCACCTCCCGGTCCCC